>JAKGUB010000333.1:3945000-4510000 GCA_026261675.1 Hippocampus mohnikei | reverse complement strand
TAAAGTTAGCTTTTAGATTCGGTCATGATCGGTTGCTTTGGTTGCCGTGATCGCTATGCAATCACAGTCAGTTACCGTCGCAATCGGCAATTTAAACAACGTGGGCTAAAGTGTTGCTAGAACAGGGCTGTCTTTATTTAGCTCATTTTTGCATAGTTGTCATGTTTGTCCGTCTGCAATCTGACGTTTAAACGAAGTAAATTGCGTTGGAGCTGGGGTAAATATGCCGCGCTCCACTTCGGGTTGGACCTTTGGGACTTGTAGTTCTTTTGTTCGATTCGACTTGATATGTTCATGCCGCGCTCCACTTCCGGGATTGAGTATTGGGACTTGTAGTTCTTTTGTTCGATTCGACTTTATGTTTGTGTTGAATGGTTTCTTACGTTTAAAACAATGAATAATGATGACGATAATGATACATAGTGAAATCAGGGTTGATTCCATTATTTATTAAACGTATTGTTAGATAAAGGTATTCATTAATGTCAATTATATACATATTTACATTGCGATGCAGAAAGATAGATATATTAATTTTTTACTGCATTTATGTGTAGTTTAGGTTATTACCTGCTTCTGATACTTCTGTTACAACTACTACTACTCCTACTTCTGCTGCAAAGTGCTCCAATAAATGATCCAAAAGTACAGAACGAGAGATCCTTCCATGCTGACCGACAATCCCTAACTGAACAACCATTACTGATTCCCAGCGAGAGCCTCCATTACAAGAATCGAAATGATGTCGACACAAAACCGTAGAGAGACTTCCGAGCAAGAAGGACCAACAGAATCAGCATAGCCTGACTGCTGTGTTCAAAGCAAATTTGAGAAAAGCGAAGTATGCAACCATGGCTTAAATCCATTATAGGCTGAGTACTAGTTTACCTTAGATGTGCACTTTATAATGTTATATTGCGCTGTTTTGATTCCCTAAAAGAGCTGTTCAAGCAGCTGTTGTGTGACAAAATATTGTTTTCACTGTTGTTGATGGACAGTAATATTGTGTGAGAGATAATGTGTGAATAACTGCTCCAAGTGAAAAATGTTCATGTAAAATTGAAAATCAAAATTGTTATTTCAGTAAATATTTGCATTTTGCACATAGAAAACTGATTCATGATTCCATGTTGATGAGAGCATTAAAATGGGGGAAAATAGGACAAAAAAATATAAAAGGAAATTCAGAAACGATAAAAAATGAGTGAGCAATCATGATTAATTTTTAGTTAATTTGAGTTAATTATGACAGTTGAGTTTTTAATTAGATTAAAAATTTTAATCGTTTGACAGCTCTAATATATATACATACATATACATACATATATATATACATACATATACATACATATATATATATACATACATATATATACATATATATATATACATATATATATATATATATATATATATACACACACACACACACACACACACACACACACACACACACACACAAACAAATAAATAAATAAAAAGAAGGCAAACCTCATCTTGCTGGCAGAAGTCTACGTTAAGAACTTTCGGGTTACTCTGAGGCCACTTGACTCCATGAAGAGCTTCTCGTGTTGCGATTGCCTCTTCGGAACTTGAGTACTAGACAGAGCAAGGTGCCTACGTTCACTCTCATTTCAGCTATTGAGTAAAAAAATCACACACGCCATTAAAAATGCCTCACAGTGACGTAGCAGTGAGATTTGATTTTGTCGATCCAAAAGCCGTCCTCCAGCAGGGTGCCAGTTCTGCCCAGCAGTTCCTTCAGTTGCCCGAGAGTAAACGGCCTCACCTAAACAACATGAATGCACAACAAAGTCAGCCATACATTGCGATTCAAAACCAAGACTAAAACATTCATAGCGCACAGAACTCTGTCAACACTCAAAAGATTTGTCTCGTTCCATCGAGACAACGTTTTAAGTAGTTTCTGAAATTTGGAGGGGTGTAATTAAACAAAATAAAAATACACAAGAGCACATAAATATGTTTATAAGTTTAGACTAAACTAAGAATCCGTTTTCTCACCAGGTTACTGATGTGAACAATGCTGGAAACTTTGCCACGTGGGGGAGACGGGTGCCGGGCGGTGCGGACGGGGTCGTCAATGGTGATGGAAACGCCCGTTCTTTGCTGGCTGAAGGAGCGACGAATGAGGGTGTCACCTGCGGCCACTAATGGAGGGAAAGGAAGAAAGTCTGGGTAGTGGTAGAAATCCATCAGCGTCACACAATTTGAGGACAATTCGGAGGGCTAAATGGCACAGAAAAGTCGCTTCCCGATGCTGTGCAGACTCAGTAGATGCAAGCGTGCTGCCGCTCTGCTCTCAGCCACTGGTACTGTTGTTCGAAATACATGTGCGAACCTAGATTGTTTTTTTTTGTTTGTTTGTTTACATGGCTCTTGACATGGAGAGAAAGAAAGAGCAAAAGAAATAAAGGAAGGAACGATGGAAGGGAAATATGGATTACCATGACCAGTGTTGATTTCTCCATCTTGACTGGGTGACTGTGTTTGCGTGTCTTCCATGGGTTTCTCTTCATGAGATTCGATCCTACTGTGGTCTCCCTGAATGTCATTTTGCTCCATGTTCTCACACCTCCTCCTCTTGGTCTGCTTCTGCCCATTCTCTTGGCTGTCCAAAGCCACCTCCTACAATCGAGAGACCAGGTCAACTCGTTGTCACTCGGCAAAGGAGCAAGAGGCACGCATTCAAGTCGCCGAATACCCTACTTGAGTGACAGTGCGTCGAATCTGAAGGTCCTGCTCGGACGGCTCTTGAGCTTCTTCCTCGGCTCCAGACAGAACAACTTCTTCAGGATGCAGGTCCACAACGGCGTCTTGGCCTACGCCCGGTCGGACGTCGGGGATCAGTGACTGGGAACAAAACACTTGGTCAGTGTTTTTCGGGCCCGGAAGAAGCGTCAGTCACGGTCTGCTGTTCGTACCTTGAGTGAATCTGTGGTGATGCTGATGGAAGGTTTCTTGGAAGTGACCACAGTGCTGGAACCCCACCTCCTCTTGCGACTACCTGCAGTCCCACCTTCCTGATCACCATCGGTACTGCCAGGGCCCGGAGAGGTCTTATTACCTGCCAACACAACAATATATGGAGTCATACTTAAATCCGTTTTAGATGTAGCTCTTCATTTGCATAGGGAAGGAGGGAGCACAGCAAGCTCTCGTGTGCAGCAGATCAACCATTTTGGGACCTGGTCTTGTCGGGTACACTTCAAAATGCACACGAGTGCGATTTGCAATGAGACCAAGGTTTGCTCCAGCCTGCATATGAGTTTCACCCCACACGGAACTCAAGGTAGCATGTTTAGACAGTGGATCTAATGTGAATATCTGTACTCGAGCATGTTTGCAGTTACTGGACGAGATATTCAAACATGCAATATTTGTTGCCTTTTTGTTTAGATAGCAGCACATGCTCCCAGCAGACATATGAAGGCAACTTTCTCAAGTGGTGCTTTTAAAGTGCACTCGGCGAATTGCTTGTGCATTGGCACCTGCCTGGTCCTCATATAATTACTGAGTTTACTAACACAAGCAGAAAACTAAAGGTTAAGATGCAAGTCTAACTAGTTGTTTGGAGAAATGCTAGTATGCGTTCTGCCTGGGGCACGAATGACACTTAAAAACAAAACTTTTCTTTAGGGGGGAAAAAACCCACGTGATATTGAAAAGGCAGATTTTCAATCATAAACAGAGAGACTTGCCAAGTATTTCAGTGAAGTCTTGTAAGTTTTACCCAAGCAAGTCACAGGTCTAACAATTGCCGATTTGAGTTCCCTGGCAGCAGACTGAATCCTTGATCGAATCTGTGCAATAGCAATAAATCAACACAGTAAAAAGAGATAAATAGACAATGTACGTACTGCTAAGAGAGATCTTCCGAGCTGAGAAGGCCTTGTGTGCCTGAAACACAGCAAGAAAGGTCGAACACAAAGGGTTAACGATAGGTTTCATTAAAAAGCACACGCAGACGATAACAGGAAGTAAAAACACAGTAGATGAACAGTGATGAGCAAATTTCATGATAAAGATGTATTGGGCTGTGTTGGTTAACGTCATAAAAATTGTGTTTACTGCACGTGTTGTACAAAGAGGTCAGTTTGATAGATTGCATACAATAACGTGTATCTTTTGGCAGGGAAAGTGTTTCGTGGTTTGCGATTAGAATCTTTTGTCATTATACCCTATGATAAACAATGTAGATAAAAGGAATTCCACCGCCGTCTTACCTCCTCGCTGGACTCCACAAGCTTCTCTGACTCTTGCATAGCAGACTTGGCTCCTTGCCTTCATTCACATCAGCAGAAAATGAGAAGACACATGATTACATAGCTAGTAATGAAGCAAAATTACACGGTCGAGTAGGGAATTACAGAAAATTGTGGCGAGCATATGAGCTCCTTCTGACTTATATTACTGTACAGGTTTAATTAGATTCAACAGGTCACGGGGTAAATGTTGCTTTAAACCTAGTGAATAACCTGCAGTACCACGAATTGACACTACAGCAAATGTTCACGATGCCCGCCCTCCGGACGACTCAACGAGGGCTAGAACTGAGACACATGAACTAAACGCCAGCGACGGAACGTGTCCTAGAACGGCAGCAAATAGCTACGCACAAGCGTGAAAATGCGAGCCGATGTAATGCGTCCGCAGTCCGATTCGCGCCCGGCTGCGTCTACCCGGGCCGAGACGAAAGGTTGCAAGGCGGTGACGCAAGATGAGCAGAATGCTCCCATCTGCTGGTGTCACCCCAAGCGAGCACAGCAACAGCAGCAGTAGCTGCGGCGGCGGCTGATCCAACTTTGCGACGCACACACGACCAAATGCGGCATCAAACGCGACACACAAACGGGGTGCCGCAGCGAGCGTTCCATCCGTCGTACCTTCCTCCCACCACAGGTTACTCCTTTCCGAACGCGTTTATGGCTGCTTCGGCGGCCGGGATGACCCGTCGGAGCCGAAGACTTGGCCTGCCATTTCGCTGATCGAATTTGATCTTCAAAATATTTCCATCTTACACCGCCGACCGAGCAGCATCGAAGGTACCATAGTATGTCGCAAAGGGAAGAAAACGATTATTATGAATCAGGACCCACGTGTTGGCTTGAAGGCAGCCACGACTATTGCCTGATAGGAAATCCTTCAGCGGGGAAGTCAACATTTGTAGCTGCGCTAACGCGCCTTCCCACAAAATCAATGGTAGATATGTCACCTATTTGTCTCTGTTACCGCTAACCAAAAGTGACTCGTTGCTAGGGAAACTAACTATAGCGTTACTTTCAGGTACATTTTAAATGCTCAGGACCACAACCCCTCCAGAACAGAAGGTAAAAAATAATTGTCGATATGCATACTATTTTAGTTGCATCAATTAAAAATAACACTGTATGATTTAGAGCTTTCTTATTTATTGCAGGTCTGGACTTTTGACTGGCCAATCAAGTAATCCCCATCTTTTACTACGAAGCCACGGCGACACTGTTCTGAAGACAAGCAAAAAAGAAATTGCTTGGATGGCAACATATGTTTACCCCAAACCTGTATGTACCTTTCAGCATTAATTGTGCCTTTACAGACGTGCATGGGCACTACGAGACCCCATCACAGAGATGGTCTTTTTCCTCATCGCCCTGGAGGACACAACGCCCATGATGTCCAAAATGTGGACTCATCAGACCACAGCACACTTTTCCACTTTGCCTCAGTCCATCCCAGATGAGCAGTGTTTCTGAGTCTTGTTGATAAATGGCTTTTGCGTGACATGGTAGTTTTACCTTGCATTGAAAGACATAGCACCAAACTGTTTTAACTGACAATGGTTTTCTCAGTCTCTGATGTTGAGCACATGTGGCAGTATCCTTTACACAGTGATGCTGCTTTTTTTTTTTAAATCACTGTGCCACCTGAGGGATTCAAAGTCCCTTGCATTCAATGTTGGATTCTGGCATTAAATCCAAAATGTGGGAACATTTGCACAAAAACATCACAACGTTCAACTGTAACATTAAATATCTTGTCTTTGTAATGTACACTGATCTCCTCGTCGTCTCAGTTGTTGTTTCTGCATACCAGTCACTCATCCTGCTTAGTTTTTTTCAGCCACAGATTTTTTTCTTTCTTTCTTTTTTTTTTTTTTTTTTGCTGGGGGGAATCCAAAGATGTTTAGCACAATTTGAGGTCAATGGAGCCGATTTTTGGTGCGGAAATCGGAGTTAAATTGGTGGAGCCAAGGATAAGGAGACACCGACGCGTATTTGGAAGTGAGAGTCGCCGCTTAGAACGGAAGCTGATCTAAAATTGACAGAAGTTGTAAACCAATTTCTTTTCTCGTCAATGGCCACTACAGCTTCTTCTTCAGTTTCAAACTTAGCTTTTAGCTGACGTGTGGGGCGTAAGGCACGTTTTGAGCAGGACATCTCAGATCCTCTGGGGAAAGGAGACTTTGATTGTCTCCTCTTTCATCTAGAACGGCTTCAAACACCAAGGCGTATGCATGAATACTGTTTTATGTTATGTGTTCAGTTAATTATTTTTATGTTAACTGTTCTGTAAAGCGCTTTGTTACAGCCGCAACTGTCGTGAAAGCGCTATATAAATAAAGATGTATTGTACATTGTTTAGTTCTAGGGTCACAGCAAAGGCTTGGTCACCGTTGCTACCAGGCCCTAACCCGCAGATGTAATCAATGCAGCATTGGATCGATACACTTTTTTTTTTTACTTCATTTGACAAGCTATGCTGTGTTTATACATGAACCAATCACATAAAAATTGTTAATACTAACCATATTTGGTATAAAGATTTGTGCTTGTTTTTGTTCATAATAATAAATCAAATAAACTAATTAGAAGAACAAGAGGAGGGTGAGCATAAAAGTGAGGTTGGCATCTGTGGCGGGGCTGTCCAGCGCAGCGGAACGCAGACAGCCACGTCTCCTTTGGGAGATTATTTACTTCCGATTATGATTTTAGATTACTCCCGTGGGGGCGAAATGAACGATTTGGTGAAGTAATCTTTCGAAAGATTCCTTTCAATGAACTGATGTACACTAAAACAGACACACGTGTATTACATTCATTTAACGCTTCACTGATCTCACTCTACCAAGACATAAAAGCAAACCTTTGTGCATCCTTTTCCTCCGGTCCTTTGGCATCTTTCCTTTTCATCTCGTCTCCGGTGGTGGTTTCAACAAATAGTTTCTGGGATGTTAAGGGACACCAGCATGTTGAAATTATGAAACAAGGGGAATGTAAAGGCACCCATTAGATATGGAGAACCATTAATTGGAGTAATGCCATCAAGAAAAATGAATGACTTTAGGAATTCGACCCACTGACCTTGGCCTGACTCGCTTCATCATCTCCTGCGTTGGTCTCTCGACAGACCTCTCTCTTTTGTGAGGGGATGCCTTTTGCGTTTCTTTGAGACTGGCCTTTTCAGCCACAGCAGTCACTCTACACTGTGGTGAAGCACTTCTGTCAAGTTTTCCTTCCTAAAAGCAAACGTCAGATACATGACATCGGGGCAACATTTCCGACCTGTGCATTCCTGTACCGACATTGAAGACTCATTTTATGCTATATACTGGATCCAAAACCAAAATTGGATATTTGGTTTTGAGAGGGTCCAGAGCGCCAACGTCGTATCTGCAAACTAGTGGCTGTTAAAAATCTAAATTGGTTCTGCTTATTAGTTTCCCGAAGCACTCAACATGACTTGAACAAGCCAGCATTGTGTTCAAGATCTTGCTCCCAGGAGATGTAATAGGAAAAAAACAAGACAGGACCATGACAACATTTTAAGACGGTGCATCTCATTCATGATTTTGAACCTGCGTAACCGAACGACTTGAACTCGTGCCAGCAATCGTGTTTCTGTGTAACGTCTGTAGTTTATACGCAGCCAAACTGAAATTGGTAACTGTAAAATAATACCTGACTGAAGGGACCATGCTGCAAATTGGCTGTTTAAAGGTAAAGAAAAATGGTTCGGCGTGGAATGCCTACCCTTCTATTTCTTGATGTGGAGATTTTCTCAAGAGAAGAGGAGGATGAGGAAGAAGAGCGAGATGATGAGGACCCAGAATCAGATTCAGAGGAAGCAGAATCATGAGAGGATGAACGTTTTCCTCTTCTCTGTACAGCATTTACTGGGCCTGCAGGAACTTTGACTTGATCCGCATCTTTTAATTTCTTGGTCATTTCCTTGGCAGGCTCATTATGCCTCACCGAATCCTCTTTGTCGTTGTCCTCTAATACTTGATTCGTAAAACCTTCTTCAGAACTTGTTTTTGGGTGCAAATCAGACTCTTCCTCAGACTGGCTGCCCACCTGACCCAGTGCTTTACTGCTAACTTCCTGTTCCTGTTCTGCGGAGGTTTCACTTTCTTGCCGTTCTCCAAAACTGGTCGGGGTGGAGGAAAGTGACACCTGAGACGGCGGGGGTGTATCGGAGAAGGTACGATGCCGCTTGATGACCATGGCGGTAGTAGAGCGGGCCTGAATCGGGGAGTCTCTTGCAAACGGGAATTTCTTCAATGATGACTGCGGAGATGACAGTGTTGACCTTGATTCTGCTGCATGGGATTCACTCGGTGTCATTGGAGCTTTGGCATCTTCCTGGACTCCTGCCTCTGTTTCTTTAGCTGGTCCTGTGAAAAGGGGAGCAGTGGAAAGGGCAAAACCAGGCTCACTACCACATATGGCTGGAGGGAATTCAATGTCTAACTCCTTGGCAGGTTTCTTCTCTAAAATGTCCTGTTCACTAGGCCTTTCCTTGACTATTTTGTCCTCAATCCTGTTTTCAAGAGTTGCATTTGAAGCCTCTCTCTCGTCCTTCCTATCAAGATTTAATCTTCCTTGCTCCTTTGCTCTATCACTCTCCAATTTTTGCGCTATGCGCTCTTGCTCAACGCGGGTTCTCTCTAGATGCTCTTTCTCGAGGCGCTCTTGCTCTACACGTGCTCTCTCTAGGCGCGCTTGCTCCAGACGCTCCTGCTCCAGGCGCTCCTGCTCCAGGCACGCTTGCTTTAATTGTACTCTCTCAAGATGCCTTTTTTCAAGACCTTCTTGCAATAGACGTGCTTTCTCTAGACGTTCTTGCTCTAAGGCTCTCTGTTTTTCTGTACGCTCAAGCTCCAAGGCTTTTTCTTTTTCTAGTCGCTCAAGCTCTAAAGCTCTCTCTCGTTCTTTCTGCTCTTTCAAGGCTTCCTCCCTCTCCTTTCTCTCTTTCTCTAAAGCTTTTTCCTTCTCTAGCCTCTCTTGCTCTATTTTGTTCCTTTCCAAACGTTCCTGTTCCAATATCCTTTCTCTCTCAATCCGTTCTTTTTCTTTTCTCTCTGCCTCCAAAGCCTTTTCTCTTTCTAACTTTTCTTTCTCAAGAGCCTTTTCTCTTTCCTCTCGTTCCCGTTCCAAAGCCTGTATTCTTTCTAACTCCGCTTGTCTCTCACGCTTTTCCCTCGCCTCTGTTTCCCGCTGGAGACGTTCTTGCTCTAAAGCCCTTTGCTTTTCAAGTTCCCTTTGCCGCTCTAGCTCTAGCGCTCGCTCTCTTGCCATGGTTTGCTCTCGCTCTTCCTGCTCCTGAGCCAAAGCTTGTTCCCTCTCAAGCCTCTCTCTTTCTGCTGCAAGTTTCTTTTCCAACCGCAAAGCTTCTTGTTCCTTTCTTTCTAAGGCTTGCTGATGCTCAAATCTCTCGATTTCCTTTCGTTCCTGCTCAAGAGCGTTTCTGCGCTCGTCCTCCAATGCTCGTTCTTGCTCAAGACTTCTTAGCCTTTCTTGTCTTTGTAGCTCAAGGGCCTTTTCTGCCCTCTCTTCCGTTGTGGAAGTCTTAAGCACACTCACAGGAATATGACTATGAGCCGAATGTGTTCCAATGACGCCCTGGTTGATGGCCGTTATCATGGAAATTGGCACATGGCCTGCAGCGGTAGCCGAAGAGAGGCCCTCAACATGTTCTGTGCCACAAAATGAGGTGGCCATTGGCGAATTGCTCTCTTTCCGACCTCCTTCCCCATGACCATCAGGCCAACTGGTCCCAGAGAACGCGCCTTCCGATTCCATTTTACGGGCCAAAAGAGTTAATGGGCCAGGTTTACGATCCACGTGTCCACTCCTCTGCGGCTCTGGGCTGCTACTGGGGCTACCGCTGCTCGAAGAACCAGAGCTGGAGGTACTGGGTGAGTGCCTTGCTGGGGGTACATCTGGACTAGGGGGGCTCTGTTTCGGGGTGTCGGGCAAGGAGAAGGATAACTCTGGAGGTGGCGATGGAGGAGGGGTTGGCTGGCGGAGTTGAGGAGATAAAAGGGAAGGCATGTGCTGCGGCTGCTGGGGTTGACGAGATGCTCCACACCTCTCCCGAGTGGAGGGCCCTCTGGCTGGTTGTCTCGGAGTTCGTCTGCGAATGTTACTGCCCCAGTCATCATCATTGTCACCATCCTCCTCGCCGTCCTCACTATCATCATCGTCACTTTCAGCTGGGAAGTCACTGGCCGCAGAACTCTTCTCCGGTTGGTGCTCATTGCCAGGAATGTGCATCGTAATTGACCCAGAAGCAGGAGGAGTGGACTTGTGAGCTTCCTGTTTGCTATTAGCTTCTCCCTCGTTTACGGCAGCAAACCGGATCTCTCCGTCAGAGGGGCCGGGTGGTTTGTACTGCTCAGCCGAGGCTTGGGTCACATCCTAATGAGAAAAAAAATGTTGTGCAGTGACATGATTACAAACTTTAAGCTTGATTTTCACTGGCAGTCTTTTTCTTTTTCATTTTTTAAATCACATTTTAGAGAACAATTACCACATGTTTTGAAACAGATTCAATTGTCAACAACATGGTGGGGGCAAAAATGTCTGACCTGGTCTTATGGAGGACATGCAACACTGTTATTAACATCTTTGTGTTCCTCTTGTTCTGTTTACAAAAGGTAAATAAATTAAAACTGGCATCATCATTAACATATCTGCCCTGAGAAATTGCAATTTCACCTACCGTTAGTGTCATTGGCTTCCCGGGCCTCTCTCTCCAGACGTTGCCGCAAGAGCTCCTGTTGTTTAGCCAGATACTGTTTGATGAAGCTATTCTGGCTCATTTCCTCACCAATCTAAATGCCGAAAGGTTAATGACAATAGGCTGAAAGTCATTTGGAATCTTATCATATATTATCAAGACTATGACAAAAATACACTTGTTAAATGGGGGAGTGAGGGGTGAAAAAACAAAATAACACTTTGTCACACAGCGGCTGTTAAAACTGTGCATGATGTGATGACTTGCACTCAATGCAACTCTTCCCACCGATGTACAAGTTTGGTTATTTTTGGTTTGAGTGGTTATCCTTGGAGACTGGAAAGGGACGGAGGGAAATCGACGTCGACCACATAATTTTCAGGTGATCCGGTATCGGGTGAAAAAGATTGTTCACATTATTTTCAGAACATTGAAATGTCACAAAGCTACAAAATAATCAAATATCTTGCCAAATACAACAGTGGTAGCTTAGTTTTATATGTGACAATGGTACTTTTTTTTTGGGTAGCGATGCAGTCAGTATGACACGCACACACATCTCGTCCCCAGCGCACAATTCTTGTAACACTCGCCTGAGAGTTTGGTTGCAGTCCAACATGAGCAGTGGAGGTCTTCTGCAGATTCTCCAACATGAGAGCCTGTTATTGAAAAGAGATACATATTGGTTGGGTACTCTGAGATGCATTGGACTGTAACGAGCAAAAAAGAAAAACCTAACGCTATCTGTGAAGAGTTAGAATTACAAGCGGTTTGTAATTTACTAAGTTTTGATGACATATGTAAACAAACATGTAAATTGCGGGATATAAAGTCTGGAAACAACTATGGTATCTAAGGCTGGGGAAAAACAATAAAACAAATAACTTGACCACAAAAATTAGTCACCTCAAAACAAGCTAATAATTTTAAACACATATTTGCCATGCTCTGAACCATGTTTAGCGGCTCAGTCATTCACTCAGTGAGGGCTTGCTTGGAATATTACTGGAAGATGCTAAAGATTTGTGGTCACTTCAAACTAAAAAAAGGACTAAAGTTTCATGCCATTACAGCAAGCTGGATGTGGGGTCACTTGGAGGCGGGAACACAGGAAGGTATACGTGATTACAACCAGGCTGGCTAGCACATTCTATGAGAGCGAAGGCAGGATTTTTTTTTAACTCATTAAATCATTATTCTTATAGTTGTAGGGGATTTCCTGAATAAGTAAAAAGATTTGTTAGTTACAGCCCTGATCATTCTTTCAAGGCTTCCTCCCTCTCCTTTCTCTCTTTCTCTAAAGCTTTTTCCTTCTCTAGCCTCTCTTGCTCTATTTTGTTCCTTTCCAAACGTTCCTGTTCCAATATCCTTTCTCTCTCAATCCGTTCTTTTTCTTTTCTCTCTGCCTCCAAAGCCTTTTCTCTTTCTAACTTTTCTTTCTCAAGAGCCTTTTCTCTTTCCTCTCGTTCCCGTTCCAAAGCCTGTATTCTTTCTAACTCCGCTTGTCTCTCACGCTTTTCCCTCGCCTCTGTTTCCCGCTGGAGACGTTCTTGCTCTAAAGCCCTTTGCTTTTCAAGTTCCCTTTGCGCTCTAGCTCTAGCGCTCGCTCTCTTGCCATGGTTTGCTCTCGCTCTTCCTGCTCCTGAGCCAAAGCTTGTTCCCTCTCAAGCCTCTCTCTTTCTGCTGCAAGTTTCTTTTCCAACATAAAGCTTCTTGTTCCTTTCTTTCTAAGGCTTGCTGATGCTCAAATCTCTCGATTTCCTTTCGTTCCTGCTCAAGAGCGTTTCTGCGCTCGTCCTCCAATGCTCGTTCTTGCTCAAGACTTCTTAGCCTTTCTTGTCTTTGTAGCTCAAGGGCCTTTTCTGCCCTCTCTTCCGTTGTGGAAGTCTTAAGCACACTCACAGGAATATGACTATGAGCCGAATGTGTTCCAATGACGCCCTGGTTGATGGCCGTTATCATGGAAATTGGCACATGGCCTGCAGCGGTAGCCGAAGAGAGGCCCTCAACATGTTCTGTGCCACAAAATGAGGTGGCCATTGGCGAATTGCTCTCTTTCCGACCTCCTTCCCCATGACCATCAGGCCAACTGGTCCCAGAGAACGCGCCTTCCGATTCCATTTTACGGGCCAAAAGAGTTAATGGGCCAGGTTTACGATCCACGTGTCCACTCCTCTGCGGCTCTGGGCTGCTACTGGGGCTACCGCTGCTCGAAGAACCAGAGCTGGAGGTACTGGGTGAGTGCCTTGCTGGGGGTACATCTGGACTAGGGGGGCTCTGTTTCGGGGTGTCGGGCAAGGAGAAGGATAACTCTGGAGGTGGCGATGGAGGAGGGGTTGGCTGGCGGAGTTGAGGAGATAAAAGGGAAGGCATGTGCTGCGGCTGCTGGGGTTGACGAGATGCTCCACACCTCTCCCGAGTGGAGGGCCCTCTGGCTGGTTGTCTCGGAGTTCGTCTGCGAATGTTACTGCCCCAGTCATCATCATTGTCACCATCCTCCTCGCCGTCCTCACTATCATCATCGTCACTTTCAGCTGGGAAGTCACTGGCCGCAGAACTCTTCTCCGGTTGGTGCTCATTGCCAGGAATGTGCATCGTAATTGACCCAGAAGCAGGAGGAGTGGACTTGTGAGCTTCCTGTTTGCTATTAGCTTCTCCCTCGTTTACGGCAGCAAACCGGATCTCTCCGTCAGAGGGGCCGGGTGGTTTGTACTGCTCAGCCGAGGCTTGGGTCACATCCTAATGAGAAAAAAAATGTTGTGCAGTGACATGATTACAAACTTTAAGCTTGATTTTCACTGGCAGTCTTTTTCTTTTTCATTTTTTAAATCACATTTTAGAGAACAATTACCACATGTTTTGAAACAGATTCAATTGTCAACAACATGGTGGGGGGCAAAAAATGTCTGACCTGGTCTTGCGGAGGACATGCAACACTGTTATTAACATCTTTGTGTTCCTCTTGTTCTGTTTACAAAAGGTAAATACATTAAAACTGGCATCATCATTAACATATCTGCCCTGAGAAATTGCAATTTCACCTACCGTTAGTGTCATTGGCTTCCCGGGCCTCTCTCTCCAGACGTTGCCGCAAGAGCTCCTGTTGTTTAGCCAGATACTGTTTGATGAAGCTATTCTGGCTCATTTCCTCACCAATCTAAATGCCGAAAGGTTAATGACAATAGGCTGAAAGTCATTTGGAATCTTATCATATATTATCAAGACTATGACAAAAATACACTTGTTAAATGGGGGAGTGAGGGGTGAAAAAACAAAATAACACTTTGTCACACAGCGGCTGTTAAAACTGTGCATGATGTGATGACTTGCACTCAATGCAACTCTTCCCACCGATGTACAAGTTTGGTTATTTTTGGTTTGAGTGGTTATCCTTGGAGACTGGAAGGGACGGAGGGAAATCGACGTCGACCACATAATTTTCAGGTGATCCGGTATCGGGTGAAAAAGATTGTTCACATTATTTTCAGAACATTGAAATGTCACAAAGCTACAAAATAATCAAATATCTTGCCAAATACAACAGTGGTAGCTTAGTTTTATATGTGACAATGGTACTTTTTTTTAGCGATGCAGTCAGTAGCGATGCAGTCAGTATGACACGCACACAGTACCTCTTTTGTTATCATCTAGTCCCTCAGCATGCACACATGTCTTGTAACACTCGCCTGAGAGTTTGGTTGCAGTCCAACATGAGCAGTGGAGGTCTTCTGCAGATTCTCCAACATGAGAGCCTGTTATTGAAAAGAGATACATATTGGTTGGGTACTCTGAGATGCATTGGACTGTAACGAGCAAAAAAGAAAAACCTAACGCTATCTGTGAAGAGTTAGAATTACAAGCGGTTTGTAATTTACTAAGTTTTGATGACATATGTAAACAAACATGTAAATTGCGGGATATAAAGTCTGGAAACAACTATGGTATCTAAGGCTGGGGAAAAACAATAAAACAAATAACTTGACCACAAAAATTAGTCACCGCAAAACAAGCTAATAATTTTAAACACATATTTGCCATGCTCTGAACCATGTTTAGCGGCTCAGTCATTCACTCAGTGAGGGCTTGCTTGGAATATTACTGGAAGATGCTAAAGATTTGTGGTCACTTCAAACTAAAAAAAGGACTAAAGTTTCATGCCATTACAGCAAGCTGGATGTGGGGTCACTTGGAGGCGGGAACACAGGAAGGTATACGTGATTACAACCAGGCTGGCTAGCACATTCTATGAGAGCGAAGGCAGGATTTTTTTTTAACTCATTAAATCATTATTCTTATAGTTGTAGGGGATTTCCTGAATAAGTAAAAAAGATTTGTTAGTTACAGCCCTGATCATGTCCATTTCATTTGTCAAATGATAAGTCAGAGTAACTATCGTGACCGGCCTATCCTCACTATAAAACAATCTGATGTTCATAGACACTTCCAAGAAGTGCAAGCCAAGTTCGTACATATCAGAGAAATGTTTAATGGTTTTAAAGATCAGTGGGTAGCACCCCTGACTTGGGACTTGGGTCAGGGTGAACGGTGGCATTCAGTTGGGTCCTCAGCAAGACCCTTTAACGCTATTTAGCGCTTCCTATCCACCTTCCTGGGTGTGTTGTATCGGGAGGGCATTAGGCATACAAACTGTGCCAAACATATCATGCGACTAACTCGCTGTAGAGAGCCCTGACTAAAACTAAGCCTAAACAAAGGTGGTATTTGCCACAGGAAATCAACATCTGGCACCACTAAGAGATTCTCGAATGAAAATTAAAGAATTGATGTAAATTATGTCGGGTTTTATTGTCTGAGACAACTAATTTTATTGCATTGTTCATCTCCCAAAATGTATTTCCAACATGAAAAAAGCCAACAGTGCAGAGAAACGTAAAAGCAGAAGGAACCACCATTTGTTAATTTGTAGGCGCATTTCTGATGTCAGATGACTTGCCAACCCGTCTTATGAAAAAGAAAATCATATGAACGATAAGATTTGGGTGGTTGATGACCAGGAGAAAAGTAAACAAACCAGCTCGTCAAAGACCTACGGCAGCTCAAACGCCTCAAATAGATTTTTTAAATTCACAGACCTTAAGTCGTCAGTACATAGCGACAAGTAACAATTCAAAACGACGACTTCGATCATAACTTAAGTCTTTATTTACGTGTTAAAATGTCTTAAGTTGGGAAATTAGCATAGCTGCAAACTATTAGCCTGGCTCTCCGATGCTTCAGACAGACACTGTAAACAGCAGAAATCCAGAGGCCACTGCTAAACTCACGACGTTAGCCCAAATAGCTAATGAGCTAACAGGGAAACATCACCCTCAACACACATTTCGAGATGTGCACTCAAGTTCACTTAACTATTTCTTCCAATGACCAGTACGCTCACCGACACGGAAGGCACAACTAAGAAACAGCACAGACAAAATAGAGGCAAAACGCAATCTAGTGGAAATGATTAAACGTCAAACTCCAGCTACTACGCTGTTCAACAGTAACGATACTCGGATGTCGGCCCTCGAGAAAGCATCAGCCCGTCTCATCGTTATCCTGAACTCGCAGCAATGGTGGCCGCAAAACTCGCAGTGGAACTCACCCCTTTGAGTCTTTTGACAAGAGCATTCTTTTGTCCGCTTTTAGACAGTCCCCTTTCCTCAAGAGCAGCTTTTAAATCTGCAACACGAAGAGACTGGAGCGGTCTCCCGTCCAGGGTTACGTCTTCGAGGTCCGCCATTTTCCGTTCCTCTGGACCGATTCCAGCGAGAGCGTCGAGCAACGCCCTCCGACAGACGACGTCAACGCCGACAACTTCCTCCATTCGATATAAAAAAGTACATTTGTCCCTTTTGATTTCCCTCATTACACATTTTTAAACCCAAATTTCAGTTTTTTTAAATTTCGGTTTAGAATGTAATAGTACATGAAGCCAACGACCGTTTGTGCGTAATTTCTTCGCAGTTCTGATACTTTTGAAGGTCAACGTCGGTTTGCAACTTCCACGTTAGTTTGAATTTCCTCTCAATTACATAAACACTTCACAGGACTATTAATTACAATTTGCAAAATGTAAGCGTGAATATTTACTCCCAAATTTGTGCAATTCAGTCCATCAATTCTTTACCACAAATAATATCTTTCAAAGTCACTGCTGGGCCTGGATCATATCATGGATGGATGGGTGATGGCGAGCGCGAGAGAGAAAGAGCATAGGTTATTATTAAGTGTAATATGTGAGAGAGATGAATTAAACACAAGAGAAATATAATTATATAATATATATAATTAATTATACTTAATACAGGAGACACCTAATATAAGAAGAATTTTAAGAATAGGATGCATATAAAACATAATTATTTTGATTTAGGATTTTGAAAATCCTTTGCAAATCCAAGCTCTTTTGTTCATTTGTTTATTTTCAAATGACCAGTTTCGATTGCAAGAGAAAGCAGTAATCATTGGAGATCAATGGGTGGCGGTAACGCACCATTACATTTGAAAAACTCCGTTAAACACAGTGAAGAAGAACTGCCGAAGAACATCACAGACGGCTTCTCTTTAAATATGACAATTAGGCTATCAAAGGTGGGTAATATAGATGCGTTCAGGCAAAAAGCTACTTTCTATTCATGTTTGCCTGTTAAACGTACAGCTTATGTTATACAAAGCCAAAGATTTCCCCAGTCGGATGGCACTGCCGATTAATTTTAAGTAGATAAGTCGCTTCTCGCTCCTCTCATGTTGAACCCAAACAGCCTGTCCAAAGATGTCATGGTTCAATTGCGTCAGTCAAAACTCGGACCACCAGCTGCAATTTTCCACCGACAGCCGTACAATGTCGGCCACAGAGGGCTTGTGTGCTTCTTCCCGCTCCCGCCTCAGGGGGGCTCCGACGGCTGCGGCGTCACCCACCGTGGCAACACAAGACTGTCCTGGCCTCTCGTCTCGCGGGCCGGAGGGCTTTCCCTCGACACCCGAAGGTGTCGCCGGGCCTCCCACCCTTGAGAATCTGACATGCGGGTCTCCGAGCGGAGGCCAGATCGGAGAGCCGGTTCCCATCTCTTATGTGAGTCTCCAGGAGCAGAGGTGCGTCCTAAGCTGGTTCCAGGGCTGGACTCCCTCTCAGCGGCAGAGATTTTTGCAGGACTTGGTGGCCAAAGCCGTGCCTGGGAAGGTTTGCACCCTTCTCGACTCTCTCAGTACTCTTCAGGTAACGGCACTGCCACGCGATGTACACCCAGTCGTCTCTTTGTAATTTAATGGAGGATACAGAAAATGTCCTCCGATTCCTGAATGACCCACAACTATCCCTTAACTTCTTCTCCTTTTTGCACTTTTTCAAGGTCAAGGACAGACTACCAAACATATTTGAATGCCAGCTACGCCTGTGGACACAGTGGTTTGAGTCTTGGGGAGAAGAAGAGCGCAATCATTTCTTACACGTACTAGAAGAGAGGGATGCCACATTTGTTGCCCACTTTTACAACTGTGTAGCGGCTACAGCGGGCAGAGACTGAGTCATTATTGCATCTTGAAATTCATACAGGGACAATAAGCAAAAATGAATGTGCATTGGTATCATGGCCACTTCACCGGAAGGAGAAATACATGTTGGTGTGAGGTGTAACCGTTATCTTGAATAGACTCCTGAGCATTGTGACCAACTTTTAAAAAGTATTTCGTAAACCAATTCTTCAGGGAAACTTCTCACACACAGACACACACAAAAATTTATTTATTATAACCCTGCCCTTTTTTTTTCTCACAAACTAACGAGCATTTTGTTAAATATTGTACTTCATACTGGATGACTGGAGCTCTAGCTATAATCGCTGCGTGATAATGTTATGTTTTGACTACCCTGTTTTATGTACCGGATATGGGGTTGACATTTTTTGTAAAGTTGCACAAATAAACATATACTTCATTGTACCAGTGAGTTTTGTGTTTTATGTTTGAGTCTGTTATAAAAATGTGATGCATAGGTTCAAAATGCATTCAAGACTTTTTCTTATTTAAGCTTTAGTTTGTGATTTTTGTTTTTCAAAGAATCTTTTTAAAAATGCCAAATGTATTAGCTTATATTTCCCAACAATGCGTTTTGCCATCGCAACCCATAGTTGATAATAGGAAATACTCTGCAAAATTGACAGTGTGCACAGTCTAGCTCAGGGGTGGGCAAGCTGTGGGATGTGTGCACACATTCTGAGAGGCGACACAATTTATTTTCCCAAATATTTTTTTTTCAATCATTTTTGGGCGGAGGAAATTCGAAACATGATTCTAGAACTCCAGCGGAGCCCCACATTCTTGCCAGAATTCTGTATAAAGCAGGGGTGGTAATTACTTTTGCAAAGGGGCCACGTGAGAAACTGGAATGCTTACCACATTTAAGAACATAAATGTTGTGCACCAAACGACAACTCATTAAACGTTCCTAGCCAGGAGTCCCAAGTGGGAAATATAATATTGAGAGCGATGTACATATAATGACACAGTGATTATTTGTAATACACCCAAAATGTACAGTATTTGAAACTGCAACTTTGCACAGAGTATTATCATGCCAAATCTGGGTTCAGGGTTTCCACTTTTTAAGTGTTACTTAAGTGAGAGAGTTGAATGAAAACTTCTCCTTTGCCCAAATATTTAATTTATTTAATTTTTTTTATAAAAGTATCTACAGAGTCTAAGGACGTTTGCTCCCTCTAAATTAGGTCAATTCTTATAACAACCAATAAACAACACAACAGTTGTAGACTGGTCATTGGCATGCACTAAAATACTTAGCTACGATGTATAATTGTAGAATCGAGTATGTTTATCGGTAAAACATTTTCAAAATACAAAAACAAAAACAAAAAAACAACTACAGTACAAGGTACCATAATTGTACTGTCGATGTATTGTAAGATGGAAGATCCACCATAGGAGGGCAGTAAAGCAACATCCTGTAGAGCAGCTACGGAAAAAGTCGCGAAAAGAAGAAATGAGGAGTAAAGGAGGCGTTGCCTTCATATCAGCAGCAAACGCCTTGTAGATGGTTAACCAGATAATTGCGAAGACTTCGCAGAGGGAAAAAGTATCCGACGCCACTCGCTGTAAGTTGCTCTTGTCTCTTGCTGTCGTTATTCGTTTTCAAATAGTTATTGATTTTATAGCACAGTAAGTTAAATAACATTTCTGATAACTCTAAATGGCAACTCAATCTCTTTTATTGATTTATACGACATTTGCATAACATTTCGATTTTTCAAATCTCTGCTTAAACAATGAACACTGAGTCTTTTTTTCCCCCTTAGTTTGTGGTCATTTGTCGTAACAAATGGTTATTTTTTTAAATAAAAACTTTAAGTCTTTATAGTCCAACTGCAACTCCGACCCGTTTTAGAGCCTTGCTGATCACCCTTGCCCTTCCTGTACTATGTACCCATCGTGAGTGCAGAGGCGTTCCCACGTCCATGCAGAAAAACGCCCAAACGAGCCCCGTAACGACTTACAGATTCTGGCCAAAAGAAGTGAGTCACGGGGGACGTCCTTTAAACGGCGTCGTGCCTCTCTCCGCGTTGAATGAAGTCCCTGTTCATCATCAGCTGCCCGAGGACCCACATTGAAATTCGAGCTGAAAACGGCACGAGGACAGCCTGATTTTTGGAGGGACAGACTGCTTTTTGTACAGTCGGCTACATAAGGATTTGGGCATGCATATCACTCCATTTTCAGCATTCAATCGCTGGACATCGCCACAATGGATTTGAAATGAAACAATGAAGATGTGCTTTAAGTGCAGACTCTGAGCTTCAATTCTAGGGTATTTACATCCAAATCAGGTGAAGGGTGTAGGAATTACAATACTTTTCATCAGTCTCTCCACCTTTTTAAGGGATCAATTGTCAATGGACAATTGGCTACTTAGCTGTTCCCTGGCCAGGTATATGTCATTCCCTCATTATTTCACTTTCAAGGAATAGAGACAAGGCCTGGAGTTCATTTGGAGCCTGCTGAGGTCTTCTCTCGATACAAAGTATAAAGAGTTATCATGATTAGTGAAGCAAGCCATCTTTAGGCAGAAAATCTAACTAAATCCATCGCAGTAAGATTGCAAAAACACAAGGTGTGGCCAATTCAACTCTTTGTCATGGCCTTAATAAGAGATAAGAAACAGGTGAGCTCAGCAACACCAAAAGACCCGGAAGGCGTGTGTGTGTGTGTGTTAAAGGCTTTGTGGAAGAGATTTCTTTTCTTTGATGCTCTTTTTCAATCGGCATTATTTATGACACATGTTGATTGACTGTTATACCTCTGTCGTTTGCCCACCCCCATGTCGGCAGAGAACATGTCCCTGTCCGGCTGGATCTGTGTGGTCACGGGTGCCTCCAGAGGCATCGGAAAAGGAATAGCGCTGCAGCTTTCTGAGGCAGGCGCCACCGTCTACATCACCGGACGCCAGGAAAAGACTCTTAAAGAAACAGCAGCACAGGTGAAATGTTGAACTCGATGGGGCAGTAATTACTTAGGCAGGTCATAGAGAAGTTACTATCATGCCAGCTGTGGTACTTTTGTTTACTTCCTCTTTCTTTTATGGAAGGTCTTTGTGGTTTATCATAACTATGATGCTTTCTTGGTTACTGCGCAAGTCGCGAAAGACTTGGCAACGTTCCCCGACATTCATTTATTTGCACCTGCTCGCGATGCACGCAACTCTAGCGCCTCCCCAACCCCCGCTTGTTGTGTGTTGAGCTCCTCTGGCCGGCAGGCCCCACCCCCGACAGACGGCCAATAATTGATTGATGGAACATTGACACGTTGGGCATTTGAGAGCCCCCTTACGAGCATGCCTCTTGGAAATGCAGCTATCGCACAACAAAATGAAGTAAACTTGGAATGGTAAGGTGTAATTGACCTTGCCTTTTTTTTATGGGGGGGATACTGAAAACATGTGGGTTTACAATCAAAAGATGGGACAAAATCTCGGAATTCCAGCTTTTACGTCATGGTATTTACATCTAGTTGTGTTAAACAACTCGCTTGCTCTAGTTACTGCAGTCCACATGCTCGCTTTGCTCTCCACTCAGGTGAGCGAGCGGGGTGGAAAGTGTGTGCCCGTCATCTGTGACTCGACCAATGATGGCGACATTGAGAAACTGTTTGAACGCATAAAAACGGAAGAGAGTGGCCGACTGGACCTTCTGGTGAACAATGCATACGCTGGAGTCCAGGTTGGTGGCATTTCAGTACCATTTCACATATCGCAATGCAATCTGTTTTGGAATGCTAGGCGACTTCCATGTATCGAACTCTTCAAAACAATGGCTCAATTCTCATAATGTCAAGTGCGATGATCTATCCCAGCCCCCAACCGATGTCATCATAACATTAATTAACAATACAGGAAATGTTTTACTGTTTTTGGTATGATTGCACCTTTCGACGCTTATGAAACCAAAGTGTCAAGAGGTTTGTGCAAGTCTCTCGTAATGTCACACATGATAATGGATTAAACTCCGGTGATCTTGACACTTAAAAAAATAAATAAATAAAATGGAACACTTTAGTTTAGGCTCCGAACTGTAGATTAAAATCCATCCTGTTATTGACTTGCATGACAAATATGCCATGTCATTGCAGGCCATCTTTGAGAACCATGGGAAAAAGTTCTGGGAGACCGATCCGTCTTTTTGGGACACCATCAACAACACGGGCCTGAGGTAATAGGCCTGAGTTGCATGACATGACTTTACAGATGCCTTTGGCCATCATTAGATGAGTTTTTTTTCCCTTCAGTGTTGTCATGACCAAGTAGAAAACTAAAATGCAGTCAAAGCATTTTGTTTACAAAAAGTGCTGAATTTGTTTTCGTTTGACCATCTGTTTGGTAATTAGCACTCTATTTCCTAGATCATGGAGGATGATAAACAGTTGAAAATCATTGAAGGGAAGTCAAAAGTTGTCGTGACAAGTAGTCTAAATAGAGCATTGTAATTAAGACTGTGGTGGTGGAATATGAATGAAGCAGCAAAAATCCCCTCGTTTTTATCCATCTACTCGGGTGGCCATTGTGCCGCTTGCTGTCGATGGAAAATGACATCACAGTGGCTCAGGCTGCATTCCAGGAAAGTGGGAAGTCTGAGTTTTCCAATCGCAGATCCGGAAAAGTGCACTCGAATCCCACTAAAACTGGGAGTTCCAAGTCACAAAATCTACCCCAACCTCACGGAGTTGCTTCAGTCTGACGCCACCCGACAACGGCGACCCTTCATTCGTAAAAACATAAGATTGGTCGTTTCCTGAAGCACTGCAATGTCATTTTCAGTATATCGTGGCAAAATGGCCGCCACCCCCTGAAGTGGATGAATGCGGGTGAATTTTGTTGCTTAATGTCTCTCTTGTCGGTTTGTTGCGGTGAGGGAGCTGATGTATAGCTGCAAATTACCTCGTTCATGCTGGATCTTTTCAGCAAAAGTGATTCATTGAGCCTTCTTTGTTTTATTTCCTCCATCTGGTAGAAGCCATTATATCGCTTCAGTGTACGCGTCCCGTTTGATGGTGGCTCGGGGTCAGGGCTTGATCGTCACCATTTCATCAATGGGAGGCCTGAGATATCTCATCAACGTGCCATACGGTGTTGGGAAAGCTGCGGTAAGTAGGTGCTTCGTAAGGTCCCCGGTTTTATGGATGGAGTAACCCAACCATTTCTTGACAGTGCGACCGCATGGCCGTGGATATGGCTTTGGAGCTTCGGAGCAGGGGGGTGGCATCTGTCAGTCTCTGGCCTGGACCGGTCAAGACCGAGCAAATAACTCAGTTTGTGCTTTCAGATGATGCGCCGCGGGAAGTAGATTCCAAGGTAGGCTTCTCTCCGGCGGCTAACCGCACGTGTAGAGTGTTGTCGTTTTCGCTGAATGTCTGCGTGGTTTCACCCTCAGACGAAGGAACTGTTTGCTCATGGAGAAAGCACTGAATTTAGTGGCCTGTGCATTGTCAACCTTGCTCAAGGTAGGCCTATTCTAGATCGGGTGACATGTTTTAACTCTTTACTTCAATGCAGAAGGGGGTTCCATTCCAATAATATCTTCCCTTTTGACCTACTAGTCTAAACACAGTTTTCATATTAATACTGTGTTTGTGGAAGAAGTGATCAATAATCTCCCCCGTTTTCAAATCGGAGAGTGATGTCATGTGGCACCGCCACTCCTGTCTATTGAAACTGATGTCAGAGTAGCCACGGGCTTGCCTTGTGAGCATCGCGAGGCCAAACCCAGAAAACAGGTTGAACCATGACATTGGGAAATTAAGCCCGTGGGCACTTTGATGTTAATTTTCAATCACCAGTAGGGTTTGAATTCTGCTTTGAATTCTGCTTTAAGCTTGAATGCGAAATGCTTCTTCAGCTTCAACTAACGAATTGCTTTCACTGCTTTAAAGATAAAAACCTGATGTCACTGAGCGGGAAAATTCTCATGAACTGTGACCTGGCGAGGCGTTACGGGATCCGAGATGTCGATGGTGACTCACTTTTGGAGAAGAAAGAAACTGAAAAAGTGAGTCGACGGTGTTTGTTTATTTGTTTGTTTGCTTTTCCAGGGCGGTGTGTGGACGACTTTACCTCCCTTAAGTTCCTGCTGACCCAAGTGCCGTATGTCTCCTGGCTCTCATCTTTTGTCCCGTCTTTTATAAGACTACCCCGCTTTCTGCTCCCCTTGACAAGCAACCATTTCTAGCCACAAGCTAGCGCGGCGTTGAAAACCTCTGTGACTATTTTTGAATCCAATCACGACAAGTGTTTATTGAAATGAAAGACTCCGGGAATTTTGAATGCCTACTACAGTGAAACCTCTATTTGAATTTGATCCGTGTCGTGAACGCTGGTCAATTATTTTTTTGCTACGTTGAAACAACTTTTCCCAGAGGTAACTATGGGAATGGATTCCATCTGTTTTAGGGTCAAATAGTTGTTAAATGCAGCGTTGGGCTGTACATTTGGTACCTGGGCCCTCAGTGGCGGCTTAACCGACTTAATCCACTTCCTATTACCACCACCACTACAAAGTCACAATTATAAAATAGAGCACATAAATTCTATACAAAAACTCAACGTGACGGCATGCAACCGCACCACTTGCATCCTCAGTTGAAGTTGAAATCGAACCGGTTAAAGATCCCATTGTTTATCTGGTTTAAATGATATTGGCCAACACGAGTGATTCAAAAGTCCCTGGGCAGATGAGCTTGACAATGTAGCACAAAGACGCAGAAATCTGATTGGACCACAAAAACCTAACGTTGACACACCGGTGGCAGTGCAGCCAAGAGAAACGCAATGAAATAGACTCATTGTAATAAATAAAAAATATATATATCAAGCGTAATAGTAAACAACTGTTCATGTTATATGTGAATACACTAAAACATGTACCCAATCATAACTTTGACACAAGAAAAATGCAAATGATAAATGTGTAAAGACCGCAAGAAAACGAAATGCTCGCTTTGCAATCAAAAAGTTGAGTTGAGCCACATTCTACTGGACAGAGAAAACCTCCACCTTACCAGAACGCTCATCTTGTATCTCTCCTCTTTGACATCAGTGTTAAACTTCTGTGGTAGCACAACAACAAAGAAAAGAGACAAAATTGAGTGAGTGTTTTTCAGAAATTTTACAGCCGTATTTTTCCTCGGCAAGTCAAATCCAGAGGTTTCACTATTGCTTATTATCATAACTATATTAATGTTTGAGCTTGAGAATGTGAAATTGTATTTGGTATAAATATGAAGCTGGTTTGTCTCTATTTGATGTAGATGCAGCCAAAATGTATCACCTAGTATTTTGGATTAAAATGTTGAAGCATTATACATGTATTTTTGTATTCATAGAAGTGGTACTGCGATTCGGTGCTGTTGGTATGTTAACAATCTATAATGATAAATAAAGAACTGGACTAAAACACTGCTGTTTGTCTTATTCAAAACAAGGGAAGTAACATTGACTCTGACTGTTCCACATCCCCAAAACACTTTCAGTCAATTAAAAACTCAATTCTCGGCTTTGCACTTTCTCACTGTGCTTGCCTGCACAACAAACCCTGCGGGTTTCTTCACCATTCTGAAAACATGCATTAGGTGAATTGACTTTAAATTGTCCGAGGGTGCGAGTGTAAATGTTTCTTTGTGTATTTGCGCTGTCCTATTTTAACTAATCATCACAAGAACAGTCAACTTTTTTGGGGTTGGTTTGCAAAAGACATACAGTACATGACGATGCGTTTCTTCAAATAGTGGTTTCCACTGTAAATAGATGCCTCCTTATTTCCATCTATCCATAGCACTGGTTCTCCACACAGGAATGCCAGAGCCCGGATTTAAACCCCCAAGTGAACTGTATGTGGTAGCTGTCCGTCCATTTTTCCCCTCAGGAGAAGAAACTGTGTTACTCAGTTGTAGCCCATTCGATGCCTCCCCTCAAATAGAATCTTAGGCTTTATGGAAAGAGTGCCTTTTTCGTTTTTTTATGTTGGAGGTGGACGCACTCAAATTATTTTCTGCATAAGCAACATCATTATAATGGTGAATACATTTAGATATTTCATAAATTTGTGCAAAAGATGCCCCCGCTTAGAAAAGCCCAATAAAACACCATATGTCAGAGGGAAACGGGACTGTGCTGCTGGTTGGTGGAGAAATTAGATGATTTTGTAGGCAAATCTCCTCGTAAATAGTATGTGGCCCAGATCTGATGGGGGCGCGCAACGTGGTTGACGTAAAAAAATAAAAGTGTTTAGCCCACTGGCCGGGATTTGTTGTACAGACGCTTTCTCCCACCAATGTGAAGCCTTCCCCGGCTGCCTGGCACACCCACTCCGCCGAGGCCGTGACAGTCAGTTGGGCCTTGTTGGGCTTCCTGGTCCGCAGCTCCGCCTCGCCTCGATCTGGCCGGACAGTGGAAACACTTCTCAACAGAACAAAAGCGGCCGCGGACCAAGCAGCTATCGCGACGGAACGCCAGCTCGCAGTTGGGAATAAAAGACGCCTAAGCGAGGGGGCGAGCGAGACCAAGTCTGACGAAAGGGCGACAAACTTGGTCGCCGTCGCATCTTGCCTTCCTTGGCCGTTAATCCGACGAGGTGCTCGGTGAAATAAACCAAGGGTCAAGCAGCCAGACGGACGGGCATTGTGTCCACAGTCTTCTTCCAAACTTCGCCCATTTAGAGCCGCCTCTCACGAAACGGAAACTGGGGCTTTTCTTCTTGTTGTCTTTTCGCTCGCACGGAACCCCGGGACGAGGGATTCTTTTTGTGGTAAGTTTATTTTCCACCTTCAATCGAAGTGTGTCTGGCGGCGAAGTGCGCCAGCTCAGTCAAGCGTTTTTACTTGGTACGCCATAAAGGGGCACAGACACGACTACCATTGTTAGTGGCACCACGGGCAACTTTTTAAGCGGTATAGCCCCTCATTTCAACCAGCATGTTAAATTTCAATGATTTATGTGTCTTGATAAAATCAAAAAATAAAAAACATGGGCGGTTACTTAAATTACCGCCCCTATTTGTTCCGATAGGTCACGAATGACGAACGTTGTGGCGTTAGAGTTGGCTCGTGGTTTGGTTACACATTTCTTGCGTAGCTAAAGCGACCTAAATCTTCGACCATGACGTAGTCGCAAAACAAGATGCGCACGGTCTCCCAATTTCTTAATTAAAATGTTACCTTTGAAGTAAAATTTGTCATTTTGTTTCCCAATAATTTAACACACAGCACTGCAGGCTGTGGGTCCTAGGACTGCCCACTCATTCATGAAATCCAATGAAAAAAAATGGTACACTGTTTGTACTTAATACTGTATATCCACAGTAGTTCCACAAAAAGTTGCATTGTAAAGTTGGTTTGTTTAATGGATACTTGTTGCTTAACATTTCACAAAAGTACCCCAAACTGCTCTGAGGTGTTTTAGAGTTGAGTTCTTTTTAATTTGAGTAAAACATCATGAAAGCCTGACTAATGCTGATCATCTTCTCCATTTACAAGTTCTCAAGCTTCTGCTCTGCTGTTTGCCTTCGCGAAGGGGCTCTACTTGTCTTTGGAGACTTGAAGTGGAACAAAGCCCAACAAGAAAAGGGTGAGAACGTAACCGTGAAGAGTTTTCTCATGGATGTCCGTTCTCCACGCTCCCACCCTTTGCAACCAGTGCCCCCCACTCACCCCCCACCCCTGCTCACACAAAACAAAAGTCACCCACCACACTTTGGGGGAGGGGAACCCAGTCTGGACCGGGTATACGACTCGTTTCAGTGGGAGTTCAGAATAAGGAGTTCAAAGTAGAGGGGGGAGGGGAAACAGCTGTCCGATAACTGACTTCGACAATGAGGGCAAAACAAAAGTTCTAAAACATTAGCATATAAACTCTGATGGTCTGACATGTTCAAAACTATCCAACGTGTTAAATAAGCCCATTTTTCTTGCAGGTGAAACGCCCTACTTATAAGGCCCAGATGGCGACCTATGACGAACAAAATGGCAGAGTGGGACCACATGCGGCCAAGTTCCTGGATAGCAGAATGACGAAGACTCTTTGTAAAGTAAAGCAAGAAGATGAAAAGGCTGCAAAAGAATTTCATCTTCCTCCCAGTTCACCCGAAAGCAACCCAGGCTCTGCGTCCAGTTTCACCACCAATCACAATTCTGTTGTGTGCTTGCCCCTTGTGTCAGAAGAACTCAAATTGGTGTGGACGCATTCTGATCAGACCCGCGAACTTGACTCCATTCCGGAGCTCGTCCAAGCTTTTAACTTGTTTCCGTACCCATCGTCACTTGAGGTCAACACCCTAGCCCGGGCTTGCTCTTTGCCCTTGGACAAAGTTAAGGTTTGGTTTATGGTGCAGAGAATTAAATATGGGATCAGTTGGTCGTCGGAGGAGATAGAGGAGACGCGACGGAAACTATCGGTGCCATATTCTTTTGACGACTCCAGTGAAACGAGTGAGGAAACCAAAGTCATTGAGGATAAAGATCCCGAAGCGGAGCCCGTTTTCCCAAGTGTGACTCCCAAGAAGAAGAAACCAAAATGTGAATCGCCGGATTCTTACAAACCAACCAAATCCACGTCCCCGTGTTTCAGTTCTACCTTACCGCCACCTCAGGATTCCTACTTCTACCGCCCACCAAGTGACATCCCATCAAGTGCGATTGCGGCGGCTCCTACCGCCGCCGATTCTGCTGCTGCTGCTGAGGTCTCCTTAGACCTTTCGGGGTCCTCGCCACAACAACACCGCCACGGACGCTATAAAAAGTCAAAAGCCCAGCTTGCTGCACTTCGCAAGAGCTTTTTGAGAGAGAACTGGCCCGCAGAGGTGGAGCTTAGGCGCTTGCAGGAAGAGACCGGTTTGAGCCGCAATGACATCCGAAAATGGTTCAGCGACAGCCGTTACCAGCTTAGGGTCGGACGAGGAAGCCTGGCAGCAGCCCAGGGCTTTTCGACACTACTTCCAGCTGTAGGAGGTAAACACGAACAACAAAGCGAACCTCTTTCGCTCACGACTCAAAAGAGTCGTCTTTTTAATCCGGCGGGGAAGGGCCAGGAGGGAGCCCGGAGCAACCTGATCAGGAATTCCCATTTCTTTCAGACCTTCTTGTCTCACAGCCTCGAGGCTTTCGGGGAACGGGACCTTGAGGCAGAGGGCTACGAAGCAACGGAAGATCTGTCTGGCGACGGCGACAGTCTCAAAGACGGGGAGCAAAGCGAAGAAGAACCGCTCCAGTTGGTCAAGCCCGGCAAGCTTGACCAACAGGCTCCCCCGCAGGACCCACCCGACGCATTCAAATCCTCTCCCTGCTCCTCCCCCTCTGGAACGCCGCCACTTGCGGCGTCGCCATACAAACAGCCCCCAAACAACATCAGCACATCAAAGAAGTCGCTCCACTCAGCCAGGGGCAATACTCTACACCTCTCAACGGCATCGACTTCCCGGACATCTGGTGGCAGACCGAGGAAGACCAAGGAGCAGTTGGCTTTACTCAAGCAGCACTTCCTCCGATGCCAGTGGCCCAAGAGTGAAGATTACACGGAACTTGTTAAGGTTACAGGGTTACCCCGCGCTGATGTGATCCAATGGTTTGGGGACACGCGTTACGCAGTCAAAAACGGCCAGCTGCGATGGGTTAAGGGGGTCCGCGACAAATTCTTGGCAGAGCTCGCCGCCCAGCAGAGTAATGCCGTTTTTCCGAACGGTTCGGGAACATCTCCCCGGGTCGGAGGTAGCCGCAAACGGAAATCTCCGGTGAACGGAATGAGTGCAGGTTCCCCAAATGTGCAGCCATTAGTAAACTATTTCCTCTCAACGGGCTCACTCAATGAAAAAGACCTGGACATATTATGCAAGAAGTCCAAAATGAGTTACCAACAAGTGCGAGATTGGTTTTCAGCTCAGGTTGTTGGGGAGAGCGACCGAGAACCCGTGGCTACGGGTTAGGTGTTGCATCATACCGAAGGGTTCCACTTGACTGAGTACTGCTACTAGCGCCTCCACCAGCAAGCTTAGTTGTCACTTGGTATCTCCGTTTTGCTTGACCTGAAGCATGACGTTTAGTCTTCCGAGCACAAGCCCAAATCAACGTTTGAGGCCTGGATAGTTACTTCGTTTTCCGCTTATCCTAATATATTTGAAACTGAACAAGTTTGCTGCCTGTGTTGCTGTAAATATAGGAAAGAAAATTGTACACTGGGTTGCTCTATTTTGTTGTTTTTTTTTTTTCCTTATTTGTTTTAGCTATAAATGGCAGAATAGCTCATTGTAGCAGTAATTTAAACCGGTGATTCTTTTGGTACCCGAGTACAGTGGACGAGACGAGATTTCTGTTGACTTTGCCACTGACATTTTGTGTTCTCATTCCTTTATAAACCCATTATTTCTTATAAGGAATGCACACTGGACATTTTCCCCTTTAATTTGACATCTTGCACTTTGGATTTGGAGCCTGCTGCCGTTATGTTTAAAAAAAAAAAGTCCAATTAGTTCATGTACTAAACACTGTCTTGCTTTAACCTGCTGTCGTTTGTTAACTTATACAAGGTTAGATTAAAAAAAAAGTTTCAAACATTTGCCATTCACTTTTGCACTGTGTATCCAAAACAAGCCGCTATTCACTTGGCTAATCTCTTGAAATGTTTCAATGTCACTGTACCAAGAAAAAAACTAAAGCATAGTCCTAATTTCTTAATTCGATTTTTTTTTTTTTAATCATCCGACCAGGTAACGGGATACTTTGTACATTTAACAATATAGAGAGTTAGATTGAGCTGGTGATCACAGCGCGTACCCCGAGAAATATCTTGCACATTTTAGGATGAACAGCACAATATTTAAATTATTTTAATCTTCAATCGCATAGATGGAGCAAGTCACCTCACTTAATTCCGTTTTATAGCAATGTCTGAAGCCACTTGTTTACATTTGTAGCAAATGTAGTTGTTCAAAAAATCTTATAAAGTTGCCAGGAACACATTCAACGACGTATTTGTGTCAGAACACCGCTTCATAGAAATGCATATGATTTGGATTGTAAATTTTGCAAGCAATCGTGTCATCAATGCTAATGTCCCTCACAATTTACTTAGTGGACGTGTCGCATCGAAGTCTAACCCAGGAAAAAAAAAAACGCACCATGAAGAAACGAGAGCAGTGAGATCATATGACTGCTAAATTACTCAACGGAAAACAACGCAGTGCAACAACTCAAGTGTGTTTAAAAAAAAAGGGGGGGGAAAAATCCTACTTTTACTTTTGACGAGTCTTTACAAAGTGAACCGGTTTGATTAACGCCTGGGTGAGGTGATTGATAAGTCAGTCAACAGATGGTACTGGAAGATGTCTGGCATTCTGCAGATGACACAAATGGAAGAGCAAAATGTGCAAGTGAGACAAAAAGAGAACTGTCCAGGTTGGTATTTCTCACCTTGTAGATGGGCTGATGGATGTGGGGGTCCCTTTAAAAACAGAACATTTTCAGATTCTGAGACCGCCAGAGCTAACCGTGCCCAAAATGAAGGAAGGGAAGCGACTTACTGTGGCCACGTTCAAGAAGAGGGCTTTGGCTAGACAAAGAAGTGGTCGATCCAGGAGTCTGAGTAACATCATACCAGACACATGAGAATCTGTTTTTTTTGCATCCTCTTCAAATTGTTTAAAAATAAGTCGACGATACAATGAGTCGTGATCAGCGCAATACTGCAAATGCGCACAGTACAGTGTTTTGTTCATTTCATTTGATCAAAAATTGTCATAGATTAATGCTGGCACTTAACTGTACGGGACGCAAGACCTCGGTCTCGGGTCCACAGTGGGGAATCTATTGGACCCAAGTGACTGAAAACCACACAACACAGATGTAAAGCCTTTTTTTAGGCTATTATACAAAATGGCTGTGGCAGACATACCTCATAGTTCTTGAATGAGGGGTCACTGGAGATAGAAAACAAGTTCAGCGTAAGGATTAAAAATGTTCGATTGATCAACAAAAATTGGTCAAAAAACGCATCTCAGCAACGGTGGAAAAGGCCCAACTTTTGCTCGTCAGAGCTTGATTATTAGGAGTCGTGCGGAATTATCGTAAAATGTTGATACACGATCTGCAACTGGATGTGGATTCACACAGTCATGTAACAGCGCTTATCTTTTCAAACACACCGTTCTGCATAGTTTCAAAAGAAACTGGTCGACACAATCCATCTTAATCACAAACACAATCTAAAAACATTGTTTTAAGACACTGGTGTCAAACTCAAGGCCCGGGGACCAGATCTGGCCCGCCACCTCATTTTCTGTGGCCCGTGAAAGCAAATCAAATATGTCAACTTTCATGATGCTTGCTAAAATCTCTATGTAATACATAAGAGTGATACTGTAAGCATTTTCTTGGAACCAAACCACTCATTACAGTAACTTAAACAATAGGTGAATAAACGGTTATTCTTGACTTCTTTATATGGTTTTAGTCATAACGGCCCTCCAAGGGGAAAAAAAAGGCCCACGACGAAAATGAGTTTCACACCCCTGTTTTAAGACATAGGAAAAGGTCGTTGGATTACCAGGAGAAGCGACAGCCACAGGGAGCGAGATCCTTTGAACATTGTATGAGACTCAAGTTTCAGTCAGAGTCTCAGTGCAAGACATTTGTGTGTGAGAAGTACATTTGTCTTTACCCATTTGTCTGGAATTGTCCCGGAGAAGCCTAAAGAGAGCAGATAGTGGAACTCTTATTGAATGATTCCAAAAGCAGTTTGGAAATTTAAATTTGAGGCACCCACGTACCCTCCTCTGTGAAAGAGGCTTTTTCAGCTCGGCCATCTCTCGTTTCAGCTCCATATTTCGGCTTTTTAAATCGGCATTCTCTCTTTTCAATTCAGCAATTTGCCTTATGACCAAAGAAGCAACGGTGATAAATATCCATCTCAGCTACGGGAGCGATGGAGACCTCCTTTGCGTCACCTGTAACTCTGCTGAGTGACTTCTTTCAGACGCTTTTCCAGTTCAACGGACTTGTGCTTGAAGTATGCCGTGGCTCGCTGCATTTGTGTCCGCTGAAAATCTGCAATCTGAGAAGGTACGCACCTTGAGACCGCGTTCACGATATCAAGCCGCGGCTTTCTTAAGATCATCAATAAGATGAAATACAATGACAGCGCTATTAAAAAAGGACAGCAGTAAAAAAAGGGGTGGAGGAGGTGAACAAACCTGTGTAATGTGCTCTAGACGTGACTGGAAGAGCTTCACGGGATCCATGAAAAACACCCTTTCCTGTGTTTTCATCTAAAACACAAAGTCTTTGTTTTTAAGGAAGACCACTATCACACCTTTTAAACATCAAAAAGTTCAGATTTGTCTTTTAGTCAGGATAAGATCTGAACAGTGTGTAATATGTACAGTTTAAGAACAATGCCAATTTTTATTTATTCCCCAACTTAATATTTCCAGTCAACACCATCCAGTCCATCTTCTGCTATAGGACAACTGAAGATGAGGACGACGTGTGGACCCCGAAAACGACTTTGCATCCAACATAATCACCATCTGCCTCACACAGTGCAACACGTTTATTGCACTGCACAAGTGCCACTTAGGCAGCCCACAATAAACGGTCACCTAAAATTTAAGTTTTACTGCATTAAGGGAGGGGGCTCAGAATTGAGAAAACCAGTCAGGATCTAGTCTGACCACCATTTGCCGAACGCAGCGCAACACATCTCCTTTGCAATGTGTTGATTAGGGCCTGTGAAATGTCGGTCCACTCTTACAATGTCCGTGTGAAGATTCTGGATATTGTGAGGATGTCGATCCATCCATTTTCAACACCGCTTATCCTGTACGGGGTCGCGGGTGGATGATGGAGCCAATCCCGGCTGACTTTGGGCGGAAGGCGGATTACACCCTAAACTGGTCGCCAGTCAGTCGCAGGGCACACAAGGAGACAAACAACCATTCACACCCACATTCACACCGTCACTGAGTGGGAACCGATCCCACGCTGCCTGCACACAAGTCAAGCGAGTAGTTCACCACTCCATCGTCAGCGTCGATCCAAAGCATCCCAAACATCCTGAGTGGGTGACAATTCCGGTGAGTACTCTGGCCATGCAAGTATTGGGTTGCTTTTGTGGACATCCTTTTGACTGTCCATGATAAGACTGGCTTTCTGATTCATTGGACTCCCCAAATACTGCAGCTTTTGCAGTGGGCCATAGATGTGTATACACATTCTGAGTGACATCACCATCACCATCCATCGGTGCAGCTGCTAGAATAATTGACATCTATTTTCCAACGATGCGTGCTCCGTCACTGAAGAGATATGGTCGAGTCAGACTGTGTGCGGAGGTGCAAAGTCATTAAAAAAAAAAAAGTTACAGGGAGAGGATTAATACAAGATGACAACATATAGTATTAATCCCCCACCCCCTTCCCCAAAACCATTCCCCCTCCCCCTGCCCATTTTCAATTCAGCAGCCAGTAAGTCTGCTGGGACAGGCTCCAGCTTCCCCACGACTCTGATGGATGGTGACATGCATTTTGAAAGACAAAGACAGGTCAGACTGGCCAGAAACTAAAGACATGTCAATTCTTAACACAAATACAACTCATCTAAGTTGAACATGTACTGAACACAACACAGTAGTGTTCACATTTGTGTTAGTTAATCCATCAGTGTTACACTGTGGATCAACAAAGGTGATTTGAAGTTGCAAAGACAAATAATATTCATTCATCTTCCGAACCGCTTGATCCTCACTAGGGTCGCGGGGGGTGCTGGAGCCCATCCCAGCTGTCTCCGGGCAGTAGGCGGGGGACACCCTGAATCGGTTGCCAGCCAATCGCAGGGCACACAGAGACGAACAACCATCCACGCTCACACTCACACCTAGGGACAATTTAGAGTGCTCAATCAGCCTGCCATGCATGTCTTTGGAATGTGGGAGGAAACCGGAGCACCCGGAGAAAACCCACGCAAGCCCGGGGAGAACATGCAAACTCCACACAGGGAGGCCGTATCTGGAATCGAACCCGGTACCTCTGCACTGTGAAGCCGACGTGCTAACCATTGGACTATTGGGCCGCCCCAAAGACAAATAATAATAATAATAATACATTTTATTTATAAGCGCCTTTCAAGACACCCAAGAGCATTTATCAAGCTAGGATACTTCTGTATATTTAGTGTGACGCGTTAGCTTTTGAGTCGTAGTGGATTTGGAGTGGATTTGGAGTTTAATCAAGATCGAACAGTTAACTGCTGTATTTGTGTCATTTCTCTTTCTGCTTGTTATTTATCAGGCTAATTCCTTGCTCAATACAGACAGGCCATGCCATTCGGGTTTTTGGGCATCAATGCCTGTATGCCGTGAAAACAAATACATTAAGTCATTTTTTTTTTATCTTCTGCAACATCGTTTTGTCAACTCAACCTACCTTCTGTCTATAAGTAAATATGGATCAATTTGGCTCTTACTGTAATCGCGCAAACTAAATTGTGCATGATGCCTGAAAATCCAACTCCAGCAGGTGGAAGAATAATTTGGGTCACCACAACACAAGATCCAAAACGTAACAATCACCAACCTTATCTGTAATGGGCAGGTAACTGCAGCTGGTTCCACATATGACACATTGCTCTGAGGGGAAAGGCACAATCCCAAGAGTGATTCAAACCATTTTGTCAATCACTTATTACAAGGAATTAGAATATTATCTCAACAGACAAGCCTTGCCAGGTTTAATGCAGGCCTCACAGCAGATGTGTCCACAGCTGGACACTGCAAACTTGGATCCTGTTCTTAAAAAACACTTGTTACAATGGAACCACTCCATAACCTAGTTGAGCTACAAAAACAAAAACAAAACTATTCAGACTCAGTAACATGATAGTTAAACTTTGTTTCTAATAAGGTATTTTTGTACTTCTATTTATGTTATCGCATTATCTTAAAACATAAGGGAAAAAACGTGTCCACCACACAAGCATGATTCTTAAACCTCCAGCATGCTATTAAACGCCTTCGAGTTGTAGCTTCTTCACATTTTCAAATCAGATTCACACGTTCCAACAACAAAAAACACTTAACATGCTGTTAAATGGAAAAGTTATTTTAGTAATCTTACCTGCCGCAACATGGCTACAGCTAGCAGTCGTTAGCCTGCTAATAGTTGCTCATAAGGCAGTTGACTTATGTTGAAGCGCTCACTGAATTTGGGGATTCGCCAAAATAACTCACACGTTTTAGAATTGTGAAAACTGAACTGTACTTTTAAACGGAATGTGTCACAATATTACAAATAACTCATACCGTCACTCCACTACAACACAGGAAGACAACATTAAACTTCTTGACGTTCTAAGTGTATTGCCCCCCCCAAACCACCAGATGGAGCAATGACAAAACCAATACGCTACGATACAGTACATCCTTTACTACGAAACAAAGCACTCTTGGAGGGTTTGGACTGATGTAGAAAAGTGGTGAATGTGGTCAAGTTTACATTTTGCGAGTGTGAAATTCAACCAAGGCCTCTATGTTGCGAGGAGGGCCTCCTGTATACGCTCTGCTGCGAAGCCAACATGACCATTGAGCTCCATTTTCGCATTGGCCATCTCTGCCGCTAAACCAATTTCAACAGTAGAACACATTTGGTTGAATTGACGAACTAAGATGTGTTGCCTTGAAATTTTATGTCAGCCCAACCCTTACACCGCTAGTAAATTCATCCAGATTGTAAACACCCAAAGAAAATTTTCCAGGTTACATTAAGCCACAATATAAAGAGGGGAAAAAAAAAAAATGGTGTTTCAGGCATTTATTGATATACAATTTGAAGGTAGCAAACTAGTAGAAGCAGCTTGTGAAAACACTTTATACCAGCCAATTTATTCCAATAGGAATAAATCTTATGCAAGGAAATGCCACACGTAGTAGAAAGTGGCCAGCTCAGGGACCAACTTCAGTGATAGTCAGTGGTCCAAGGACGGCATTCTGGACCACTCCACGTTTCCCTGCAAGCACAGTACTTTCAGACCAGCACGAGAACTCCGGCCGAGTGGTGGAATAAATACCTGATACACTCCTTGACCACCTGGACTTGCAGCTTGTTTCACAGCAGTCACACAGGTTGCTATGTACGGGGTTGTCCACCAACACCCAACTAAAATGGCGATACAGTAGTTATTTGCCAAGTCCAAAAAGGGAATGCTGATGAAATTTTTTACTTACCCCTGCCCTTTGACAAAGTTGCATGCCTTCTTTGTCATGTCAATACCATCTGGATCCCAAGCTACAAGTTTACAGTGGATAAACACCTGTTGGAGAAGAGCACAGACACGCAAAGTCAGCATCAGGTCAATTTTAAAAAAAAAAAAATTTGCAGCTCCGCAATTACAAGTTACCTCCTCTTCGACAGCAAATCGAAACGCTTGAAGAGAGAGTTTGACTTCTGATGACCTCTCCCTTGTTTCAAATCTGGAACGTGACATCTTACTATCCAAAAGGCATCTATTATTGAAGAAATTCGATTTTTAAAATATTGCCACAGGTTTACCCATCAATCCTGCTTTTTGACCATACCCCTTGTTGCCAATAATGTTGTAAAAATGGTCAGTCTGGGGCTCTGGTGTAGACGTAGCTATACACTCCTCCATCAACAGAAGCAATGGCTGATGTGTATCCTCTTCCACATGAGCCATAATTGGGATGAATGAACCGAGAGCAAAGCGGGTTGATTCGGCGAGAGCAGTGAAGTCATCTTAAATAGAAATTGAAGTAATTAGGTCAACCACACAAAACGCTGTCATTTTAGTTGTGAACTCACCATTCATGATTGCCATATGGAACACTAGACCCGACTGGCCGTAGGTTGTGAACGTCGGGTCGTACCTGATCGGGGCCCACCCTTTCGGCCTGAAAAAGATTTAGTGCAACACATTAAACGCCAACTTCAAATAGTTACATGTGAAATGATCGCTTTTAGAGGTTAACAAGAGGAACAGCACTTCATACTAACCAACCTGTCAAATATGCAAATAACAGGGTGGACGAAGGTTTGCACTTGAGAGCCAGGAGACAAATAAACCAGATCATTGCTGTGCATGACCTTGTCCCCAGTCACCTAAGCGAAAGCGGGAGTTGGTAAAGGCATCCAAACCACAAGGTGGTGGCATCGAGAGGTGCTCACCATTGTTCTGAAGTGACAGTCTATATACTCCACATTGAAAGTTGCCTCCCGAGCAGACGAGCTGGTGGGAACGCAGGTTCCCAAACGGAAACGTGACATATCAGCTTGGTGTCTGCTTTCCGTCCACACCAGTGACACAAAATCAGGTTTACAGTCCAGCTTGACATCTGGAGAAGAGGAAGAAAGACACAGCGTAGCGCAAAATAGAAGCACCACAACACTAAGTTGATTTACAACAAATTTAAATAACTTTAAACTTTGCAAATCAACATTACCTGCATAAACTGCAACATCAGCAGCTAAGATCAGAAGTAATGCACTATGCCAAATGAACACCGCCATCATGACTGAATATGCTCTTAGTAAGCTCATCCTGTTTTTATTCACTCGGACAGGAAGGTGACAATTGAGTCAAACTCTTTCACCTGGTGTGTGCGCCCACCTGCACAGGTGCACCTGATTACGGTGAGCTCTTTCTACGGTCCATGTTAGTGCAATGCAGCAAGGGGTCGAGCATTTTGGACCCGGGCTTTTCAACCCAACTTACTCGAGCTCTTAATACCAACACAATCACATCATAATTGTAGAAATTAGAGATATTTTTTAGATATACTTTGCCATACGTTGTACATAGACTATTGGTCCTGAAAACCTGGACTCAACCCCACTCATCCATTTTTAATGCTTATACTGTATTTATATTTTATATTTGTGTATATAGTTTTTGTCTTCCACTTTCTCCCTTTCATGATTTTGCTGCTGTAAATTAGGAATTTCTCCATTGTGAGACAAATAAAGGTTTTCTTATCTGATCTTATATCGTATTCAATTAATGCGTATCAATTATGACTTCAAACAAATAAAATGTTCATCCAAGAAAGAAAACTGAAGAAACAACCGTCTGGATTTGAATTTAAAATGCCGATTTTCAAGGAGCAAACTTTCCGTTTAAAAACAAAAATAAACATGCTGTGTTTTGCGAATCTTTTGTCACCGAGTGCCTTGCTTGTAGAATGCAACAAGCTTCGAAATTTTTCACTGTGTTAAACCGCGTGTGTCAATGCATTTGAAGTAAATTCACCACGAATCCTTTGTCCCTGCACATCCAAATTATATCTGTATGTGTGTGTGTATTTTTGTGGAACATCTCTCAACTAATTCATTATAATGTAGCAACCAGCTAAGCTATTAGTTAGCCTAGCTTCTATTGGTTCTGCTCCTCCCACCACTTGTATTTTCTAACAGTCTGGACACCCGAAGCCTCTTCGGAAAACAAATCGCTTAACCTTTATGTCACCTTTCCTGCACCTTTGTTGGATATCGTCAAGAGGTCAAGGAGAAATGAAAAGGTGTTCCCTTTCCAACACAGAAAAGCTCAGCGCTGGTTCAAATGAATTGGACTGCACTTTACATAACGGACGTCATCGCGCGATGGCGAGAATTGCTGAGGTCTGTAGTTTAACTGCACAATGTCAGCGGAGTATGAAAAAGATGATCGGTGAGGTTTTTCATTGATTTTGGTATAATCCACTCTATGATGGAAACGTTTGTGTGGAAACACATTTTGCTTTTGATATATTACTTGGCTTTGACCTGTGACAAAAAGTTTTGGCAATGAGCAATTTACATTGTGAAAGTCAAGCGCCTACGTGTAATCTGTCATCTACTGCAGTTTCCGATTGCTTTAAATGTTGCTGCCATAAATTGTTGGTAATATACTTTTGCAAAATTTGGTCAGGAGTAGTCGATGCTTATAGGTTGCATCCAGGTACCTTTCCCAAGCATTTGGAGATCCTATCCTTCAAATACCTCTGGGTCGTCTCACCCGGACACGAGCCAGTTTATTGCTACACTCAGAGAGCCTTTGCCTGAAACGGGTTGCATGACTTGATATAGCTAAACCGGTGAAACAAGGCAAGTCCACTTTCTATGACCATTACAATGTTTTCCGAACACAGTCGCTTTAGACGTGACGCAATGAGCAATCTGTAAAGCGTTGCATAGCGTTCCATCATGAATAAGGTGATTAAGAAATGAAATTTCCTAGTCAAAGACGGGAATTAGAATAGGCTCCCTGCGGCACTGTGCTGCATTACAGGTCAATCTTCGTACGTTAGACTTCTGGGAGGAGACTCACTGAAGGACCATAGCACAAAATAAAGATTGAGGCCCCACACCGGCCGGATGAAATTTAGTGAAAGAGTCACATTTGGTCAGAAAACATTTTATTCTCTGTGCAACTGTACATCCACATGCATGCTTAGATGGAGCTCTTTGCTTCTAATATTTTAGGCGGTCAGACCTGTGTCTGACCTATCCACGATGATCAAAGGTCCCAACACTGAAAGTTGACTCAGGCCATGGGATTCTAAAGAATGTTAAAAAGAAAAAAATTGTCAAGTAGAAGGTCAACTCAAATTAGGTTTTTTTGTACCCCATTCAGTTCCTCTTCTGGGCCGGGCTCTGCAGGCGTTATCACAGCAGCTACACAGCTTGTTCTGGGATGGGTCGTCTAGTAATTCCCATCTAGGTACAAGACATCAAGAAAATCTGTACTGGCGCTTTAAAAATAAATACAAATTAAAACACAACACTTGCCCGCCATTCTGCTTTGAATATTGACAAGCCTTCTTGCTTTCGTCAAGGACTTCCGGATCCCACGCGACAAGTTTACAGTGGATAAACACCTGAAGCCAAAGTCAGTTTCCAAATCAATCTCCATTAAGAGTGGTGGTGTTTTCCTCCAGTCTCACCTTTCCGACACCAAACATGAACGACTGCAAGGAAAGGACAAGTGCAGATGAATGGTATCGAGGAAGGAACACCGAATTGCCCTCGACACTTTCTGAAAGACACCTGTAGAAGGGACGACGTTACAAATCCAACTTTTAGACGAGTAACTGTAAAGGCAATGCGAAACAGACCCTTTGTTGTCAATGATGGAGTAAAGCTGCTGCTGTTCTGGCTGCAGCTCTGCAGTTGGGGCGGCAAAACATTCCTCCATGAACAGACGCAACGGTTGATGGTCTTTCTGCTCCACAGCGGCCCAGATAGGCATGAACGAGCCCAGCGGGATTACATTTGATTTTGCTATGCCTGACAGTTGTTCTGGAAGGAAGGATATGTTGGTCGTCGGTATATGGAGGTTTTATAAAAAGGGTCTGTAGGGCGGAGAGGAATCACCATTTAGGAGCGCCAGATGGAAGACGAGGCCACCACGCCCTGAAGAAACACTGGCGGCCGGGTTGAGAAATGGAGGAATCCACCCTTCTGGCCTAAAAGATGTAGAGAACGTTTTAAAAGAGATCAGGAAAACAGGTGGACATACAAATATACTGCACCTTCTCTGGACACATTCAAAGAAATACTCATAAGCTGGCGGTTTGGACTTTGCCCCAGGCCTGTAGGTCAATACATTTTGATGGATTAGATGTTTTCCTTTCATCTGTGAATGACAGGCTGGTTGGTCATAAACATGCGTCTGAGAATTCGGGTGATCTCTTTCTTCACCCGTTTACCTTTCTTGTAAATTTACAGTCTTTGAATTTGTAGTCAAAATGTAGTTCCCAATCTCCCATCGGCAAAGTAGTCACACTCGACCGTATGCAGTTTCCAAGGAAAAGACGGGTTGAGTATGGCGTCAGTTCCTGACCGATCCTCCATTTGATGTTTACAGAGTCTTTCCAACAGTTTATTGTGATAGCTGTAGAGAAAGGAATCCAATGTGAAAAGCTGAACACTGCGGTCACAAAACAAAGCATCTGCGATCAGTACCTTCATCATCAGCTGTTGCAAAAACAGTCAAGAGGGTCACACCGAAGAAGAGATGGAGAAGCATGGCTAAAAGAGTCAGAGTACTTTGCAAGTGGAATTATATACACACTTCCTGTCCAATCACACTAATGACAAACACCTGTACGGGAGCAGGAAAAGCCTTTTAGACCGCCTATTGTGTACACATATCCGAGCAAGTGGGAAAACGTTTGTACAGGTCATTTGTAGAAAGCTTATGTGGCTGGAAAAAAAATGCACGTGTAAAATAATTATATTATGCCTGCAAAGTATAATTTAAAAATATATTAACTAATCATTTCATACGACATTGGAAATTCATGTATATGTAAAATTTATTAATTTACCTAGAATTTATTTATGATGCGTGAATACAAATAAATGCATAAATCAAATTTATAAAAACATAGGATCGTGTTTAAGTAATAAAAAAGGGCCAACATGAATACAACAAATTATCAAAGGAGTTTGAATACTTAAGTAATAATAATAATAATAAATGTTATTTATAAGCGCCTTTCAAGACACCCAAGGACACTTTACAATAACAAAAAACACAAAACAATACGGGTTGAGCAGCAGCAGCCAAATGCGCCAGCTTTCAATCAACCCGGAAGTGTTTACATTGTTCATCAATAATATTGATGTTTTTAATTTATTCATTTTCTATAAATATTCGTTTTGGGTTGTATGTGGCCTGCCTAAGTATTTTTACTTTAAAAAAAAAGGCTTAATCCTATTAAATATGTTAAGAACGTAATTTTGCTGTATGTTCTAAATTATTGTCATGATGATGATTTTGTGATTGTCTTTTTTTAACCTGTACGCAATTAATGTGAAATTACCATTCAATAGGACCTACTTTGTTTTGAAACGAGTAGCAAACGGTTACAAAAGATGCTGAACCCTAACCCGGTAACGTGAAACGACCATGAAAAGCGGACCCGAGGAGGAAGCGTTAATGCAAACGTCACTTCCGGAACGTTTAGTGCGTTACACAGGAAGTAGTCCTGAATCATTCCGGCGACCTGTTTAGAAGTATTCGCACTACTAAATCATTACATGTTCACATAATTTTAAATTGTGTCATATACCTCGTTCATAATGCTGATCAAAGTGAAGGTAAGGCGTTTGTCATTTTCAATAAAACTGAAAGTTCGCTCTTTGGGGCAGGGGGATCCTTTCAAATAAGATGACCGTTTCATTTGGTAGCTATATTGTGTAGCTTCCACTTTGGCGGCTGTAGTTATACAAAAAATACATTTGTTGTTTTACTTTTATATGGGTGAAGCAACTGAATATTGCCACTTCAGATATCGATGTGACGGAGCATTGTTTACGCTCTACTTTGTGGAGTTTAAACCTGAAAAGTCAGAGACTTCCACTTGAGTGGGTGCGATGGCCCCCTCCCAGTTGTGCTATCGTTGGCTTAAAATAAAAGATCGTATTCTACTTGGCAATCACAATAATATACGAGATTTCTTGCACACAAACGAAAAAGATGTCACTCTAGCTTGTGTTCCATAATCATATCAGACCTTACAGTGTGTTCATTCTATTTCAGACTCTGACTGGAAAAGAAATAGAAATTGACATTGAGCCCACAGACAAGGTAACGGCATTTAAAAACCTGTCGTCATTAATTAAATTCAAGACACATGAGTATTTGTCAGACTGTTGCTTGGCTTTCTAGGTGGAGCGAATTAAAGAAAGGGTGGAAGAAAAGGAAGGCATACCACCTCAGCAACAAAGACTCATCTACAGTGGAAAACAGATGTGAGCTCCTTTACTGTTTTCAATTGTTTTTCTTCAACTGTACTCATGTGAAGCACATTCTCATTTTCTCAGGAACGATGAGAAGACGGCAGCAGACTACAAAATCCAGGGAGGCTCGGTGCTCCATCTGGTGTTGGCGCTAAGGGGAGGGAAGGCGCACCACACACCTGACGTACAACTTGCCTCGTCATGAACGGCGCTCAATGTGATGCCAGCCGTGTGCCAATGCTTTAGGTGTCCTGACATCATTTAACCGTGTTACGATAAAAACAAAATCGCCTCTCCCACACACAAAAAAGAGAAAAGCTATTGTGTTCCCTTTGTGATTGTTTTTGTAACCCACATTGGCTTTCTGAGTGGGACCTGTTCATGACAGGCACTCTTACAGAGAGTTTTAACAATGCTGTGGTAATTGCTTGTGAATAAATGCTCAAGTTGAGTTTTGTACCTTCCTCCAATGCAGACACAGGGGTCAAATAAGTGTCGAACACCAATACGCATTGCTGCTTAAGGTGCTGACACCGTCCCGTCTTTATTAGAAAATGATGAGTGTGAATCCAAACACTTGAAATAGTTTTCTTAGATCTGCAACAGTATGAACAACTATTTATAACGCCACTACAGACATTCAGGATTTCCAGAACTTTTAAGGACAACCGAACGTACCCTAGCCCTCTTTTCTTTCAAAGAGATGTGCGTTGATCTTTAAAACAAAATATATTGTTAACATTTATACAATATGGTCGCTTAAAACTTATTGAAAGTGTGTGTAAATAATCAACAAAGGGCTATTGTTCAAAGGTTCTGCATGATTGATAAAGTAATTGAATTTCCGACTACTGTCATGAAATGATTACAAAATAGGAAAAAAACTGGGAGCATAAATAGAATGAAAGGCACAGGAGAAGATAGGAGCTGGGAGTTTCTTGTCAATACGGTGGTATAGTGACGGTTCATCTGGGAGTCGTTTAGTGTTTACCATTTCATTTAAGAGCGATATGGAGTGAGTGCAAATGGAGTGCTACAAGACATTTGAGATCTTTAAGTAAAAGGAAAAAAAAATCATGTTGAGGGTAAAATCAACGACAGTCTTGGTAAAAACCTTGAAGAGTACACCGAGGGTAACATTTTATAGCCAGTCGACATTGGAAAACACCAACACTTTGGATTGTTTCACGGTCTTCCAAAGTGGAGACTGCAATATCAAATCGGTGATGAGGTCGTGCTCTCGATAAAATTTCAACCAAATCAGGAATCGGAGGAATGGTAGTGTGGAGGTCTGATGGTTGATTGACAGGCGCCAATCAGGAAAGCCCAGGAAAGGAATCAATCTGAACTGTGTCCTGAATGGAAGATCCTCCACTTGAGTAAGATATCCGAATCCTCATTTTAAGGTTGACCTGGAGGGAATGGGTGAGATGACACTTGCCTGACATATTTCCTCCATGGTTGAGCTTGAGAAAATCGACCATTAGAATGGGGAAAGCCGATGCCGGGGAACCGGCCGTGTGTCTCACCTTGCTCGGATTGTCGAGAAGTACCAACTGGGTCACATGAGCTAAGCTTCCTGCAGGAAGCGTGTCTCCGCTGGGGGCCTTCATGTGCAAGTGGACACTCTGAAACCGTCAAATTCACACATGTGGACTGAGAAAATTTGACGTGCGCGAGTGGTACGCAGATGCCAACTAGCACACAGCTTTGCCTGTGTGCAACTAATACAGTTGTCCCCATCGTACGCCAAATGAAGTTTTGCTATTTGGCGCGCTGAACTGTCTTGCTAGTGAAGACAAAGAATGAATTGAATGGTTTTCAAAGAAACGCTCAAATGGGTTTCGCAAAGCCACCAAATGTTTGCAACTCCATGAGATTGTAAACCACAGCTTCAAGCAACCGTTTGCCCATCATTTTGACAGTACTCAACTCTGGGTGAAATGAACCAAAATAATATTACGTTCGTTTCAATTAGCACTCTGACAAATCACAATTGTCATACGTGATCGCAAATCTGATGCAAAGGCAACAAACCTTTGGCACAGCTGCTTGGAGAGCAAAGCTCGTGACGTCCGAGTCAGAGGAGTTGCAGCCTTTCAGGGTTACCGTCACGCCAGAGTCGGAGTGTTTCTCACAGCCGAGTGTCAAAGTGACACCGTTCTTCTCGTACACTGTCACTGCAGGCGCTGTCAAGCAAAAGCAAAAACATGACACCTTGTGCCACATATATTGCGACTATTTTCGCACAATTTTAATCTTGCGCCTCATCAAAACACATTGAATGGCAAAACTGAGAACCATCCAGACGGTTCCAAAAAGCACCTCGTCATCAACTACGGCGCCATTATATGAAGAGCCTGCTTTCTGAATACTGTCCAGGTGCCTTTAAAATTCCAACACACCCAGGCAGGATTCAACTCATGTTTTAAGAATCATTTTCTTCCTTTCTTGGTATAGGAGACCTGGAAAGCCCGAGGGTGTGTTGGACTCAAACCTGGCGCCAGAGGGGTGGGCTCAAAGCCTCCCAACAGATCCAAAAGGTCCCCTCCAGCAGGCTTGGCTGTGTTTGTGGACTGGACGGTTACGGTGCCGCCCTGAGCCGGACCGGCCTGAACGGATTCCTCGGAGTCCCCAGCAGGTCCAAAAGATCACATACCTTCAGAAAAGACAAAGACAAGAGGACAGAAAAACTCCATGCGTCATAACTCATTCCAAACGCACGTTCACAAGAATATAAAATATGACGTGAGACGGAACTCTGTTTGTTTGACAGATATGCACATGAAAACAGGCTGATACAAAACAAAGGCAGCCATGTTGCCAAACGAAATACACAAGTTCTGATTACCAAGTGATCTCACAAAAGGCAGAACATGACATACCAACTGGTTAGCTAAGTTTCATTGACATTGATTTTCCGTAATTAAACGCCATTCACGTTGTTTTGCTAAATAAGCACAAACTCACAGCTCGTACAGACAACTCCGGTGCGCTCATAATCTTCAGAATGAGAAGTGCATTGGTATCACGTGCTCTGAAAGCGTCCGAATGTCACCTGGTTAGCTGGCGGTTGTGGCAGCGGGGGCTCTCTCCGCTTCACCTTGTCCACCTCCACCTCTTTGATGACGTCCCCCATCGAGTCCCCATTGCGATGGCCCGGAGAGTTCCTCTCAATCACAGGCATTCTCTCCAGCACTGCTCCCCTGTGGAAAATCTCAGTGAAAGTTTCAACACTTCAAGCAGAACTCTACTGCCCCCCCACCAACATTAAAATCCTCACAAACCTCATGTGGTCATATTTTTTGAAGAGCGCATTGTATTCCACTGCCCTCTGCTGGAGCTCCACATCGATACAGCTGCCGTAAATGCTTACAATGCTTCTTATTCGACTAAAAACAAACAAACAAACGAACAAAAAACGAACTAACTAAAACCATTTGAAATGGAGTTAGTTCATTAGGGATTTCTCAATTTGAATGGAAATATTTAAATCTGTAATGTGACTCGATTACACTATCAGTGAAACTAAGTGATTAAAAAAATAGACAGTTGTGTTCACGTTGTTGGGACAGCAATAATTAAGTGTGTCTTACTCGACATTGTCATCGATACGGGTGCTCAGTTTCATGGTGGCGGTGAGAGCAAAGCCCCTTGTCGTCGGTGTGGACATGTGAGACTGGAGAACTGTTTCCAAGGCATCCAGTACGCTGTCTGCAGTCACCTAATTGCAATAATTTAAAGTGATTTTTTTTTAAAAGTGCCCCACCCCCCAAAAAAAAGACATGAAAAATAAAACTGTGTACTCCAGTGACCTCAATGGGCTCCATCTCCTGACACTCTCCTCTGAGTAGCAGGTCCCCATACTCTCCAACGCACCAGCAGGCCACCTGAACCAGCGGTTGCTGCAGACATCCATAAAAACGCAGACACACGATCGTGGTTCAACAAAAGGTGCAAGATGTCTGTGTGCAATATAGAGATGGTGGCCAATAACCAATGACTGTAAACAATCACTGGTCGCTTGATGACTAGGAATGAAAAAAAAGACTGCAGAAACACACACCTGAGAGATGTCAGTGAGCAGCGCTCGGTAAAGCTTGTGGACGGTGTAACAGTGAAGCTCAGAAGCGTTGGTGATAAGCAGGATCAGGTTGGGGACGGTTTCGTCTCTGACATCACCTCCGGCCTGGCAGTTCAGGAACGCGTAACAAACAGGAGCGCATCAATGCACGCTTTCATACACATGAATTAAACTTGCTCTACATTTGACTCTCGGGCGCACAAAAAAATAAATCAATAAAAAAATAAGACCTGCGCTGTAAACACACGTGTGACGTCGTGTCAGTATTTACCGTGGTGAGGACATGCAGGATGGTGTCAATGTGCCAGCGCTGGGAGGGTGCGTACCTGACACAGACACAAACAACGGCGCTTTAGAGCAGGTCCGAAACACACTGAGGAATCTGTCTGTGTCTTCATAGCCGTGGACACACGCACACGCACACACACGCGCGCACGCACGCATGCGCGCACGCTCGCTATCACATGCTATCACTCTGTCAGAAGCTGACAGAGTGATAGCATGGCGACTTTGTCAAACTGCCAGTGACGCATACCATGCAGTCGTGTCTTTGAGATTAGAAAATGTCACACGGTGAGGCGTGTGCCACACAAGGGGAGTAAAGCAATCCCTGCTTGGCGTGAAGAGAGCGCTCATGAATCACATGCCTTGGTGAGTATTTGGATGCCTGCTTAAATAGCACGAGCATGTAACGCATGCATAATTCTCTCACCTCTCTGCGGCGTGGAATATACCGCTGGTAGCTTCAGCTCTGAGTTCAGGCGGGCAGCAGGAGAGGAACACAAGCAGCTCTTTCATCATGGAGCGGATGTTGCTGGCGGACACCAACGCTAAGGAGAGGTCTAAAGCACGGCTGAACAAATGAATAGTTTTTGCACATGAGCCCACGTTTGAATCCGGTTCTTTTCAAGAGAAAAAGAAACAGATGTGCGGGTGGAAAGTGACCGTTTGACGGAAGCATCCGGGTCCTTCAAGCAGTCCACGATGGTTCCTCTGTGACGCTGCACAGCAATGTGATCTGTCCCAACAATTTTTTGTAGGGAGGTCATGGCAATGTATCTGAACAAACACAGAACAACAAAATTAAGATGAAAAATCACATTTCTGCCTATTTTTGCTGAATGCCACAGAATTGAGGATATAAAGTCAATGACGCCATTAAACGGGAAATAATATTTAAGATGTCATTGAGAGAAACATTTTTCAATTTAAGGCAGCACAGTAGTGGAAGAAGCAGCTTGAACGGCTGCTGCGGAGTACTGAGGTTCAGGGTTCGACTCTCAGCTTCTCGTGTGGAGTTAACTTGGAGTTTGTTTTTTTTTCCTCACGCAATCCCAAAACATGCACGTTAGCTTAATTGAAGACTTTAAACTTTCCCAAAGTCTGCTGGGATCAGTTTCAGCCCATCCGTGATGCAAACGAGGACAATTGCAATTACTGTGATTGAAAAAGGGTTTTTGTTTTGTTTTTTTCTTGGTCAACCTATTTTGCACAAGTGCATGTTGATAGTTTCACACCAAAAGAATGAAGGTAATGTTGGATCAATTTGAGATTTTTTTTTTTGAGCAAAAACCACAATACATGGAACAAGTAATATTGAATACAAGATGTTTTCAGCACAACCCTGACAAAACCTTGCGAAAATTATTCTGTCCAGATCTTAGGTCAATATTTTGTGAATAATAAATAAATAGATTAAAAATAATACGAGTAATCTTGTGAATTTGCCACATGGATGAATAAGTATATAAGTATCTATTTTCTTTCATTCTGATAAAACAACACGGATCCCCAAACTTGACGCCTTATCACCTGGGCTGTCGCTCTCGTGCTAAAAACAAAACAACACAAAATCTGTCCCAATGTCGTCACTAAGCAATAAAGTCCCCCGCGGGTAAGAAGCAGACGACCCCGTCAAGGGAGCTCATGTCCCTTAAAGATAAGCGCTGGGAAATATATTACATGAGCAAAGCCCAGAGGAACAATTGATGAGCCTTCACCCTGCCTAGCAGATAGAAAGTGACCTTCTCGCGTGGCTCCAGAGAGATAATGTACTGGGGCGAGGCGATGAGATAGCTCAGACTGATGAAAACCTGTCAAGAAGTTGCCAGTGGCCTTGAGGAACGAAAATGAACAGAAGGAGCAGAGGATTGGGGGAAGAGATGAGATGAAGGAACGGGAATTTCAGGTCCAACGCCGTCAGGCTGCACTGACCGAATGTTCCTGTCGTTATTCAGGAGGAAGCGGCCAAGGATGTTCACAGCCAGGATCTGCGGAAGTGGGCGTTCATCAATACAGGCTATTTCACCATAGGAACCATATTTAATGAGAGTAACTACGAAGTATTGCGGATGAGGTGCACCCCACGGGAAAGTGTCGCTCACCCTGAGGCCACTTTCTGACTTGATGTCCAGCACGGTGAGAACGGTCTCATACAGAACAGCATTGCCCACAGTTTTTGTGCTATCTGTGTTGGTAGCTACCTGCGCACACACCAAATCATCCGAGAGGTTACCGGTTGTAAACAACGAAGTTCGACAGCTGGCGTAGAGCGGGAGGCAAGAACGCATGCGCTGTGAACGAAACCTGAGCTAGCAGATCATTCATGGTGTCGCTTGACGCCTCGTTGTTGCGCCCGAGGATTCTTAGCAGTCTCAGGATGCGGACCTGCGAACGGAAGGCGCGTGCGTTTGTAAAACAGCAGGGGTTTGTTTGCGTTTAACACTTCTATAGTTTGTGATATTTTATCTATTATTGTGAGGCAGGAAATGGTAGCTAAATACCATAAGACTATTTTTAGGTTGTATACAGAAGCGAAAATCTCCACAAAAAAAGGCCTTTTGACATACACAGAGTTCTAAAGTTGCTCTTCATAGTTAAAAGGAAGTCACGTTTTGTACAACTCCAAGATCAAATGACACCAAATTAGAAGCTGTTCTGGATATGGACAACTAGTTTTCTCGAGGGATCGCCACGAGGTGCCTCAAAAGAGATTCTAGATAGGATCACCAGGTGTCGTAGTCTTTCCATTGCGGCGTGTCGTGCAAGTGGCAATAAACAGGCGGGCGGGTGTGAGCCGCACACTATCATTTCTTTGCATTTGTCCAGTTCAGTCGCATTGAGCCGTGTTGCTCGGGGGTACAAAATGAGCTGCATTAGAGCGGAGACAAACCTGTAGGAAAGGATCACTGATCCCTGCCACGTCATGCTCTGGAGAGTAACCGGAAGTTACCAAGCTTTTCATAATGCGAACCAGATCTGGAACGGCCTGCAACACACACAGACATGCTAAACTCAAACAGTCAAGGGCCTGAAGCAGAACCCTGAAGATGTTTTCACAGCATTTCACAACGCAAGCAGGAGGAATGCAGAGTGCTGTAGGCCAGTAGGCAAATACTCAGTTGCCAAGGTCTGATGGATCTTGAATGGGTTTTGGTTAGTACCGTTGAGTGAACTTACTCTGCGTTATAAGCCCCAAAGTGTGTGTGTGTGCGTGCGTGCGTGCGTGTGTCTGCTTGTTTGTCATCTTTGTACCTTTCTGAAGCGCTCCAGGGTCTCTGGATTACACTCACACAGCACAGTGATGAGCACGACAGCACCATGGAGCACACCTTGAGACAAGCAGAGCCGACGCCTTGAACGAAAAGAATCCGGTACGTGTTTGTCTCGGACGGGCATCAAAGGTCAACTGACCGTGGTGCTTCTCTGCCAGGAGAGAGCGAGCTGTCGGAATAAAGAGCTCCCCGAGATCTGGAACCTTTCTAACAATGTGGATGGCACACAATGCGGCCTGGGGAAACAGAACAAGAGCATCAGGAGTAATACGGTATTCCAAAAATCACCATCAAACTGCTTGTTTCATCCAAATGAAATTTATTTCCGAAAGAACATTGCTTGGCGTGTGTCATCGAGTGCCTCACAATAAAGAGCACATTTTTCATCTTTCTCAACTGAACAGACGGCTATCGCGTTCATTCCAGTGGATCCCAGGAAAGGGTTGGCAATCAAGCAACTCTTACAAAAATAAGAATGCCAAACAAAGGGACAGTGTGTAGAAATGTTTAGATTTATCAAGGTTCATTGTTTAAAAACCCCACTATTAATTTCAATAATATTCCAAAAATATGTTCTATCGCAACAACGTACTTTTTAAAAATTTTATATAATCGTAAGCCTGGCAATCGCTAATTCCATTACATAGGTCAGGCCTCACCTTACATGAGGCTGAGACGTTTCACAGCCATCTTTCTGCTACGGATACCCAGGGAGACAAATTCAGCGAACTTGAGTTCCTCAATGCGTTTTGAATGACCTTTTGCTGATTGTGCGCAGCCGAGTTTCTTGCTTCTTAGTGACTAAAAACATGTTTTTGCTAGTCGCCTACATAATGAGCACACCTTTACCTTCTTCTTAATGTAAGAATTGGATGCCCGAAGCAGCCTGTCAATCTCAGGGGCAAGATCTTTGCACATCTCGGCGGAGCCAATACAGGCGAGTGTGCACAGAGCCAGTGACTGCACGTACTGGCTGCTGTGAGACAGGTCACTAAAAGGCAAGCACAGGCACAAGACTGCTGTATTATATGATGAAGGAAGTTCTCAAAATCTTGTCATTTCTCATTTCTACTCCTTATATAAGTTGCGCCAAACTTTTTCTCCTGGAATACCTCTCGAGTACATTTGTTTCAAGAGTTTCATGTCATTCATCAATCAGAAATATGCACAATCTAAGGCTAATAATTCACTAAAAAATATTCAGCTTTGAGACGGATTCCATCACAATCGTAGCCTTTCAATTTAATCTCATTTGACAGCTACGCCTAAGAAATGAATCGCAAACCACTACATGAATGTCGTTGAGTTATTTTTCAGATGTTCAATGTGTTTTGGATCGGGCTCCTTACTTTTTTATGGAATTGGTGATGAGCAAACTGGCATCCTGCTTCTCATCCAGCAGCATCATGGCCCCAAGGTATCCGACACGCTTTTCACTGTAGCGAGGGCTGGCGATCATCCGAACACACTCCATCTAACGGAGAGCATCACAACTGCGCTCAATGCGGAGTCGATGAGGAAAAAAAAGTGCCTCAAGGAGAATTCTCATCTCTTTGCACAGTCCAAGTGTAAATCAGGAATAGCTCCAAAACAGCCAAGCAAGAACCAGGGCGGACTCGGTGGCCCACTTAGTGGGTCTTCCTTTATACGAGTTGTGCAATATAGAGCCCACGGGGATTCGACACTGATGATTGATATCAATGAACTTAAACTTGAACTTAAAATGTTCTGCATCTTCTGGTTTCAGATGCTCAACAGTAATTACGCTCCAATTTCAGTAGTCCTGCAAGAAAGCAGACTGATTATCTTTTATTGTTAATCAAAATAAAACTTGCAAACATGAGCTTTTACTTTGGAAGACATTCATTCTTGGGCCTGAAAAAAGGTTTCATCTTTGGTTTCATTCAATACAGTATTGTACTTTATACGTAATGATTGTAAAAAATAAAGATGAGTACTTCACAGATTTCACTTATCACGGGTTGCTTTTGGAACGTGACACCCAAAATAAACGAGGGATTACTGTAACGCAATCTTATATCTCCTGTATAACTTGACAGACATGCGATGTATTCCTCTTGGTTCATCCTTTTTTAGTTTTTTTTTTCCCACGGCGAAGCTACTCAGATGCACCTGACATGATAGTTTCTCATCGCACTGAAATTCCAAATTCTCTCACCTGACCAAAATGTGCGGGGTAGCCAAGCATGTGCACATAGAGAAGCTTGGCAAGGTTGTGAGACCGACCGTCGTTGTCAGATTGTCTGAATTGCGCCCGAATGGCAGCGCATTCCCTCTGGATGACACCCCGCTCCTCGCACTGAGTCCTGGCTGATCTAATGGCCCGGATCATCTCCTGCAGTGGAATTGATGGAGACATGGCTGCGCGCGTGCATGTGTGTGAGTATGAGCGTGAGAGAGAGAAAGTGAGCAATAGAAAAAAAATAGATTAACAAGAGCTAGAATTGAGTCCGTTTACCTCTACATCTGAAACCTTCCATATAAGAGTCATAACAACGTGGAACTCTTTTATACCAACTTAAACGTTGCATTCAAATAGAACACAGTATATCGGCCCCTTTTAAAGAGAATTTAGTCTCGTGCTCAATATGCTGATTGGACGCAATACATTTGCAGATGTATTCAAGTTAGTATCACTTCCGGCGTATTGCGTCACTTTTCAATGTGGGGGGGAAAAGACACAAATATTTTGATGTTAGCACAAAAAGTTATTTTAATAATACAGGTGACTCAGGTGGTGTACCCGGTGGCTAACCTTTAGATAGCGCCAAGCTAACCGTGGGAGATGGTGTCAAGGTAAAGCGCTGGACAAATTAGCATGACAGTAGACTTGTGTGGAAGGCTATTGCTGGAATTATAAATAACATACTTAACAATGCGTAGATTTAACGGCTTACGACCAAAACCGAAAAAAACACCATTATACACATCCGTACTCTGCCTGCTTGACACCAGTCCTCGTGAATGACTACAGTATCACGATTATTTGTTAACGGCCATTTCCTTGTACCATTTTTCAAAATAAACGTCGATTTTAAATAAAAGCGGTGCTCTGTCCTTTAATGTTTGCTAGGTATCAATTTCGTCACATAAGAACATGTTTAAGAATGATCAAAGTCGAACTACCCAGTTTACAGAATCAAAACATGATCGAAACAACGTTATAAATTAAAATGACTTTTATTTTGAATACAATATATCCCTTTTCCGAATCAACGCCAACTACCGCAACTCCAAAAGCTTTTCCCATGACTTCCGCAATTCCACGCTGCGTGTCTGCCGTTCAAGCAGGTTGATTAGAAATTGGTAAAAGCTGGACTGGTCCATCAAACAATTATGCATTGGATTAATTTGCTCATAACAGGTTTACTATCAAAGTTTGACCAAACCCCGCAAAATGTTCCTTGACCACGTCATCACACTTTAATACAGCAATTATAAGTGGGGTGGACGTTTTCAGATTTTTTTTTAGTTAAGTGCTTAATATTGTTACAGTCCAACAGTCATAAATGAGTGGAAAAAACCTTCACATGTATTTAAAAACAAGTTTAAAAAAAAGAACATTACAATGTCTTTATTGAGCATACAAATACAGAACAATGGGGGAACATATGTAATCTCAGTGCCATAGGAGTCCAATATTCTTCAGTTGATTAGACAGGTCTTTCATCCATATCTTTATGGAATGTCTTCAATAAGGCATACTTTGTGCTGAATTTATTAAGCTTTGCTCTATTGAAAAATGAACAAAACAAGGACACCGGACATTTTTTTTACATTTATTTTTTATATTGTGTTAGGATAATCTGACTTCTGGTATAACTGATGAGGCACAACTGCCAAAAATGTTACTAAAAAACAAACAAACAAACAACAACAAAAGACATAGGGAGTTATGTATGGATAACGTGGGTGTTTACAGCCCGATTGTATAGGAGCGTCCAGCAGGGTTGTGGATTGCAGAGCACGCTGGCTCTGTCACAGCCCATTCGTACCACACTTTCTTCCCATTGTTGCAGCGCCAGAATCGCACCGTGACAACGTCGTCACGCGATATGGACATGGGTTGCTGTTCGAGGAAGCGCATGGATTTATTTTTGCTGATAACATCTATGAGTTTAATATTTCAACTTAACAAAAGTACTTACTTTGAGGGGGAAGAGAATGGGGAACCATGAAAACATTCCAGGTGAATGTGTATCAGGTTTTATACCTTTAAAGCACAAAGGTTTGCATTATGACCTCACTATAACACGTGATCTTACTTTTCGAAATAGACTTACTGAGTGTGACATCTTTGTAGAGCGTGGTCTCAAAGTACCCAGCAAAGCCATGGAGTACAGAGTTACAACCCACTGGGAATTTGAGGCACTGGTAACGATTATTGTTCATATCTAGAGGCAGAAAACGCCAACATGGTCAGTGCCTAAAAATACAGGTATATTACATGACATGAAGTGGGACAAAATCGGTTGGTGTTTTGTCTACCTTTTGTGGGGTGTGTGAAAGTGAAGCATGGTTTGGGGTCAGCAAGCTGGTGGAAGTTGTGGAGGCGTACGACATATGGCATTTCGAAATGGCACTCAGGGTCCTTGTCACGTTCCCTGCAGCCTCGGACTTCGTTATACAGCTTGGAGGAGGACAGTGGCGCCAGGAAGGAGGTGTAGGAGCAGGGGATGCTCACGCCATCGTCTGGCATGATGAGATGCGAGACGAGTAAAAAGAAGCTCATTTCAGATGCAACGAAAGGGAAGAAAATGAAGCAATAGCAATTTTGGTGACACTCAAATTCACCAACTGATTTGTGCTTCAGAATGCAGGTGCGCCGATCGTTGGGCGTAAGTGACGGATACAGCATCAAACCGGGCTCGTCAAGAGAAAATAGATGGCTGCAATGAAGCACCTTTGAGAAAGTGCTGCGCTCCATCCAAGCACTCCGGGGAAAGCTCATTGTCGCCAAAGGATCCCAGCAGCTCGCTCACAATAATGTCAGCCTTCTCAGGCGAGGTCCAGTCTCGCATGTCAGATGACACCACCGTCACCTGATCCCCCCACTCCTCAAAACGCCAGTTTTCCAGCCTGCGGAAAAAGTAAGATGCAATTCATACAAACAAGTGTTATGACTCAGGACAAAAACATTATCATTCAATATCTTTGACAGTCAAGTCAAGCACGAGCATGTCCTTGTAGGGGTCACTCACGTGATGACAGCGTTGGGATTTTTTTCAACAGCGTACACTTTCAGCTTCCGGTCTGCTTGTTTGGCAGCACGCAGAGATGCATTGACCAGGGGACCCCTCCCTGCCCCCAACACCATCAACACTCTGTGGGGAAGAGTGGCAAATGATTTGCCCCATTTTTTAACTGTCATCACAAGTTAGTTTTCTTTTTAAGAGAATATGCACTCTTCAAAAGTCAGCAACAGTTGGAGGCAAATTGAACATAAAACAATTTTTAGTCATGCCCGAATAAAGTATTTGACTTTCAAATAAAACACTTGCTTTCGTGATGCAACTCACTGAACATTGGTGTCTTTCTGTTCCTCTGGGACTCGATCAAGAAGGCATTTGTACACTGCCTGAAGACACAAGACAACAGCTATTAAGAAGCTATAGGATTGAGGTTATACTATACAAAAAAAAAGACATGTCATGACATCACTTAGCAGCGTGGATCTTACCTGTTGGTACTGTGAATATTTAATAGGATCCTTCTCAAAGACTTCATATGTCTGCGACTCCAAGTTATCCATGAGAGGCTAAATGGAAGAGGAAAATGTGAATTAAGGAAAAGTTTAGTTTGCACAAGTGCATTTTGGATGCGTCAACAGCAGTTGCCATCCACGGGAATTCTAACGAGAAGCGTCAATTGCTGTCAATAAGTTTTGACATATTTTTGGGGCCAAATGATCATTAGAAAGTTAAATAAATGAATAAAGAATAACGATGGCCAGCAGATGGCATCATTTGGACTCTTGGATGACATCAGTGTAATGAAAGCAACGCAAATGCTTGTGAACAAGTTGAATCTCTGAAAATGAGACTGTTTCAAACACAAAAAAGTATGACAGAATCTGTCGGAAAAAATTCTGTACCTGTAGGGGAGACTGCAGATAGTCTTCATAACCCTTGGCAAAGAGCTCATAGGAATTGGGCGCGGGCCGGTTCTGACTGAGGTATTCCAGGTACTGCAGGTATGAACGAAAGTCTTTCTCGGTGTGGCGACTAGTACCCATGAAGATGAATTGTGCCTCCAACTGTGAAAGAACACACATTTTTATTCAAACTATACTTGAAAAGCCTTTAAGTCAAATTGCACACCGTTTTGCTCTGGGAGGTCAAAACGAAGTCAGAATCTGGTGTTTATACAGCCATAATATTGGAAAATTCGATTTCATGAATACATCAACTAACTTTTCCCTACCTTGAAAAGGCGGACAATTAATCGTTGGTGTGCTTTCGATAAAACAGGAAATCCCTTCTTATTGGTTAGGAAGATGCTGGTGGGAAGTATGGCTGCTTTGATTGGTTCCCCAAGCCACTTATCAATCACAGTTTCTGAGGGCATGTCTGCTCCAACTTCAATGGCTTTAGGAGTACAACACAGGAAATGTTGATGAAAAGTTCATTTTTCTGTCAGAACAAATTGGAATGACCTCAAACAGTCGCATCATGGCATGATGTTCTTACCAAGATAGACCCTCTTGTTGTAATCACAAAGTGTCCTAAATGAGTGCCACCTAAATGTACAGATAAAAATAGATTTTTCAAGGAACTCATGATTCAGGTTAAAAAAATCAAACATAAAACAGCAGATTGATGGCATGTAGTCGCTTTAAACCAACCAGTTCCAGGTCCTCTCATCTATAGTTGTCTCATCAATACATATGACTGGCTCATTCTCAATCAGGTCTTCCCGCATGTCTTCTGGAGCCATCAGTGGGACTCGAATCCAGAACTAATCACAGAAAGTGGGCAGCCGGTGTTACGCGATTCATCGGGTAAATCCTGTGGATTGCTCATGCTCTTATTCTACAAGCGGTCTCATGTCTTACATTTGTGGTGTGGTGTCCAGACTGGATATGGTTAAGCAGCACACGTGCAAGATTTGCTTTATGAGGTCCATTCATAGGCATCATGAAGACAGGCAGACCCAAGTAGGCAGAGAAATGCAATTCCTGTGCCAGAGCCTGGAGACAAAGCCAAAATAATTAATGAACATGGACGGCGTTAGAAGGAAGCAGCAAAACCCCAAAAGGGGATAGATGGGAAGAGATGAATGAAAGGACCGTTTCCAGCATCAACATCTGTGACTGTTCATTCCAACTTACAGCTTCTGAGCTTCTGCGTACTGTCTCAATTTCTGAATCAGTGTCAATCCATGGAGACTGCTTTCCAACAATCAGGGTGTTCCAATCTAAAATAGAAACATACATATTTACTGTGTGTGTGTGTGTGTGTGTGTGTGTGTGTGTGTGTGTGTGTGTGTGTATAACTTGACGTTAGTTTACAAAGTAATAGTAAGAAAGGGTAATCGTCTACGCCTTGTTCTTTTGCACAGACGTGCACATTTACGGACGAAACCGTGGCCAACATTCACGAGAATGCGCTCTAACCTCTTCCACACAGCAGCAGATCAGACCGCGTCTGGGAACCGGGTCGAGATTTTGCGGGTTCCAACTCGAATTCCCTCCTGAACCTCGGGTGGAACAGGGGCAGGCATACGAAGTCAAACCTGAGAAACGAAGACAAAGACATAATATTTCACGAACATTAGGTTTGGCAACAAACTGCACTACACTGTGGTTGGCACGTGCAGATAATTCGCCGGCTAGCTTAGCATCCATCGTTGACATTTACTTATTAATTTCTGCGTCGTCCTCTAGGTTCAACACTAAGCAGCACTCTTCTTACCCGAGTTTTGCGACCGCCGTTAATGTCTCGGCAACTTCTGGAACGTAATTTAGATCCCTTCCGCAGGACACCCTGCTCCCCGAACCGACGGACGCCATGACTTGGCATGCAGGGTACGAACTAGGACCACCTCGTTGGTACCGGTTTGGAGAAAATTGACGCCATTTTGGATCAACACACGACGCGATAGGCCACAGTCAGTCGAGGGAAGGAGGAGTCAAAATGGCTTCGAAAGTCTGCCAGTTTCACATCTCGTGCAATATCGCGGCACAAAAGATAGCAGCACTGATTCTTTTGTTAAAAAATAAAAGACTGGGAAATGGTCAAGGAAGCACTGATCGAACTCCTGAAGTAAAATAAAAAAAAATCATCTTTTATTGCGCGCGCGCACACGCACACACAAACACACACGCACACGCACACGCACACGCACACGCACACGCACACACACACACACACACACACACGCGCGCACACACGCACGCACACACGCACGCACACCCACACACGCACACACGCGCACGCACACACGCACGCACACGCACACGCACACACGCACACGCGCACGCACACACACACACACGCACACGCGCACACACACACACACACACACACGCACACACTATCAAAACATGTTCCCAAAGCTTTGCTCACTTCATGTAAATAAAACAAAGAAAATGAGAATTTTATAATTACTTTTAGAGCGATTGCATTTTCCATATACAATTTATAAATAAAACATTGTAACATTTGCAATATAATGACTGAATCATAACAAAAGATGCAAATTAAATATAAATTCGTTTTGCATCGACAGAGTTATCACCATCTCATTTATTTTTCGACCCATCAGATCGTATTTTAGAAGCAGCCAACTGAGTTTGTACATGTTGTACTCATTACCAAACTGAAAGTGAGGGAAATAAATGTGAAAATGTTTGCAGAAACAGGCTTCACTTCATTTCATTTTCATTTCAAGCAAGATCAAATTACTCTTGTCAACTAAGAAATGGCCATATTGTATGACCATTTTCTGCAAGCTGCCACATTTGGAAGCGTTATAAGTCTGAGTGTGAGTAGCAAAAAGACAGCCAGATTAGTTGTCCTGGTGGCAGATGACAGCATCTCTCTGAACAAAGGAATACGAGATATGCAAGTTTATGAGTGTTTCCAATTTTCCTGGATTCAGTTAAATCTTTGTCTGAGGAGTGTTTTTTTTCTGTCTGTCGAGAAAGACATTTTTGAACAAGGAATACATCTATTTCATCTTTGGCTTTGGATGATGTATTTTTGTAGCTTCAAGAACCCCAGTGTGCATTACAGGCCGTTCGCTGTAACTTTGAAGGTAAAACGAGATCTGAAACTCTTACGACCTTTGGTGTAGCCTAATTCAACCGGAAAGAAAAGTGGAAATCTATTGAATTTTTGCATGGCAGCATTGACCTCAAATTATCCTCACAAACTGTCTCCACATCTATCCATTCGGTGATAGTCCACAGACAGTTTTCACTAACTCATGGAACAACAACCTTGGGATTTATCTTTCAAGGTGGAGCGCGCTGAATGTTCTTTTGCTCAGAAAGTAGAGCAAACGCTCTCTGATTTGGTGGCCAATTAAATGAATTAAATGAAAGAGTCTCATACAACGTGTGGTATTGATTTACTCGCTTCCCCCTCAAACTGGTTAATTTTTTTTTTGAGTCATACATTTGAATCGTTTTTTGGATTGTTGTTCCCGCTAACAATTTTACACAAACATTTTTTTTACAAATGAAAATATATAACCTACAAATGAACCATCGCATATGTCCGTTTCAAAATGCATATATTTATTGGACACCCGCAACTACAGGGGGCGCTGTGTGGGTTTATTCCTTCACAAAAATGTGCAAATAAGAAACCACGGAAGTTGCTTGCTCATCGCGTCGTTTCAAAGATGGCTCTCGCTAGTGTGTTGAATCAGAATTGTGCTGCTTTTTCCTTTGGCAGTCGCCAAACGACTGCTTTCGATTGTGGACCCGGGCTGAGTGGTGTGGGGCTCGAAAGTACATCGGGAGACAACTTTCAGTTTGCCATCAGAAATCCAATGCGTCCTGTGGTAGAGGATGGTGACGTCGAGAGCAAAATAGAGTTTCTGCATGGGACCACTACCTTAGCGTTCAAAGTAAGTCATCGACTCCGGTGGTTGGCTCGGAATACTTCATAATATACGAGGGTTTATAATTTGGATAAAATGATTCGTCTCTTTTGGTCGCACCCTATTGTTATGTTTGATCAATCAGGCTGAACTTTGTAGAAACGACGCTCTCAGTTAGCATGTTGGCTTAAGCTTACAAGCTCCTAACCACCGCTTTTGTCATCGTTCATGTTCACGAGTGTTGTACAGATAACGAGTGTTTTACTTGAATAATACACATTGCAGTCGATGTGCCCAGCGAGGTTACTCTAAATTGACAATAAACGTTCAATGTTGTGAAAGTGAAAGTCAATTTTCTACTATTAATTTACAGCACAACAGCCGGTTGTAGTATAAAGAGAATGTCAAACTTGGAGCTTTTGCACATCAAGTAGTGCAGTGAACCCCAGTTTTTTTCAGGGGACATGTTCCAAACCTACCTGCGATTGGTAGAGAGATTTTTACAAAGTAGCATTAAGCTTCAAATTGATATAAACCTATTAAAATACACGTTTAAATCTAGTCATACCAGACCGTCGCAAAACATCACAGAGGATATGAAAAGGCACTTGCCTCGCACAGTTTTTCAATTAAGAATGTATCTATGAAAGTCTGCTATCTTAACGCTAACGTAGAATGCCAAACACTGCAGAAGGGCTCTTGGAAAGGAGTGTAGATGTTAAATAATTAAAAACGTTACTTAAACACATATTTATCACTAAAAAACAAAAAGAGCATGCAACCACTCACAAGCCTGTGTTTTCTTTGCTCTGCTCTGTGGAAATGGCTAAAACTGGAGTTTAGTTGAGGACCTTATCTGCCTTTTCTGCGACATTGTGCTGCTCTTCTTTGCTGCTGCATGTCTTCTGGGAGAGTTTACTGCTGCCTGAGATGTTACGGGACAATGTTATACTACATTTCAACTCTAAATTCAGACTTGTCTGCATACTGTAAAAGACCACAAAGAAGAATCTGCAAGATTGCAGTGGCTTGAATGGCCAGCCTAGGAATAGCGTGAATTCGCTTTGTCACGTTACATTTCTCCTGCTTATAATGTGCTTGACATGTTGAGTTTGACTTTCAATTTGTGTCATTTTGTTAATGGTGACACCCTGTCAATCTTCTGAAATCTGCCTGAGTAAAACGGTCTTCCTCTGCCGTTGTTGTCTCAGTTCCAGCATGGTGTCATTGTGGCGGTGGACTCTCGGGCCACGGCGGGCTCCTACATCGCCTCGCAGACGGTCAAGAAGGTCATTGAGATTAATCCCTACCTGCTGGGCACCATGGCTGGAGGAGCAGCAGATTGTAGTTTCTGGGAGCGTATGCTGGCCCGCCAGTGCCGCGTCTACGAGCTCCGCAACAAAGAGCGCATCTCGGTGGCGGCGGCATCCAAGTTACTTGCCAACATGGTGTACCAGTACAAGGGCATGGGACTCAGCATGGGAACCATGGTCTGTGGCTGGGACAAGAGAGGTCCAGGTAAATGCATATTACACTACATCAACCTTCAGCTCTCAATAGCAGTGTTTTTTTTTAATTTATTTTAACTACCAGTAAATCTTGTACCTATACGGAAAACAAAACACTGCGCCAATTTTTACTTTTACAAGTATGGTAAATCTGGTATCTCGTTTGGAATATAATACAGAAGTGACTCCATTCTATACTCTTACCTCGCGTTGGTCACGCTGCCTTGCTAAACTAGGACGTTTTATGTGACGGTATGGGCATAAATTCGACCAAAGATTACAACGTCTTCATTGTTAGTCTTTTTGAGATTGCACAGTACTACAATCAAGTACAACAGCGATCTTTATCACAGATAACTATAAAATCAATCTTAACAGGATTTTTTATATCGCACATCTTTTAGATGTAGTTGCCAGAGATGCCCACTGGATGGCACTACAACCTGCGTTCTTTCCTTTTGAGCGTTTACCACTTAAAAGTGGTAAATGCTGCCGCTTTTGATGCCGGAGTGAGGCTGTGCATCACGAGAGGTGTACATAAAGAGTCGGCTAAAGTGACACAATGATGGCAAATCGATACAGCTGAGTGTGATACCCAGTGAGAGAGGCAGGATAGACGTTGAATCGGGCCCGGCCGGCCCTATTCAACTGTTGATCGTAGCGCAACAACGCAGGGTGAGATTGATGTCCGTTTTGTTTGGAAAGCGGCGGTGTCTGTGTGCACAGCTAGTATTTACTTGTTGTTTGCCATCTGAGGTAAATGACATGCGTTTAAGTCCCATGCATTCAAATGAGAAAATAATGATGTTTGTATTTGTTCAATTGCCACGGGAGCTTTGGAATGCCAGTGATTGAAGGGTCAGGTAAATGGCATGTTAATTAAATCACCCACGATGAAGCTGTTAGCTGACGATTAATACAAACAGCACTGTGAAATGGAAGGGTGCGATAAAACTCTCCACCGTTGTAAAAGTGAGCGTGAGTGGTTGGTTGTACTGCGATTCTCTGAAATATGCACTTGTTCACTCCCTGACATCGTCGCAATTTCTCGATGGAAACAGACAAGTGTCGTGTCAATCTCGCCGCTCCCACACGCTGCTAGTCACCGAATCATGCAGCCAAGTGCACAATCTGCGTAAACAGTCTCCTGTCAGGTTGCCTAATCCGCATGGAAGGATCGTCTCATCTGCCTACGAATTAGCCATCTACTGCTTTCCACCTTTTAGCGTTGCCTCCTAGTCCAAACAACATGAATGCGTCAAGCTGCATTTCTGTTGTCACTACACTTGATGGTATCGCGGGTACCCTGGTGAGGATCACAGGGGTGTTTGGAAGAGATTGAATGTCTACGCTGATGCTGTTCGTAGGCCTCCTCATCGTCTGTCACGTGTGGTGCTCAACACAAGAGGCGGCCATTCTAACTGTCCGCCTGCACCATTGGTTGCAACAAGTCCTTCACAGTTTTCAATTGGAACAGGCAGGTGTCAGAGTGGCAATTTTACCCCATGCATAGGCAGCGAATGATTATCAAGGCACACTAACGACAGGCTGAGAAAGCTGCAATTTGTCAGATGAAATGAATGGTAAGCTCTTTTGCCATGAGAAAAGTGGCTCTCCGTAGCGCTAATAGTCTGTCACTGGTTTAGCACTGAATATGCAATCTGGGGATGTTTTGTTTCAAGTGTTTTCTTTTTTTTTAGCAATACTAATGAATATTTGGCAGAATATACATTTCAAACTTTTTGATTGTTGACAATGTGATGCTTTTTATGTATGCCTCTCACGTGAGTGTGCTATACGTTGAAGTCTCCTCGCCTTTAGTACTAAAATGGATATTGGTAAATAGAAAAGCCGCACAGTCAAACGTCCCCTGGATGTGCTTGCAGTGTTCGCCCTCCCCCGCAGCTTGAAGGTGCATCTCACTGTGCTGCTTGCATTGCGGGTCGATAGTTAATTTTTGGCAGGTTTGCGGGGATCAATAAAGCCCCGAGCAGGGCCCCCCGGGCAGAAAACGACGTGGCCCGCGCATCGTCAGCAGGTTCCGCGGTCTGCTTCATTTTACTTGAAGTGGATGCAGCTGTTCTGTCTGCCAGCTCGTCTTCACTTGGAAAGGTTGCAGCTGCTCAGATTAGCATCGGAGGATGCGGCGTGCACGCTTAGAATTCTGGGTGAAAGCGGAACAATTTAACACTTGAGCTAGAATTGTCGATGCTTTATCCTGTAAATATCCGCTAACGGTTAGGCCGTTAAGAACCTTTCTGACCAACCTGCTCTCTCCTCAGGGCTCTACTACGTCGACTCAAACGGGAGCCGAATTTGCGGTGACCTGTTTTCGCTGGGCTCCGGCTCGGTCTACGCCTACGGTGTGATGGACAGCGGCTTTCGGCAGGATCTGACCGTGGAGGAAGCCTGTGATCTCGGTCGACGCGCTATATACCAGGCCACATATCGCGACGCCTACAGCGGAGGGCAGGTCAACTTGTACCATGTCCATAGCGAAGGCTGGACCAGGGTCTCCCAGGATGATGTGCTCGAGCTGCACCAGAGATACAAGGATCAGGCATAATTTTTCAAGTTAAATGCTCAGGGTGGGGATTGACGGGTTTGGAGGAAACAAATTTTTTTTTTTCTGTATCCAAAATTAAAGAAGATCTGAAATGTCTGTTGGGTTGATATTAATAATAAAATGAAACACTCATTTATTACAGAGTCGCTTTTTATATTAAAACCATCAAGTCAAGTCAAGTCAAGTCAACTGTATTTATAGAGCACTTTCAAACAGCCATCGCCGCATACAAAGTGCTGTACATGGAGCAATTTAACATATACAATAAACAGTAAAACAAATCGGTAATAAAGACAGTAGAAAGCACCAAACAGTAAAACCAAGAACAAATTTAAGTCATGCTGAGTCGAAAGCCAGAGAATACAAGTGAGTTTTGAGGAGGGTTTTGAAGATGGGCAGTGAGGAAGCTTGACGAATGTTCGGTGGGAGGTCATTCCAGAGAGAGGGACCAGCAACAGAAAAGGCTCGATCCCCTCTCAGCCTCAGTTTAGTTCTTGGTACTTCTAATAATGTCTGGTCCGCAGACCTGAGGCGCCGGGCAGGTGCGTGAGGCGGATGAGCTCAGAGAGGTAAAGTGGCGTGAGATTATTTAGAGATTTGAAAACAAATAAGAGGATCTTGAAAAGAACTCTAAAATGTATGGGGAGCCAGTGAAGGGATGCCAGAGTAGGAGTTATGTGCTCCCTCTTACGAGTACCAGTCAAGAGGCGAGCAGCGGCATTCTGGACCAGCTGAAGCCGCTTAATGGAGGACTGGCTGACTCCAAAGTAAAGGGCATTGCAGTAATCGAGCCGGGATGTGACAAAGGCGTGAATTACTGTCTCAAAGTGTTCATGAGAGAGGAGAGGTTTTATTTTGGCCAGCTGTCTAAGGTGAAAGAAGCTGGATTTAACAACGGCACCAATTTGCCGATCAAATTTGAAATCACTGTCCAGTTTAAGGCCCAAGTTTGAGACTGTTGACTTAAGATAAGGAGACAGGGGGCCCAAGTCTACAGGATGGGATGTACAAGGGCCACTGGGACCAAATAGTATCACCTCTGTCTTCTTTTCATTGAATTTCAAGAAATTTTGTGCCATCCAGGTTTTTATTTCTTCCAGGCAGGACAGGAGTGGCTTTAATGGCATCAATCGACGATCACGAGTGAGTTCCAAAACATTTTCAGTTTTGTTGGAGCGGGAGTATGTCGTATTTCTATCAATGTTAAACATCCAGATGGAAATGAAACCCTTCTTATTTTAGAGTTGCATGGCAATTTTTTTCAACAGTTGGGTACCTTTTGGCCACTTGCTTCACGCTGAGAAAGTAAACTGAACAACTTCATTTGAATTTATAGTGTCATCTATTTTCTGTTTGTGTTTGCAGTCGACCGCGGCTATTAGGCAGAAGAGGTACACCCAAATCTTCGATGTCCTGGCTTTATGTTCTGCATTTATTAGCAGAACATGCGCTGTCTAAATAATGCCGTCCAATTGTGCAGCCTTGGTAATTGTGCCCCCTCAGTTGTTGTGCCCCCCCATAATAAAATTCATCTCCTCCACTCATATTGCACAAATAGGTATTTTAATTGGAAGGGAGGATGTATACTTAAATTCCACACCCACCCTGCACTTAGACTGAATACACAACCGCGCGCCAGCCTGCCAACTTGTTTTACAATATAACGACCCGCAATGGCAGTGTGTGCCCCTTCAGTGGTTTTTATGGCTGGGAATAAACTGGATGAGATAAATCCAAAGCCAAACCCTATCAAGCCGTGGTTAAAAACTAGTTTCACAGGTGACTCGTTAGCAGATGGAATGAGAACTGGATTTCCATATATGGAAATGAGAGGCGCTCATCAGTGATTTGTAACTGGAATGATGGCAGAATGATGAAGCATCAGTATGACGGTAACTGCGTGTGGGTGGAGGTGGGGTAAAATGGAACAAATGTAGCTACAGCAAAGATACAAGAGGAAGGCGGAAATTATTCCCCGAGAAAAAGTTGACGGGGGCTCGACAGCGCAGTACGGATAAATGTTGGCGGCCATTTTATTGGAAGTAGTTACAATGAACAACCGTCATAACGCGCAGATTCGCGATGTCCCTCGAGGTACGATTTAACCAGGTTTGACTGTACGTCCTATTAATACAGATCGAACTGGAATTGTCGCCCCTGTTATATGAGATGCCGCTTTGTCAGTTAACGGAGAGCGTTAAAGATGGTTATTCTACCCACGGGTTCTTGAGAATACATTTTTCTTTTTCCTTGGCTTGATTCAGCCAACTAATAATAATAAAAATAAAATTGGACCTAATTTAAAATTCTATGCAGTGTGTTGAGACAGTGTTCCGACCTTCCAAATCCCTTGTGTTGCAACCTGTGCAAAGCAAGCAAAGCCTTTGTCATGGAAGAAAAAGTCAAGTCACTTTTATTGGAAAAGCCGCGATTGAAAACAGAAGTTATTACAAGTTACATTGAGCTAGTCAAGAACCACGCTTTTCATTCTTTACCCAGCATCTTTACTTTTGCTCTCTCCTACTCCCATTGATTCCCCTCTTTTTTTCTTCCCTGTCCTCCGGATAGTTTTGGTCATTTTGACACGTTTGCAAAGTTCTCTGGGGTCGCATAAAAAAAGTCACCCATCTTCCTGCAGAGACCGAGCAGGTACAGACACACGCAAACAATTTTGTGGAGGCCACAGCACCCCGAGCACCCCGAGCCGAATGCGTCAGCCATGCTCCGAGCTAGATTACCATAAAAATCCAATTGCCTCATTATATGCTCAAAATACCATGGAATGTTTTTAAATGGTTATACCAGCCAGTGATTTTATTTATTTATTCTTTTATGCCGCCAGGATTATTTTTACTTGCTGTGAACGCCTGCATTATACCATCTGTCAGGTGGTTAGATGAGATTTCAATCCAGGACACCACATTATTTCCAAACATAATTTAAAAGGTGGCATCTCACACACACACACACACACACACACACACACACACACACACACACACACACACACACACACACACACACACACACACACACACACACACACACACACACACAGGTTTTCATGTGGGATGAGGACCGAGTTTTCTCTTCACGACTTTGCGTTGGCAAGGGCACTGGCGGAGACACAGAGCGGGGGGCGGAAGGGGGCAGTGCCACCCCTGAAATCTTCTGAGGCCCCCAAAAACGTCCCACTCCAGATAACTAAAATTTCACGGCAACAGAGCAGCATACGTTTTGTCTTGAGAACTGTTCGATTCGATTCTACCTCTTTGGCGCATATATGTAGTTATATGTCTGTCAGCACCCTCTATTGGTAAAAAGTTAAAATAACAGCTTTTCAAAGATTCCTTTAACAGCCTTTCAACTGGCTGAAAAAGAATCATAAACTTATCATCGACGGTGGGTTTTTGTTTAAGCTGAAAGTGGAGATTTGCTAACTTTTTTTTTTATTGCCACGTCTCACACACGCACACACACACACACACACACACACGCACCATGCACACATCTACTCACACACAGCGTATTATTGAATGCTCATATCTGATGACTGAGTCACATAGAAAGAAAGCAAGAGAAAAATGTAAATCTCCAATGATTGATGCTTCCGCCGTTGCTTATTCCCACTGATGCTGTACCCCGGAGGAAGAACAAATGAGAACTCTATTTATCCGAGTTAATGACTCCCAACTGGCTGCCTGTTGTCCTCCCAGAATATTTTCTGGGTGTCGTCTAATCAGCTCACCCTAGTCCTTGAACGCGTGCGGTTCTGACAACTAACAAAGCTGGCACATACATAATTACATCTGCGGTCCCTGTGCATCCTCTTCCTCACTGGCACAAGAGGCGGCCACAGCCTCGCCTCATTTGAGAGGTGCTGTTTTTCATCCCTTGTGATGACAGCCACTCTGTTGCCATTCCCGCCACGTGCTTGCCACCGCCGCCATCTCCCTCCTCGAGACTGTTCTTTTCTCCCCCAAGCTGGAAGGGTGCGCGTTTGTTGCGCATTTTTTCGGACGTGATTAATTCAGTGACACCAAAGCAGACTGCTCTGCAAAGAGTCACCAGCCATTGACTTCTGCTCAGTTTCAGTGCTCGGTGTTCTTCCGCCAGGCACTCAGATGCTTTATTCAACGCATCCATTGCTGCCCTTGATGATGATGATGATGATCATGAGGGCGGTGGCCAGGATGAGGACGATATCCCGTACGATTAATGCAGACTGCGAGTCAAGAGGCCCGAGGCAGCTGGCTGTTTATCCCTCGTCATGACACCTGACTGTGTAAATGGTGCCTGTCGGTTTGTTTTATTATCAAGCACGGCTGGCCTTGCCTTCTGGGCAGCCAAGACGCGGTCCGGGAACGACAGAGCACTCGGGGCGACGGTAGCCGTGACCGTCACTCAGCTTCCTCCCGTGTTTCTGTCTGCTGGCCATATTCGTTGATATTGCGTAGCCACCTCTTCTTTCGGGCAACTGAAGTCCCTTGGGGGGGGACAAAATGGAATTGTGGGCTCTGTTGTTTTATAGTACCAATGGGCGTTTTCCCCTTCCTATTTTTGTTGTTCAGTCGTGGTTATTTGTTTGATTCTTGTCTGACCTCTTTGATTTACTGTACACTATAAACTAATAGTTGGTGATATTTGGAATTGAAATGCTCTCAGATTTCCATCGGCTACTGACTAATATGGTTGTGCTTTGACCTAATTTATGAGTTTTTCAAGGTATGACCCATCACTTGGTCAACTTTCTCCATCCATCCATCCATCCATCCATCCATCCATCCATCCATCCATCCATCCATCCATCCATCCATCCATCCATCCATCCATCCATCCATCCATCCATCCATCCATCCATCCATCCATCCATCCATCCATCCATCCATCCATCCATCACCCACGTCCCCCAGGTCCTGGTTTGATCCACAAGACCCCACAGCCCCTCAACGGAGCCAAAGGGTAATTGGAACCATTAATTACCCACCCCAGAGCTCGTTACCCTGGCTCAGCCCTTCCAGCTGATTGGTTCGCACTGACCTCGCAGTTGTAATTCAGCCAGAGGGTGGCGGTAAAAACAGAGGGTACCCGTCCAAATGGATGATCGGTCACCGAGAGATGAGCTGGACGTGACAGAAGCGATGATAAGGGTGTTCAGAACGATCAGGAAGTGACTCATCGCTTCGGTTACTGGGATTATGTGTGAAAAATATCATTTTTGACTCCCTTTTGCAGGACTGAGACAAATGCCAGAAATGAGTAACGACCTCTTGGAAGTTCACTTTTCTCCAAATGTAAACAAGAGCCCAGATTTTTACTGTTGTGGAAATGACCAAACCGATGGCGTCATGGGAGTGAGTTGCTCATGAATTCAGTCGTGGCAACGGCGGTTTAATTAAATCCCAAGACTTTGCTAAATCACAACATTCCCCCATTAGAGACACCGTGACTGATCAATATATTTTCTTGTGCTGAAGAGTGAAGATTTAGGCAAATTGCTGTTTGCTAATTACCCCCCTTTTGTTTATCCCACAGTATAATTGTCTGCATCATAAAATTCTGGCTTGTTGCTTCAGTGTGTCCAGGAGACAAACACCGTTTTATTATTCGGCGGCGCCTGATGTTTTCACTGCACTAAGGTCGAAAATTGCACTTTTGTGTCAAACATTTTTTACTTCGCCCCTCAGTTTATTACCATACCAAAGTACTATTGACAGCAGCAAAAGGTGCAATAACCGACCGGCTGGCCTCAATGTGGAGTGGGATTCTAGTTTAGGTAAGCCATTTTCAACTAAAAAGAAAAACATTTCCCCAGTTAGAAGCAGACGTGCTACTGATTATGTAATCAATTCATTGAATGCATTATTATCATCATCCTTTAAAATGTTTTGAATGAGTTTTTAAAAGAATGGGGACAGTTTCTCTTGATTCAATGAACCCAAAAGTGACCTGATTTTTAAAAATTGTTGTCAGACAAAAGCCTTGCAGTAGACGTCACTGATTCTTCTGGTTTGTTCTCTCAGGCATAGGAATCAGTGGCACTCTAATGCGATTGAGAACCTGACAACAGATGGCTAGTTCTTTCGTCATACCTTGTAAAACATATCAGAGTAAGCTCGTCGTCTTAGCTCTGCTGTAGCCTCTAATCTCGAAAGTGCTTCTTCCAACCATACTCTTAATATTCAGTTGCTGTTTTTGCGCTGGCCTTCAACTTTTTTTTTTACTACTGCTACGTGCTACAGTTTGTTGCAGGTGTTTTTGTAATACGTTTCTTCCACTGAAAAGAAAGTCACTGTGCTAAAAAACGTTGCTGATTTTGTTCAACCCAGCGCAATCGCTTGATTTGTTATTTTTTTGACAAATTTGAAAAATTGCACCCATTTTAATAGCACATAATCCTCTCTTCTATGAATCCTTTATCTTAACTACAGTTGTGCAACTGGGCTCATAACTGTGCTCATAAGTTTACGTACGCCTCAGGGTATGCAAAGTGATGAGCGCAAATGTATTATTGCAGTCTGCTTCCTTGCTCGGAATAAATATTGATCTGTGTTTAACGCGTATGAAAGAGAAAGAGGACAAGAGTGGAGGACATTCGCAGCAGTTGTCATTGCTTCGCCACATATCATCTCATAATGATGTGCGGGGTGAAATGTGTTTTATTGCTTGCTCGCCTTGGTCTCTCTCATCTGTCCTGGAATGGCGTTCATCATGCCTAATTACCTCTGCGGGGGATTTGGGGAGATGCAGCCGCGCTCACTCTGCTCAGATGACAACGGGGTTAAAAACTGCACCGCATGGGATTAATGAAGGGTTAGAGCAGCAAAAAGGAGGTGAGGACATGAGGTCTAACTCGTGTGTGAGGCTGCATTAAACCAAGTGTTTCTCACTAAAGCTGCGACAGGCCAATGAGAAATTTAGCATGTGCTATTCTCGCCCAATGATCCTTTTGAGTGGCAAACTAGGAACTGGTTGTGACATAGCTCTGGATAAAGAGTTAACCTTGCCAGTGAGTTTCCTCGTCGTAGTGTGAAGCCCCAGAGCATAATTCTTTCTCTCTTGAGGTTCATTGTGTTTAGAGTAGTATTTAAATAAAAATAAAAGCGTTCTTATCCACTTCCTGATCTATTTGTCTTGCACTTCACAACAGGCACCATCTTGAGTTTGATTCCATTTCTAATCTACGTCGAAATGGAAACGGCACTTTTTGTCAGTTAGGTCTTTTTTGTTGTTTTGAGTGAAAAGTAACACTTCATTGGTGGCACTTTTAATATTTGTGGTTTAGTACTCCTGCTATAGAACTATCAAGCAGTGTAAAAATGGATGCAGGGTCTTCCATACGGGTGCAACTCTTCTCTATGCGTGCGGTGAACGCTTCATGGAGTAATGTGCAACAAACAGGACGGTACCGATCAGTGGTAAACCGCTGCAAGACACTCGACAATATTTTGTCTTCAATCTAAATGAAAACAATGTCGCTGCCACTTCTGGTCTGGATCAATGCTTACGTGTCCCCATCGGGACGTCTTTTGATCTTGTGTCTTCGCCTGTGGTATTAGTTTATATCTGGTGGATTATGTGTGCATGCGCGTGCAGGGTAGCATCTGTACATGAAGCGTGACTCCGTGTGGACGGCATCAAGCCTGCCGCGCCCTATTTTCCATGTGGTTTCCTCTTGACCGTAGGGGGACGTGAGTGTCTGACGCTCTTCCACTTGTATACAGTTGGCCTGGTGCCCAAAGCGAGGCCTGTGACCTTCTTGACTCTCCCTCTCGAAATTCTCTCCACTGTCCTGCTCCACCTGTGGCCTCGAGGCTGTTTCTGCCCAGTATATTTCCCGACACAGAAATACAGTATATGCACACAGAATACATAAAGACCCGGCGTATGCACGTACCATATGCACACACTCAGTCAGGGGTAGAAAAAAGTGCTTGATTCTCATCCTGTTTATGTGCCTGATATTGTTTTTGTGTCCTTTAGAGAATATTTGAACAAGCAGAACATCTGACAAAACGTCCCATCTCTGCATTCTCTATTCCCACCGCTTTCCCTCCGGAGGCTGTGATCACATTGTGACACAGATCTTCTGTCTCGAAATCAAATATCACTGACTCACATCTGAAATGTGCAGGCTTTGTTCTGGTGAAGGTTATGGGCATGTGCATGTGTGTATTTCCTTTAAAAAAAAATGGGTACTGTATTTTCATGCTGCTGCTTCTCGCTTTGAAATCAGGGTGGTGGTAAAAGGAGCCAATTGGGAAGCAAACACATGTACTACAGCGTGACTTCTAGTTTCCCCCTTTTTTCTCCTGATTTTGTCATCCCCGGTATGGATTGTCCGCATGCTGTTCCCTGTCCATTCGCATTGGCTCTTGTGATGGTGAATGTGTGTTCATCTCTGCGCTTGTGTGAAGCTGCTGCTCGTCACACGTCTCTCAGCAGGGCATTAGCCCTCTATAAAGGCAAGGTCAAAGCAACACTGAACGCACGGACGCAAACAGTGAGATCTACTGGCGAACCTTCCAGGCATAGGTTGCTCTTTCCATTTTCCGATGGAGGAAACCTTCAAAGACAATTGAATCATAGAACCTATTCTTGAGGCATGCTCAATATGGTTTAAGTTAAAAAAAAAAAAAAAAACATTTTTGGGATGGAGGACAGGAAGTTCTAAGGACGGACTTCGCAATGATGGAAGGACGGTTTTCGTCCGTCCCTTTAATCGTCCCTAACCGGGTTCGTGGTATGGGGAGGCAAAATAACACGGTAAAGTGTAGCCAGACACTCTATTTTGTAAACAGGCTATTTAACAGCATCATCTCAACAGTGTTTTTAGAGCAACACTGCTTCCTAGTGTGCAATCAGAGAACATGACAGAGAACTGTACCTACGATGAATACGTCAATGTTGCCGTGCGAGCTGAGTCCTGCGCATTTTTTCAAAGTGGGACTCTGTAATGTGGCAAGACATGTCGTGTGTTTTGTATTTTATGGATGACGTGTTTCTCTCGTGAAGTGACATAAGCTTTGTAGTGAGGGCCTCTATGAAGAGGAAAACACCTCCAACAATTCGTAATACGCGTGTGGTGTGCTGTCGAACCTTACTCCTGAGGGTTTTGTATTATGGCTTCCTCATTTATTTTGATGGTCCACTTCCGGGGACTTTGTTTGCTTCCTCTGTTTTTCAGGCTGGGCTGGAGGTGCTCCCACACCTGCAGCTGATCAGCAATCACCACCTGTGTATAAGACCTCTGCTGATCTGCAAGCGGGTGCCAGATGATTGCGACCTACGAGTGGTATCTAGGCCTTTTGTTAGCGTACATGCTTGCCCTTGTTGGGTGTTTGGTGTACCACTTCTAACTATTGCTCGTTTCTTCCTAGTGCCTCCCTGCCCAGCCTGCCGCTGCTCCTTCACCCCGGACCAAGTTATCCTGCAATTATCCTGCTCCCCGCCCGCTCTTGGATCCACTGCTACTGCCACCTCTCCTGGACCCCAACAACGCGATCATTCGAATATTTTTTGTGTTGATTTGCTATAATGTGCTTAGTTTCGCATGAATTTCATGTGGCTCATTTCATGTTTAAAAGTCGCTCAGATTACTTTCAGCCCCATAACATAAATGACGAGTTTCAGTACATTAAAAAGATTAAAAGAATAAATACACATACAAAAAATAATAATACACAATAAAAAACACATTTGAGTCGTTTAATGTCTGTATTATCAGAGTTACAGGAATGTAAGTTCCTTTTGAGATCGTTACAACGACCACATTTTGATTATGTCTTTATTTATTCAGTGTGCGTGAGTGATGTGAAAGATCTGCGTGTTGGCTAATGAGTTAGCCAGCAGACGGTAGCCTGGCCATCATGTGACTTTGGTGTCTCCTGGAAAACAAAACACATTACCACTGCGACCAGGTCGCAGTAGCTGGGATTGCCAATCGGAAAGTGTCATTTGGGGAGTTGAGCCACGTTGAGCAGAGCATACATGAGATCTCAGTCAAGTAAGGAAAGTCGAACAGAGCAATGATGACTGTTGTAGCCTTCTGGGTCTTGTTTTGAAGAAATTACTTTGTCAGTAGAATGCAAGCACACACAGAAAACATGGCTGGAAGTGGTGCGAGGTGAACCACAGTTCAAGAGGAAACGAAGGAAATTGCTTTGGACCTTCTCAACACAAGGCATTTAAGTGATTGACCACCGCCAGTGCAACAAAACTAAAAATTTGCACCAATTTACCATAACTAGGCATTTCCTTTTATCAACCATTGTATTCAAATGGAGTAAAATAATCAGTGACGTTGAAATGAAATGTAGACTTCACACTCAAGTGAAAACACATTTTAGTCTATAATCAGACACTATCAGACGCCCGACACCTCCCCCCCTCCCTCCACATGATATTACACAAACAGATGGCATGTGTGATGCCTGCACAGATAAACAAATTTGCCGACCAAAGCAGATGTGTTGCAGAAAATAAAGCACACACAAATTGAAAACTCAATTGGAACGTTTGTCAAAGAAAGGCTTTAAACTGTGGCCCCTTACACACCGAAAGTAGCGAGCAAACAGTTGTGCATGAAAGTGCAATCAATGCAGTAGGCAAAAAGCTTGCCCCCCATGAGTGTACATTGTCAAGAAAAGTGAGGGACCTCACTTGGATCGAGACCTCAAGAAACACAAAACAGCAGGTTGGGAGACAGAGGGAGCGCCCAAGACGAAGAGTAAAGGAAAGAGAAGGGGAGCAGATGGGTCAGCCATCTGCTATATGGAGGAAAAGTGAACGACTTGAAAGCAGGAGGGAGAGCGACGGAGAGTCGCGTGCCTGTGTGTGTGTGTGTGTGTGTGTGTGTGTGTGTGTGTGTGTGTGTGTGTGTGTGTGTGTGTGTGTGTGTGCGTGCGTGCGTGCGTGCGTGCGTGTGTGTGAGGAGGTCATTATGATGCCATTGTGACTGCGATCTCTTCGTCAAAATAAAATGAAAAGTGCAGCTAAAAGCATATTTTGAAAAACATGACATAAAACACTTGGATTGGTGGTTTCGATGTGCACGGTGGGCATCACATTAGAAAAAAAAAATCAAGCTCACCATTCAATGCATAAAGACTTATGCACAGGACAGCGACAGGATTGCTTTCTGATGCTGTCTTGATCCAGAAATACAATGCAATATCAATTTTTGTCCCACATACTTTTTTTTTTCAGTGTGGGGAGTGAAATAAATTCATGCTATCACACAAAACGATCACCGGAGTTTACACTATGAAAATATCCATAAGAGGTCCATTTTGCTTGTCAGTGCCACAAACATCAGTGTAATATTCATTCATTCATTCATCTTCCGAACCGCTTGATCCTACCTAGGGTCGCGGGGGGTGCTGGAGCCTATCCCAGCTGTCTCCAGGCAGTAGGCGGGGGACACCCTGAATCGGTTGCCAGCCAATCGCAGGGCACACAGAGATGAACAACCATCCACGCTCACACTCACACCGAGGGACAATTTAGAGTGCTCAATCAGCCTGCCATGCATGTCTTTGGAATGTGGGAGGAAACCGGAGCACCCGGAGAAAACCCACGCAAGCCCGGGGAGAACATGCAAACTCCACACAGGGAGGTCGGAGCTGGAATCGAACCCGGTACCTCTGTACTGTGAAGCCGACGTGCTAACCACTGGACTACCGGGCCGCCCATCAGTGTAATAATGCAGCACTGTGTCCTTACAGTGCAATACTCGACGTGCAATACTGTTTTTCACAGTGCAACTTAGCTTTTACTGTGTAATACTGTCTATACTGTGTCCTTACTGTGCAATCCTGTATATCATTTTTTCTATTGCTACAAATTGTCAAGTACTTTGCACTTTTCTACAGATGAAACAAATGAGTTGACTCGAGACATGGTCGTTACCTCCCTCTGGTCGTTACGTCCCTCCCTCTAAATACATAGGATTCATTTTTACCGTTTCACGCTGTTTCACGCTGTGGAGGAAGATTGTTTGATGAGAGAGAAAAGGAGGGGTGGGGTGTTGGAGGGGGATATCCGTGGGACAGAAACAGAAAGTGCAGCGGATGATGTAAGAAGGAATACCCCAAAAATGTCTCGTAAGCCTTCAAATGATCAAAGAAATCACCTCAATGTCAGAAAATGGCGAGTAATTTATGGAGAATGGCAGCAGAGCTGGCTCCACCTGGAATTACGTTCTGCCAGCTGGAACAATAAGGCGGCCTGATGAATGCCAAAGCGAACACGATGGAAAAATGACGTCCTATTTCATATTCCGCCATCACTGGGACAGTTTGGTGTTTTTGTATTCCTGTCACAGAGTCCCCCCTCATCACACCCCATCATTGTTAGTCTGATTGCAAGTACGGAGCGATTCATCACTGCTGGCTTCCCCAGCCAGTGGCGACTCCATTCCCGATGTGAGCCTGGTGGCTGTGTGGCTTGTTGGGGGGGGGGATTAACCCGCATGTAATTTGTGCAAACTTGATTTTCCCCCTTCTCGGATGACTGAAGATTATGAACATTACCCTGATGATCACTCACTTTGCCCCTCCCGTGTTTGCAGCCCTGCAGGCTCGTTCCAAGTGAACGTACACATGAACACCTGCTTTTGTCTCCCACATGAGTCTGGTGAGATTAATGCTAACACACTCGGTCTTGATTGTCTTCGTATTCCAGTGTGGTGGCTCATCTTCCAGGCACACGCAGATGCGCAACCTTTGCTTTGAGGAATGCAGACAGGAAAGGGGCAACGCAGAAAAAGCCTTTTTTACATTTTACTTTAAATCAGATGGCACGTTGACATTGTGCCTGTACTCTTGAAGATGAAAGGTGACACCTCACGCGCACTTACACGAATATTCAAATCTGACATTTTAAGATGCTGGATAGGCTTCCAGACGTTTCATACATTAACAATGCATTAAGGGACGTTGTGCTTTGAAATTCTGAGAAACGCATTTATTTATTTATGTCGATGAAAGAGCTGCTTTAAAGTGAATTTACTTTTAAAGTTGATCATGTATTTATTATTATGTGGCCTTTACGTCAAATACTCTTAAACAGGACATGAAATGGATTTGGATGGTTATTCAATGAAACATGTTCAAGGGAACATGAATACAAATGATAATGACCCAAATGATCCCAAATCAAGTCAATTCAAGCGCATCAAAGTACACAAATAAACAAGTCTGCAAGGGAGATATCCTTCATAGGTCACATACTCATTGGCCAAGTATGTAGAACACACAAGGAATTTGTCTCCGGTATACACGCTGCATTAGTATCATCATAAACAAGAACATGACAAATAGGTATGGAAGGACATTTCATAATGTAAGTGAATGTATCCTTCATAGGTCACATACTCATAAGTGGTGCTTCTTTTATGGAGGCCTCCAACTACACTGAAAAAAAAAACGGGTGTGTTGAATTTATTTCGTCAAGTGGTCGCACGAAAATAAAATCAAGTGGATCCATTAGATATTATCCATCCACTTCAAAAATGCATCTAAATCCAAATGAGTCTTTGGTTTGCCGCCGCTTGACAAAATAAAACCGTATTTTCCGCACAATAAGGCGTAACAAAAAGCCTTCCATTTTCTCAAAAGCCGACAATGCGCCTTTTAATTTGATGCGGCTTATATATGGATCAATATTCTGATTTCTTGGACGTAGTATTTAAAATGTTCTGTAAAGCGCTTTGTTACAGCTGCAACGATTGTGAACGCTCTATATAAATAAGGCTGTATTTTATTGTACAGTATTGTATTCACGTTTGCATAGCTCCATCTAGTCGATGCATAACACAACTGCAGCCACTATTGCGGCTTCTGTTCTATGCACCTTATAATGCGGTGTGCCCTCTATATGAAAACAGTTTTAAAATAGGCCATTCATTGAAGGTGCACCTGATACGCCGAAGTGCCTTATAGTGCAGAAAATACCAAATACCAAACAACCAATTTTCCCAGATGATTGTATATCATGCAACCACTTGATGATAAATAAATAAAATTGAGTAAATTCAACAAAATAATTTTTTCAGACTTTCAATCAATTGGGGGAAAAAAACGGTGTATTGAATATCCTCAATTTTATTTCATCATGTGGCTACACAAAATATAATCATCTGGATCCAGTTACATTTTTTAAAGTGGAAGTACAGCCTACTTAGAAGATGGATCAGGATCCCTCTGATTTTATTTTGCGCAACCTCTTGACAAAATACAAATTTGAATAAATAAATTCAACAGCCATTCAGGTCTCATGCATGCAGACTACAGGTGAATCTCACTGAAGCAAATCAACAAGAATGGGAAGAATTCATTCAATAATTCTCACCATTGGGTTGTTTTGAATGTATGTCTATTCTCTCTTGTCCACTGCTCTCTTCTGTTGGTCTCTCCGTTTTTTCATTATCTTTGAAAAAAAAACTCATCTCGGTCTGTTTTTCTCCTCTGGCTACATTGAAACGCGTTTCGAAAAACAAAGTATTGCAACACTCTGCTCAAAACTAACTATACCAGGGGCCAGATGCAGAAGTTGGTTCCGCACAGAAAGTGGCATTCATTAAAAGGAACTTTGCAATTGGAAATGGTGTGCTACATACCCACCCACACACGCAGACACGCAGACACACACACACACACACGCACACACACACACACACACACACACACACACACAGGTGGATACATACATTCAGAGGTTTTGCCTGTAGGTGGTTTAACAATTGGGACAAAAAAAAAAGCATGGACGTGGGAATATACATATTACATAATTATATTAATATTGTTAGGAATCGTGTTTCTCTGTCAAAATCATGAACAGTACATTCATGTTGTAGGAGTTGAAGTTGCGAGAGCCACCGGCAGACTGGATGACCAAGAACGTGGCCAGCAGTTGCCAGAAGGTGAAGAGCAACGCACGTTTGGATGTCGGCCCAGTGAAAAAAGAAGGCACCGAGCGGAAACAGAACACCTGAGAAGTGTGTTTAAACTGGAGGGATTGGATCATAAATTCATGAATTATAATGCGCAAGGTCATTTTGAAAATGAGCTTTCTTGAATATGTTGCGCAGTATTACGTTTCATTAATCAGCTGTCACCCATGTAATGGAGCGAGCAGAATGGTATTTTCAACAGTGTTGTCAAACCTCTCGCTTTATTATATAACAAACTATGCGTCTGCTGATAAGCACCAGGTGATGAATTGATTCATTAGGAAGCTTTGGAGCAGAAAGGGGGAGCTTTATTGAGAATTTGCAAGACTTGTGCATCCCTGTGTTTCCTAGCTGCACATTTGAAAAAGCCCCATTTGGTTCATTGTACTTTGTTTGATTTGGCGTGACCAAGTTGAGCACTGAATTGAAGACCTTCAGAGATACCACCACCTTGTATCATGGTTGATCTGTTTGGGTGCGACAGGTGGCTCTGTAGGGCTGCTTCGACTGCGGCACACCTGTTGGTCCTCATGTGATTAGTAGTTCTCTGTTATAAGGACACCCTGCCCGACCACTCTGGGTCGGGTCATGGTTTTGGTTCCTATGGTTGTGTTTGTCTGTGTTTTTGCGTCCGCCATGGGTTTTTGCTTGTTCCTTTGGGTTCTTGTTGTTTTCCAGGTCTTTGTTCTGGATTTAGTTTTCTCAGTGTTTGATGAATACATTTTGTCAAGCTCACCCTGCTCCTCCCTCCTGCCTGCTTTTTGGGGTCCTCCACCACCACCGTTCATGACACCTTCTGACATTTATTTTCAGCCAAATGCCAGTGGTGGAATATGACATGTTCCTGGCCAGTGCCATCAGTGGGCAAGAAGATGCCGCAGCATTTTCACCAGCCGCCATTTTCTTGTTTTTCTATTTGCTTTGCTCCTGCTGCATGGCTCATTATGACGTTTTTGTGACTCTGCCGAACTCTTCTGCCCGTCGACTCAGCACAACAAATTGGCTCCGCGCTGCCATCTGCTGGAGGAAAGTGGTAGCGTCAGCTTTGCTTTGAGACAAATCGTGAAAATCGATTCTCAGTCGCTGATGGTGTCGCGGTAGCAGGGAGTTGCTGGAGAGTTATGCTAGCTGACTTGGCGCGGAAGGCAGACTACACCCTGAACCGGTCGCTAGACAGTCGCAGGACACATTTAGAGACAAACAAGCATTCACACACACATACACGCCGTCTCCAAGTGAGAATGATCCCACGCTGCCCGCACACAAGTCAGGCAGGTGCACGACTTGACTTTTGGGGGGGGGAGAAAGATGCACAAAATGAATTCTTGCACTTGAAGTCAGTTTGCTGTTCATTGGTTTTGTGCCATCTTTGAATGGCAATGTTTCTGCAGGTGGTGATGGCTCACATTCTGGGGTCTGCCATGAAACTCCCTCATTTTAATCCCATGCTGCGCATGCATCACCTTGTGAAGTGATGAGATATTGACGGATGAGATTCTTCTCATGCTTGTTCAAGGAAGTAAAGTATTTGACCTGCTGTACTTCTGACATAAAAGGCTATTAAAGCTCTCAGGGAGCCCTTTAAGGTGTTGCAAAATGTTCTGCGTGCCGTAGCGGCTTAAACGAGGCTGAATTTGCCAGCGGCGCGGCCGCTTTACCTGTTTCTCTTCTTCTGGTGGTGCAGCTGCTTGCTCGTGTCAACAATATCTTCTGCTTCAAGGTTCCATTTGGCTTTTTTACAGGTTGTTTTGCATTTGAGCTCCAGCTGGTAGACAGCTCGCATCTGGTTGCGGAGGCCCCGTTGTGCATATTTTCTTCCTCTCCAGGATGCACACCACAATTAATATGCTCAGCAAAGCCGCTAACGTTCATCTCATCATTATGCGGATAATTTCTCGGCCAAGTAAGTAATTGTCCCGCTTTCGCATTAACGTCATGCTCACAGGTATGATTCTTCTTGGCACTGTTGCATCTTTTATTTAAATGAGTCTCAATGTATGCATCCTCTTTGATAGCATATTCCGGTCCGGAGTTAGCAGGTTATTACCACAAGTATGTTATTGTGATCGCACTATTAAAAATGCAGAAACATCCTCCCAGTAAAAATGCATGAACGCAAGACACGCGCACATATGCTTGAGATGTAATATTGGCTCATTTATCAAGCCACCCCATGAAAAGAAATGTCAGAGGTGTGCATACTCCAGTGTTGGTCTAATATTTAGTGCGGTTGCCCAGTGCACACATTTCCGGATGTATCGCAGTGTCTCAAGAAGAATCCTCACAATTGTCACTCATGAACACCCATAGAATCACTCGCGTTCACACGGAAAAAACGTGTACCCGCAGAAAACCCCTTCGAGCACTGTGAGAACTTGCAAACTCCACACGGAGATGTCCCGACGGCCGTGTGGCAGATGTGCAGAGCACCTCTTGGCCGTACTTCTTTCTTTAATTTCCTGCGGGACAATTGTTTCGAAATCTGACTAAACTGGAGGTCATCCCCAAACATATTGCGTTGACCTTCGAAGTTTCACTCCGTGTTGATGATCATATTTGGTAGTTTTTAGAACTGCGCCGTCTCATCCCGAAGGCACGAATGCTTCTTTTGCGACACGAGGGAGGGAAATGCGCTTCGTTCACGGCCTCTCACCATTGCGATATTGGTCAAAAGAAATGCGCCTTGAGTTCTATTCAGCGTTTAAAATGAGCATTGAACTGAAGAAACAAGAGTGGTCCCTTTATTTATTTTCCCGCAGTGATACACTCTGGTCCGAACGTTGCCAGATGGAATCAACAGAGCGATTATGTACAAGTGTGACCAGCTGGACTGCTAACACAGCCCTTCCATTTCAGACCCACAGCGATGACTTCCCTTGGAATATTTTCCACGTGCGTCCGTGTGAACAACAACCTCCCGATATAGCGCCGCAGAGCCGCCTTCCCTTCTCCGCGGGGTTCTCATCTTCCTCTTCCTCATCCGATTCAGGCGACTTTCACAGGTCGACGGCTTTTCACATGCTGACGCGATTCCCCAAAGTTCACTTTCAGTCAACCCGGGGGACAAAAAACGAGGATGCAGAAATGAGAATACCATTTCAATAATAATGCCTCCATATATGGTCATTTGCATTCAGACAATTGCTCCGGCCTCTCTTCTGGCAAAGAGCCCCCTGTCATATCTGGAATCTAGCCACGAGCGGACGCCAATAGACCGGTCTGTGCCGAGCTGTCACTCTTTGCGGCGTTACTGTGAGGACGGCGGCACTTTAAACGCTAAATGCCACACATAATAGAAAGGAATGGATGGGAAAGGACGCATGTACGAGGACGAGCGACAAAGAGAAGACGGCGGCGCTCGAGGGAGCAAACATCACCTCCTGTCTGGCTGCCTGACAGCAAAGGGGCAGACAGGTGGAGGGGAGGAGGACGATGTTTGTGCGCGCTGTGTGTGTGTGTGTGTGTGTGTGTGTGTGTGTGTGTGTGTGCGCAGAGGTGTGCCATCTTCCCAACAGAGTGAAGGGCATCTGTCTGTCTCCACTCCATTTTGTACGATAGCGTGCGGCTGCTATGCCTTCCTGACTGCTCCGGGTATGTTAGAAGCTGTAGCGGGCCGCAGATGCGGACCACCATCATGCAAGTGCACAGCCGTCTGCTTCCGTCATGCTATCTGTCACTCTGCCTGCCTCTCCTCCCGTCTGTTTGCCGAGGAGGCTGAATGTTTCCTGCGGCAGGAAGGACAGTTGAAGCTTACCTGCTTGTCGATAACACGCACCCGATGCCGCTTTTCCCGCCACCTCACGTATATTTCGATTACCAGCTTCCAGCATGTGCGAACATTTGTGTGCCTCTCTTTTCCCTGCTGTGTATGAAAATATACCCATCATCCCAACACGCGTGATCGCAGTTGTGCGAGAAATGGGCGGCTCGAAAGGACAAGGGAAAATCCTTCTCAAGTGTGTTGTCGTGACTTGTCGATCCTTTGGGAGGGGGGGAATAAAGAGTATCTTGGCAGTAATTCCTCGACAGGTTGACGGAAATAGGAGCAATTGAGATGACAGTCTCCTGTGAAACCCCGTCGGGGAAAAGGATACCAAAGAGTAATTATCGCCCTGACTACCATCTTGATGTCAGCGTGGTAACTCGAACACTCATTAACAGGCCACAAAACACTCGGTTGCAGCTGTGGTTTGGCCGCGGCAAGTCATGTTGCCAGCACGAAGAAAGTCATGTTTCAGCATAGTGAGTAATTCAAGTGTCTTTTTCCTTTCAATGAAATTGTTTCACAAACCTCTTTAGTCGTCGATGATGCTGTTGGGCCGGCTGAAAACCTCTTGCGTCGTATTAGCAAGAAAGCGGCAAATGGAAAATGTAAACGTTTTCAGGGGTGGAAACGTTGTCAACGGGGTACGTTGAAAAGCGGTTCGACTGAAGTAGGAGCTCTGCTTTTTAACCTTATCATTGACCTGAGTACTCCACCTCTTGCCGATAGGTTCTGAAATCAACTGAGTGCTTTCTTTGAGAGCGTATGGTGCATTCCCAAGTTTAGAAAAGGTCAAATTAAGTTCACGTAGTGCAGTTTAGGTTACTCATGACTAGCGGAGTAATGAGAATGCACTTTGACCTGAACTCCTTCGGTCACCGTGTTTCCTGCCTACTGACTAGCCAAATTCAAATTCAATTCATCGCCGTAGCAGAGTGAAGGCCGAAGCCTTTGAAATTTGTTATTTCACAAACATCCATTTCATCGCTGATGGAAAGCCACCGTGAGGGCTCTCTGAAAATAGAGGTTCCTGTAATCTAGTTGAAGACAACCTTTCAAATGCAGTCAGACATGGTTACTCGAGTGTAAAGTCTGAGAAAAAAAGAAAAAGAATGGCATGACGACACGCAGGCTGAATTTGAGACTGGTTGATCGCGGCACATGTTATCTCTTGATGCTGTGCCCAAAAGTGATTTTCTGGTTCTGTGTATGGTATAGCCAGCTTGGTGCTACGGCCTGGCCAAATATTTCTGCCTGCCAAACATCCATGGCAAAACAGACTTTCCGGGCTCCAAAAAAAAGAAAAGTGGCCTCTGCAGTGGCCAGGGGGGAAAAAAAATGATCAAAGCATGCGGAAAGAAACAGCGGATGGACTCATGTTAGATACACAATATGTACTTTGATCATGTTATCTTTCTCTCTCTCTCTCACGCATACATGCACACACGTGCGCATGCACACACGCACTCTCTTGCCGGGTGGATGAACCCGTGCTTTCGGGCGTCATTGTCTGGCTGGCCTGTTGTCCTGTGATTCTGTCATGCAAGTCCCTCTTCTTTTCTATTCCAACGATCACACTTTTGTCTCCTTCTTTTTCTCCCTCTATTTCAAAGGACGTCGGCTGGAATTGATCTACAAGTGTACTGTAAAGTGGACGCCGGACACCTGAAGCATTGGAAGGAAGAAAACAATTTAGAAAATTATAGAGAGAGAGAGAGAGAGAGAGAGAGAGAGAGCGAGATGGATGGGAGATCGAATTTGGTCTTCGGTAAATGCAGTGGAGTTGATGGATATTTGAAGTGACGAGGATAATGATGATAATGACGACGAAAAGGGTCTGAGTCATGAGTTTAAATCAGCTGATGGCTCAGTGTGCATATTCACGTTAATGATAAACCGGAAAGGCTTCCAATACTACGATGACACCCTAGTGCATTGGTCTCAAACGTGCGGCCCGCGGGCCAACTGCGGCCCCCAGGATGATAATTTGCGGCCCCCGTCTTAATATGAAAGATTAATATTAGTGCGGCCCGCAAGATTGTTATGAATGACTCTTGTGTGTGTTGCTGAACGAACCAATCACGGTGAGGTATTGACCCTATTCCGCCCCGCCCATTTTTTAGAATTTTTTTTTTTTCAGAAGGGGAAACGTATTGAAGGGATTTTTGGAGTTGAGAGCAGAAGTAAAAGACTTCATGGAGAAGGACGGGGTGGCTTCTTTTGAAAATTATTTTATTTAATTCATTATTTTGTGTTAAAAATAAAGATATTTGAGAACATTGGAATGATTTATCAGCGCTTTTCTTGTGGAAACCCTGATGCGGCCCAGCCTCACCCAGACTCTGCCTCCAGTGGCCCCCGGATAAATTGAGTTTGAGACCCCTGCCCTAGTGCATGTCAACTCGTTCTGTTTAGTCAATCGTTATACAAATGCCAAAAAGTTGTAAGATGGGATTTGAAACCCAACTTGCAGCTATCAGGAAAAAAAAAATCACTTGATAAATGACACAAAAATAAGAGCCCGATGAATCAGGAGCTTTAGAAATTGCTCGGATATGCATCGACGGATCCGCAAAGTAAAATCAGCAGCGCAGCGATGTTGTCATGATTCTGTTTGTGACCAACAGGTGGCACTTTAGGGCTCTCCCTGCAGCTGCACACCTGTTGGTTGTTATCTAATTCCACTCAGTGTCGGGTCATTGTTTGTTTCTTTGTGGCTGTCATGTATGTTTGTCATGGTTAGGTCATGTTATTGGTCATGTTTCTCTCATTGGCAGTTTTTTGCCTCAGTCATGGTTTTGGTTTGCTACTTTGGATTATTTTTGTTTTGAGGACTTTGTTTGTTTTGGATTTAGTTTTCTGTATTTTATCCAATACAACTCATCAAGTTCACCCTGCTCCTCCCTCCTGCCTGCTTTTTGGGGTCCACCACCACCACGCAGCGTGACAGATGTTCTTCTTGGCATTGAGAGCAAGTACACGCTGAAGCAGCCTGGGTTGTCGGGCCACAACTCTTCTTCTTGCGCACTGAACAAAGCAAACGAGGCAGCATCTCTTTGTCCACATGCTATTTGTTTATATGGCCCAGTTTGGAGGGAAAAAACGACATATATTTTGTGACACGCATTAACATTTGTGGAGCAAAGTTAAAGGAGGTTTTCAGGGGTGAAAATTGCTTCACACCGTTTGTCTCAAAACAAAATATCACCGAGGTGATTCATGATTAGAGATTTTTTTTCAAGTATTTATTTTTTTATAAAGCACCGATTTAAAGGTTTGGCATGTTTAATACTCTGAATGCTGGGCATGTCTTAAATTCACATTTTCGAGGCGTCATTGTTAGACAATTTTTTTTTCATGTGAACGCTTGATTATCAGTCGTGCTGGTCGAGAAGAGAGGAAAGGGGGAAAGAGAGCGGGATCAAGATAGAGCGAGCGAGCCCGAGTGTGTGTGTTCGTGCGCGCGCGCGCGCGTCCCCGTTGGTTGGACTCAGGTTTACGCGACAGAGGAGAGGACCGGAGCACACTGACGCGAGCGACGCAACTTGAGACTACCAAGATCTCCCGTCTAAGGTAAACGAACGACCAGTTCGCCCAAATCATTGCACGTCCTCTTGTCGATTCGAGCGCGTTCAGTAGAGGTCAGACTGACTGAGAGGAGCAAAGCCAGTTTGCCGTCGTTTGCAATTCTGGGGCTCTCTCGCCCCTTTCTGTCCCTTCCGATCTTCACTCCGTAAGAAATTCATCCTTTTTGCGTAAACCTCCAGCGATTTAATTGCAACGTGCGTGTTTTACATGCCGCGTTCTGCGTATTTGTGAAATCCAGATCGTCCCAACTCGATTTGACTTCCTCTTGAAATTGACTTGATTGAACCTCGGCGCGATTGTGGCGTTTGAACGTTTGTCTTGATCCAAACAAATTGGAATTTGGTGTCTACTGGCGCGCTCTTCTTTGGGTTACGTGTCCAATCAATTGGCGATGTGCAACCCGCCACCTCTCGTCGCCCCGGACGCAGTTGATGAATCAGGTGTGGATCGATTCCAAACCAATACACGAACGCGACGGTTGTCACTTTTATGGTGGCTGGTTTTACGCGCCGGGGAGGACGCGGAACAGACGGTGTGCGCGCCCCCCTTCTACTCCCCCCCACCCGGAGACGGAGGAACAGCAGCCCACGGACTGACTGTCTGTCACGCGCCGAGCAAGCGACAGCAGCCTCCGGGGCCAGCACATTTTTACCTGCTCCCCGCCCCATATGCGCTATTTCCTTCCGGTTCATCGCGTCTCTAATGATCTCGATCGGCGACCAAAGCCCCACCGGATCGCATCCATTTATGACACGACCCCAGAAGTCTTCGCACGACTTCGCCTCCTATCCGGAGTGACGCGAGCCGTTTGCGCTCGTGCAAAAGGCTCATTTGTACGCACGCCAGGACGTCCCTCTTCACGGTAATGTTTGTGGCACCGCGCGACTCTATTGGGCCTCCGGGAAATAAATTTGCTTGGATTTATGACCTCTTTTCTCGGGTGACATCGATTATTGCAGCCCGTCATTGTACTATGTCTTTGTAAAGAGCAAGAAAAGTGGGTCTGCCACATCTATATATAATTTGTTGATGTTACAGGGGGAGGGATGCACAGAGAGGTTTTGATACACTCCACTCTGAAAGCTGGGTCAATTCTCAAGAGGGAAAGCTGTGCACCGAAAGCCCCCGGTCGAACGCAGAACAACTAACGTGGGAATCGAATGCTACCACATACGCGCCATACATGCATATGGAGGGTCTTAACCGACTGTAATGACGCTGATCAGCGGCAGACGTGTTGATGTATGCGGATGGCTCATGTATTATACATCGGCGCGGCATCAGGCTGCAACTGCGTGTCAATGTCACCGCTCTGTTTGCTTAAGTGTTACGAAGCGTGCGGATGAATGACTTTTCACTCTGCTTGCGGTTTCTCTGCTCTGCGTTTTGTTTGTAGAACATTGTGTGAAAAGTGATGTTTTATGCACACAGATGGATTTACTTATTCATCCCCCCTCCCCAACCCAGTCAATTGTTTTGACTGATTCAGCCCAACAAGTTAAGATCCCGCAGGTGCGCCCAGAAGGTCAATTCAAAAGGGGAACAGGCGAACATTTTAAACGTGATTCATTCTGGCCAGAAATATGAAAGTCGATTTGAAAGAAAAGCGAGCAGAAGGAAGGAAGAGGAAGAAGAAGCGGGTGCGGCCTTTGAAGACATCCTGCCTAGAAACCGATGAGACGGACACCCAAGTGCACCGCCGCGATGGCTAAAGATGTCGTGAAAGAAAGCAAAGACGCAGGACACCCTTTGAAACGGTCCGAAGGCACACAAGGAGAGAACGAATCCCCTCTCTTGCTTTGAGACGATAGTTATATCGTCGGCGCCGTCCAAGTTTGCAGCTCACTAGCGTAATGGCGGTGACACGCGTTTAATCATCTGCTTTTATCTGGGCTCTGCAGTGAAAATCCAGCGTGCCACCGGGGCACAGTACCATAATCAAACGATTCATTTTTTTTGGACTCTGATCTCCATTAGCGGCTACACTTGGCAGCAACCAGTTTTGCAGGGCTCCATAACATCAGAAAATTAAAACAAAAACAAAACAACACACCGTCCCCTCAAGAAAGTCGTCCTTTGATGCCAATGAATAAATAAATGCAATCAATCCATTTTCACAAAACCAACGTGGATAATTCATCGTTAAATGAAAACAAAACGCTAAGTCCACGTTGGCAACGATACAAACGACTCAAAATTAATTAAAATGTAAATGAGGCCACAAAATCACAACTGCTGTCATCGCTCATTCTTCATCTGCACGTGTTTCTCGAGACACCTTTAACAGATTACTCAACATTTTTCAGTGGCTTGCGACATGATACCCCCCCAAAAAAATCTCTATAATACTAAAAAAGACATTTGACATGGGCCACAAAGTGAGTTAAAAAAAGGTGAAGGTGGACAGAGTGAGAAGCGAAAGTGTACTGCAGAACATTTTCTCTGTACTCGAAGAAACAAAGAAACCTCTTATGATTAAAAGAACAACACAATCCATCTACAAACCACTCGAGTGTATAGAATTTTAGAGGTAAAAATAGTTTCTTCCACTGAGCGCTCGATGGCTGATTTACGAAGACGTCACACTAGTGATCCTCATTTAACTGTTTGAAAAATGGTCACCTTGCTACAATATTTTTTTTTCCGTTTGTTTTGTGGGTTCTGAATGTGGAGTTTTGGCTGCTGTTAAGTGCAGAGCCGGATCTATTCTGTGAGAGAGAGGGCTGTTGGTCACCCCCAAAAAATGCTCCATTCTTTACCTTCACACCTTAAGCAGGAAGCTGATGAAATGAACTCGACAATACAAACAAGATCGAGTTGCTTTTTTGACCGACTTGAGCGCGTTTCAACCAGTTTGAAAGATGACCTTTCACCCTTCCATTTTTCAAATGAAAAAGTTTGCACACCCCTGTTCTACAAGGTAATTCGGTGACAAACTAGTATGGATCATGGAAAGTTCTTCAGATTGTGTGTAAACATTTTTTTTCTTCTGTTTGGCTGTCATGAGCAGCGGCGCTGTTGATTCAGTCTCCACTACATGTATGCACATCATGCAAAAGCCAGTCTGACGGGAAACGTTACCGCTGACGACGGCCATGGAGGGACTACCATCTCCAGAAAAATAAGACCGTATCTGTGCTGGAAAGACAAAAGTCAGAGATGTTAGCGTGCGCTTGACAAAGTTGCTGCCTTGACTGGCGAAATAGCGACGAAAGACTGTCCTATGCTAACTCGATGTGTCCCTCCCATCAGACATTCAGCCTTTTTTGAAGTTCATTTATCACCATTTGGTGTTGGGAAATAAGCCCCCCACTCCGATCGTGGCGCAGGCACACAGGGAATGCGGTAAATGATCAGTGAGCCTTTACTTCTCTTTGATTCCTTCCTAATGAGAGTGGGAGAACCCCCAAGACGAGCATTCGCGGGGGCTTTTCTCAGCAGACCCGAGTGCGCGGCAGCCGACGGACGCGCGCCATTCATGGACCGACGATGCTGCGCGATGAATGCGACAGCGCAGCCTCCCAGCAATGGGAAAACTAATTCTTGGTGATCAAGACATGAACGCTCCCCAAGGGCCAGCCGCAACATCATGGCGGCGTTCCCCTTTTGCAAGTGATTCTTATCGGAAAGGAAAGGAGGAATTTCAGAGATCTAAAGATCCCTTCGCTTCCGTCTTGATTCTCAGGAACGGCAAAGATTCTAAAAGCTTCATCAAACCTTCGGCAAAGTGCGTATCTGCTGCTGTCAGTCTTTTGAAGGGGGGAGGGAACAGGCTGGTGACATCGCGGGGAGCGCCTTCTCCGCAATCGCTTCTCCAATTACCGATTCCAGGCGAGTGACTGACAAGCGATTTTCTTTTCTCCGCCCATACTGGCTTAAAAATTCTCCCAGATGTGAAAGATGATGAGGGACACGTTTCCTCGGTGTCCCTTTTTGACGGTGATCAATCGAGGGAGGTGAAGCCCCGCGATTGCTGACGCTCCCCCGGTAAAAGCTCGAATTCATCAAAGGGCCGCCTTCGGTTCCAAAGCGTCGAACCCTTTGTCGTCCCATGATGCAATGTTCTCCCAAGATTGGGGTGAGAGCGCGACATGGCGACCTCCTTGTTGTGTCGAGACATGGATGCTGGGAGGAAGGCTGGGGTGGGGTGGGGGGCTGCAGTCATTCTGATGATATGGTTGAATGGAGCGGTGTTTTCAGTCTTCTGCAGGTGGGCGGTTGGCGTTTTCAGATAGTGTCGCTGTTGGTCACGGTCCGATCACTGCCTTTTAATACGCATCGTGGTGCGCACCTCGTCCGCGCTTCAAAAGTCAGACATGATCAAAGGCTGATCTGGAAAGTGTCCACATCCTATATTTGCTCCCTGTGGGCGGTCCGTCTTCCAAAAATCACAGAATTGGGCCGGTGCCGGCACGTTCAGCTCTGAGTTGGATGGTTATTTGGATGGGTGAGATGAAAGGCGGACTCCGGCGATAAAAGGACAAGTTCTCCCTGCTCCGAAGACAGCAGCAGCAGCAACGCTCAGGGCGCAATGTGTGTCCTGGTGTGAATGTGTGTTCTCTGTATATTTACAAAGCGTGCTGAAAACAAACGGGCCAGAAAGTCGCAAGATGGTCGCGCTCGAAGGTTTATACCACTTATGCGCTTGTAGGGTTTTTTTTTTTTAGGGGGGAGGGTGACACTGGAAGAAGAATAGGATCGGCTAGCCAAAGTGACAATATCCTGGAATTATTTTTGATGTGATGTTGAGTATGAGCCAAGAATTGAGTGCAACCTAATGATTGCTGCTCGGAGCAGCTTTCGCAACCTTATTGGAAGTATCTCATGAAGTTCAAGTGCCAGACTCCACCGAATTAAATCATGAAGTGAGTTTGATAAAAATCAAAAGGTGGATTTCAATAATTGCAGTCCAGATCTCGGCGGCATTGAACTTGGTCGCTATTTTAGGTGATGGATTCTGTTCTTTAGCTTCTCTGTTGGTCAACAATGAAGTGTTGGTCATGAGTGACACCCAGCAGTAACATTGACCGAATCTCTGACAGATGCAGAAAACCGAAATCCAAGTTTGCATCCCAAAAATGAACACAGCCCCACATGACATGACATGACATGACATGGACAGTATTTTTATGCGAGTTTCATTCATCACTTCAGTACTTTACTCTGAAATAATACGATTTGATGACATTGTTGGTGCAGTTCCTGTGTAGTTATTGATTTGATTTTTGATTTGAGTTAAGATTAAAAAATCATTTTCCGCACCTCATCGCTGTCGCGCTCGCCAAATTTGCGATTGTAACAAAAACAGGTTGTGATCTTTGGTTTCATTCTATAGTCGTGTCTTACGTTTGATCAAAAGTGTTTTCTGTCAAAATGCTCCCCCGCATCACACTCAAAAAGAAATCCTGTTACGAACCGCTCCAGAAACACGAATGTTATGCTGAGCCGACGAAACAGGATTTTTATCGCAATTTGCAATAAGTCAAGACAATGTTTTTGCAAGCCATTTCCGGGGAGCTCTTTTTTTCTCCAACTAATTACAGTGCATTACTTTTGATACCGTATCTTGCTCTATCTTCAGGGCAGCAGGCGCCGGAGAGTCATCGTTGAAGGAGACTGAGGTGTGCGAGTGATGTTCACGTGAGTCGATATATTTTTTGAAACATTTGAAATGTGGGCGTAACTTCCTGGCAGAGCTTTTAAGTTGCGTTTTTGGTGAGTTTATCTCAGTGTTCATTTTTTGTGTCACGCTCAGCAATGTTGCCAGTAATTTTGTGAGATGCTGTACGTGCCCGAGGTCGGATTTACTCCGTAGGTGTGTTGCATGGGCTGGCGCTCGTGTGAATCGACACGGCTGCATGTTATCATATCAGCCCCAGATATGTGTGGATGTGTCTTTATGATTTTAGAAAGAAGCATCCAGTATAAGCTGACACCTTTGACGCACAAATACCGTTGGAATCCCGTATATCCTTTGGCAAATTTGCCCGTCACATCAACGGAATGCTTGCTATGTTCTGCAGCTGCTCCTACAGGACACCGACTTGGTTGGAATTGTTTCCAGAAGACTGTCGGCAGCTGTTTTAACGCCTAAAATGGCAAAAAGTTTTCATTTCAAGTTTAAAATGGCTTACCTCGTACAGAATCCGGCTCCCATCAGTAGCTTGTACACCACTTCCTGTCTTAGCGGCAGATGATGACAACCAACGTTGCGTCACTGGTGCCAGCCTAATTGTCGTTGCCTCATAGTGAGACATACAAACAAACCAACAATTCGGCTGATGTTCATTGCCCAAGTCTTGTAATGCTCTAATGCAGGGGTGTCAAACTCATTTTCGTCGCGGGCCACATTGTAGTTACGGTTTGCCTTGGAGGGCCGTTATGAATTTTGGGAAATATAAATGTTTAATCACCTCCCCATATATCACATACACAGCACACAACAAGTGGATGAATAACTAGTTTTAAAATCAGAAGTCAAGAATAATGACTGTTATTGTGGATCACATATGGCAATTTGAAATTTTGGTTCTGACTTTAGCAAGCACCATGGAACTTGACATGCGTGATTTGCTTTCGCGGGCCACATAAAATGATGTGGCGGGCCAGATCTGGCCCCAAGCCTTGCCTTTGACACCTTGTGCTCTAATGTCTTATTTTCATGCTCAGGTCGACGCAGCACTTTCGCGCTTCCGTTGAGTTTCGATCTGGACAAAGTGTCGCTTTAGCCACACATCCTGCACCATCTGGGGCTGCGAATGTTCCTTCGCTTGAAATCGGTCTGCTCGAAATGAAATAGCTCAGATAAACGCGTACTTGCCATCAAAACCACATGTGACTCTTTGAATGCCTGTTTTAACTGAAGCTGCGCTGTAGCCACACACGCCACGGTTGCCTCTTTTCCCCCCGCCTCGGGGCAAAGGTTTAGTATTTAGCTCCAGCTGATGCAGCAGTTCAGAAAAAGAGGCGGAAAAAGGGTCAAAATCGCCCAAGCTCGAAAAAGAAAGCCGCAGAGATGGATGAATTCTCGGCAAAGATACAGATGATCGCATCTCTGCGTGTGAGACAGCAAAGCAGCATGTACAATTCTGTGACAAATTAAAAAAAAAACAACAAATAGCGGCTTAGATAGGATGCATCATAAGATGGATGAAATAGCGAAATTGCTATTTGCGGGAAGGGGAGACGGATGGAGCTCAAAATGCTGCGTCGCTGTTCGTCCCGATAGCGTCTTGAGTCCAGAAAAGTCAAAGACGAGACGTTGAGTCTGTTATCTTTGGAAACCGGTCTTTGATTCTTGTAAAAGCCTGTCGGACATGTTGTGAAGTGAAATGGACACGGGGCCTCTTTTCAAACAGATTGGCCGATACCACCGCCGAGCTGATGAAGTGACGGCACCCCTCAGAGAGCTGAAAAAAACAAAACAACGCAGCAGTTGAGGGAATACTTGTTCGATCCCATGCCAAATTCTTTTGGATTAATTGCATGATTCATGGTTCGATGTGTTCTGCGCTCGGGCTGTTTGTGGTTCATTGTGCGTAGAACGCTTCCTTTACCCTGTTTAGACAAGGTGGCGCGTACGGCGTGTTGCAAATGCAGGCGTCCGGGTGTATGCATCTGTTCATTTTCCAGCCTCTTCGGAGGCTCCTCACAGGGGGGGCGGTATGCTTCAAAGCATGAAGTTCATCAATATTGAAATTAATGTGTTGTGGTTCAGTTGTCATGCGCGATATTTCAGCCCCTGCGATCCACTTGAGGAGGCTTTTTGATGAATGGGCAATTAGTCGCCGAGCCCTCATGCCTGGTGGCTGACTGATCCCTTTTTAATGGCACTCTTCTTTCTTTGATAAAGCACAAAATGAATCATCGATACGCCACCCCCCCGAGGAGCTTGCAACGCCCGATATAATTGCAACTTGGTTTGTAGCAGAACGTTGGCGGCCAACGCAATGTTGATGAGCGCCTGTGTGTGTGTGCGTGCGCGTGTGGCAGTCTGAAAAGAGAACTTTTGTGCTAATTGTGGTCAACCACAGTTGGATGCCCATGTTTACTTTGTCTAAGCTCTACGCTGCGTCAAATCCCCTAAGGTGTGCCTTCATTATTAGAAGTCTATCTGGATCATCAACATTGATCTAATAACTGTGTCCTTGAGTCGCAGTGCGCCGAGTGTCTCCAGCCGAGCTGGATGTGCTTGGAACTCCAACTGCGTTTCATTGTTTTTCGCTCCTCGGAGTGTTTGATGATGTCAAAGAACAGCCCAATTAGATGTGGCAAATCTCCCCTCTGAAATCCACTCTTAGACATCATTTTTTTTCCCTTTGGGTACTTTAATCAAAAAAAATCTTGTTTTTATGAATCATTAATGCCCCTAGAATGAAAAGACATGAAGAAAAGCGGAAAGACATAAAAGTCTTTTTTCTTTTTCTTCTTCCTGCGGTGGATACAGCTTCCGTTTGATGGGAGGAGGCCTGTCTTCAAACCACACAGTGTAGCCAACCTGGAGCGATTGCACCAAAGTGGCATCACATTTCGATCTAACTCGCAGTTGATATTTGTCGCAGAAGGTCACCCGCCGCATTGCTGCAATTTCCTAAACAAACAGAGCAGGTTTGAAACGAGGCGATTAGTGTCATGATATCTGAGCCGATGAGTTTGGAGGGATGCAAGCATGGCCCAATAAGCTCCTAATATGACATTGCAGAGATGCGAGTCGTATTTCTGCCTGTGTGCAATTGGGCACATTTCGATTTGAAAAGAGCACGATGCATTTTTAGTCCCGCAGCTTAAAACAGTTGCTTGACGTCTTTGGAAAAGGTTTCTTAGGTTCTTCTGTCAAAATAAATAAAGAATGACCCAACACTGAAGTCATTCAGTGCCAAAATGTAAAAATACATGAGCAAAAACGCTATCATTTAGTGCCAAAATTACTTTTGGGTGTTCTTACATAAAAAAATATTTTCGCACCTCCTCAGTCAGGAATCAAAGCTGTATGATAAAAATTACAGATCAATGACAATTTCACTGAAGTCGAGTTACAAAATATTTGTACTCCGTTACCTTACAAGACTGACTTGGGGCGTATATTTTTCTCCTTATCCGCCCTTGTTGACGCCCTCCTTTGAAGTGTCACCCAAAAATCCTCCCCAAAAGACCAAAGAACAAAGAAAAGAAACACACACAGGCGCCTCCTTTCATGCTTGTTGAACTGAGCGCTCGCGAGGAATGCTGAAGTCTCTTTGCTTGTGTGTATGTAACTCACCCAAAAACAAATCCCAAAGAAAACGCAAGAAATGCGTCAACAGCCTGAATCGGGATCAGCAGCACTCGAGCCACTTTGTCATCTTGTCTTGTCCCGTTTTGTTTTTCGATTCATTGCTTCTTGTGAACTTAGAAGTCAAACAGTCTGTCAGAGAGCTCGCCTTGTCCTCGTAGACAAGCGCACGGAGCTAATTGAAGTGTTTTCAGTTTTTGAGCGATCTGTTCATCGGAATCTTTGAACCAAGAAGTAGCCCCACAAACTGAAGCACAACCAACAAAGAATATATACTGTATGTCATTTTATTTTATATTTTTGTGCCAAAGCTAGCCTGTAGTGGTATACCCACATACGCAAATTTTTGGAATGATGAGCCTCTGAGCCGGTTGAATTTTGGTGTTGTGTCGCAAATCAAAATGCGGCTAAAACAGCGAGCTTCCGATACGCTGTCGCTAGATTGGACATAAAAAAGGAGCGACGGTCTCTGATCAGCCATTGATTGAACGGTAGAAACAGTCAAACACACTGTCGTACACCTAAAGTTTTTGGCTCACGTATGAATTAATAGCTAAGTTCCAGCTTTCATCTCCAAAAACTCATCCGTCCTGCCACTCATCTCCCAAGGCACCACTGCATGAGCGAATCAAGTTATGACCTACAACAAATGAAACTCGTAACGCAAGGCCTTTCTTGCACTCCACATCAGCAAAAGTCAGTTTTTCAGAGGAACAAAACCCAAATAGGAAGTGTGATCGAGACGAGAAGCAACTGCTTGTGTTGCATGTCTCGATAAAACGTGTCTTCGCAGCCATTCCAGTCAATAAAAATGACAAGGCAAAGTGCAGATAAGCAAGCAATTAGCCTCGATTCTTCTCCTGCATTTTTTTCCCTGTGTTTTTTTTTTTGACAGTCTGGATGCCCCGTGGCACCATTCTGCCTTTTCACGGGTCAGTCTCAGTACGATGACAGACATTGTTAGATAATTCTGTTTTCGTGACTGTAGTGCTGATCATCTCGAGTCCGCCGCGCGCCGCTAACGGCAGTTAGCACACAGCCCAACACAGGCGTGACTGGCTTAGGGAGACGTAGGCACCGGGAAAGATGCAAAGAGGAATCTCATTTGCTGGATTCCGACTTGAAAAACATCCTTAATCATTTGCCTGACCTCGGGTCGTTGGCTTTTTTTTTTTGCCCGAAACGTTTAATGGCGATGTACGGTCCTCTGGGCACACGGGCAATCAAGTGGGAAAAAAAAAAGTCAGAGACCGTGTGCAACGTGTCTGCGCTCACATAGGTTTGACTAAGGTTGTTTCTACTTCGAGTGTGCCGAACGTTTTGCCCCGGAATCGTCAGAATCTTTGTTGGAACCGCCGGATCCAAACAGTCGAACATTAGTGTTCACACCCCACCCACTCTGAATACAAATTTGTTCTTGAGTGCTTGCCAAACGGCCTCCATATTTGATGAACCTTCTCTCGACAAACCATCTTGAGACTAATTATCACGGTCGCGCTCAAACACGAAGCGTGTTCATTATTGCACGAGCATCTCATTTGTTTTGACTCGGTCTACACGGCGAACACAGCGCGGCGGAACGGGGCTCAAACTAGACCGTGCCCGCTTTAGATCTTTCGTGTGTGTGTGTGTGTGTGTGTGTGTGTGTGTGTGTGTGTGTGTGTGTGTGTGTGTGTGTGTGTGTGTGTGTGTGTGTGTGTGTGTGTGTGTGTGTGTGTGTGTGTGTGTGTGTGTGTGTGTGTGTGTGTGTGTTGTAAAGCCGCTCAATCTCTTTTGTAAGTGGCTGCACACCAATTCGTTCTTGTCTCTGGGATGCCAAGCTTGGCTCATTCTTATTTTTCTTTTTTGGTTCTACCTTGGAATGCCATTCAATTATCATTTAAAAAAAAAACGATAAAAATCCCCGTGTGTGTACAACTAGGCCATGTGAGTAAAAGTTGATCTGTCATTCAAGAAGGAGGAAGGAAGTTTTTGCGACTTTTTGTCCCATCAAGGGGTAGTTGCAGCACCCGATCACTCGCACGATTTGTACGGCGGATTCCTTTTCGGAAGCCAGCCACCTATTGATGATCCAATTTCTATTTCTCCATCTGTGACATTACCTTGTGATAAGAATTAAAAATCACCCACGTTTCATCATGTATTTCTCAGTCCGTCGTGACGCAAGTACATGCAAGTGCGCAACTGGGCAGGCTGCCAATCGCTTCCAGCGAAACATTGACACACAAACGTGCAAATTAACAAATACTGGAGGGAGGGTAGGAACTCTGGTGCCTTCGTGGAAGCTTTCAAAAACACGTTTTGGTCAAAAGCGCCGAGTCAATTATTTTCAAATGCAGGAAATAATGTACACGTCGTCATGTTGTACCCAGAACATGTTACACACGCTGTTAAAGCCGTCTGATAAGTTGTCACGGGAAATCCCAGTGGACATTCTGCCGTTTCACTTAATTAGCTGATGAGCCGGCGTGTGCATCATCACAGATCCGGATGGGATGAAATAAACATTCCATTTTGGACAATGATGATGGCGACGGTTTCCGATCAGATGAGTCCACCGCTCCCAAGTTGAGAAGGCCTCAACTAGCAATTTTAGCCCACTTGGTTCCTTCATTTGCCACCAGAGGGCCATTGGACTCTGAATAAAATAACGGAAATTGCAGGAAGGGCGAACACCAGGAATACATTTGAAGCCCAACGCGAGGGGAGAATGTTCAACAAGTGAAGCGCCGAGTGGCTCCTGCCCTAACTGCATTTTAGAAACGGGCTACAGTGGGAGCATTCTCGAAAGCTTTTGCTCCTAATAGGGGACAATCTGGAGCCGGAAAAGCCCAAAGAAATTTCATGGAAATGGGGATGAGCGCGGTCAGAAAGGACGGCCTTCTGCCGCACAGGTCGCAAGTTGCGCTCTTCTTTTTTCCTGGCATTTTACGACACGTCTTTCCTCTTTCAAAAGTGAGTTCTCTGTCCTTCACGCTGGCGGGGTTATATACCGACGAATAAAAGATGAGGTTCAAATGGACTCGCTTTAAAAAGAAAAGAACCATAAGTGTCTTTTCATGTAACTGTGACGAGCTCGATACGAAATTCGGACATGCTTTGGAAGTTTTCAGAAAGTACCTCCGCTTTTTCCAAAGCTGAGATCCAAAGAGAAGATGGATCAAATGTGTTTCAAGTGTGTGTTTTTATTCTTGTGTTTTTAGTATCACTTCGTAACAGTGGAGCACGTAAACTGCGGCCCGGGGGCCGTTTGTGGCCCGACATCCATTTTCAGCGGCCCGCGACATGAGAATTAAAAAATTAAAATTGACTTGGGCCGCAATGCTAGTTTAAAAAAAAAGGAGGATGTGCTTTGGAATATTTCTCTGTATTCGAAGATGTCTGTTAGCGGGGACATTGCTGGGTCTATTTTGCGAGATAGAGGGCTATTGGCCACCCCAACAACTTGGAAATGTCCTCCACCATTTGCCTTCACATCTTTTTAACAGAAAGCTGATGAAATGAACTCGACAATCCAAACAATATAGAATGTCTTTCTTGACCGACTTGAGTGTGTCGGAGGAATTTGAAAGTGACCCTTTCATCCTTCCATTTTTCTGTCTGCGACCCTCTAAAGCAAAAGTTTGGACACCCCCGCAGTAGAACTTTCCCAAATGTTTATAGGATCGGTACGTCACGTTCTTGCAGCTCGTGTGAGACGAGCTGTCTCTTTATTAGAATGTTACATTAGAGAGGGATTGTGTTTACCTCGAAGCCACACTTCACCTTGAAACGTGTGTGGGTGTGCATGAGGCCCAAACGGCTCCCAGTGGATGATCCTCGCATTTAGTGTCTTACTCAGTTGAAACAATACCTAATGAGCAATTGATTTCAGCGGAAGGCAGGCCTGCCCCTCGTCACATTGGAAATTCGTGCTTTTGTGCGTTTGCTGGTCGCGGTGTCGGCGTTCAGTTGGACGCGGGCCGCCATGACGAGCGGGCTGACTCTTACAGAATGGCCCGCGCGTTTTGTCTTCTTGAATACTGCGGCACGTTCAAGGCTGACAATAGCTCCGATTTTTTGCGGGGCGCACATCTAATATTGGATTTGACGTCTGCGTCGACTCTTCTTGGAATTCTTTAGCGCGTTTGACTTTGTAGGGCTGACATGTTTTCAGTTGTTGTCCCAACACTGTCAACTTTGCCAAATCCCCCCCCCCCCTCTCTTCAATCGTCACGCTCCCTTTGTATATGGAAACGGTGACACCCATCAACGGAAAACCTCACAAAGGCAAACTCTTCTGATCTTTCAGTGAAAACTAATGATCCTTGTGCATTTGCGAGGGAACAGCTGGCGCTAAAGGAAATATGTGAGGCGCGTGCGAGATTTGCGGTGTGACACATCTGGGCAACGCGACGCGAGGGGTTCCTGACAGATATGGGCTGAGCGAGAGACCGCTCACGTTGTGCTCTGACTCACCGCGACTTCTCCAACATGCTCACCTCCCGCTGTCGCTACGTGCTACCGCTACGCGCTACCGCTACGTGCTACCTGGCAATTTGACCATACTAAACGTGTTGAAAGACGCGTCATTTAATGCTTGGAAAGTGTGTGAGTGATTGTCTTTTTTAATTTAGTGTTTATTTATTTCTTAAATGGAGCTTGCAGCAAGCATGTAGCACAAGGGAGAGAGAAAGACGTGCCGCTTTTTCTTTCATCGCATTTGAAATGGATCAAGTTGACTTGATGAATGAGAGTGCACCAGTGTGTGACCGCCGAGATGACATGGCGGGAGTCAGCCTGCACGATCTGGTCTTAAAACTCATTCTGTTTTTCTTGTGCCGCCATGCCCTCCAAAGTTAGCTTACAAGTCATGAAACAAGTAAGCGCAGTGTGTTGGAATCTAATATTGTCATTGCGCAGAAGCTTGCAGGTGTCTTTATATGGCTGTGTGTGTGTGTGTGTGTGTGTGTGTGTGTGTGTGTGTCTTCCACTTGGGATTGTATTTCGGTCAGTCAAGCCTGACAGATAGCGCTCGGTGCTCGTCACATCTATTATTGAGGGAATGGGAAATCGATCGGTTCTAACCGCGAGTGTGAGCATGCCTCTTTTTTTGTCTTCTCACCTGTGGCGTGTTCTGTGTCCACCACACATGCTTCCCTGCCCTTACTTTCCCCACATTTGCTCACGGTGATGTAGGGCAGTGCTCATTTTTTCAGTGCATGAATATTCATGACAAATGGACGATGACTTACAGCATACGGCAGGTCACTGACAATCGAATACCGGCGGTGTGGGTGGGTTCAGTTCCCACTCGGTGACGCTGTGAATTTTGTCAAGTGTGCATGAATGGTTGTCTGACTCTGAACAGTTTGTGCTCTGTGATTGAATAGCGACAAGTCCAGGATGTTGTCTGATGTCAGCAGGGCTCCGGTGCACCCCGGCCCAGAAGAGCAAAAGCAGTACGAGATCAATTGATGGTTTACTGTTTGTTTTTTGTTTTGGTTTTTTTGGTCATTGGTGGAGGTGATTCTGCTTACCTCCCCCAAGTGCAAAGTGTGATTATGCGTGTTAGGTAGCAGAAGATCGACTCAACAGATTTCCACACATACACACAGAAGAAGAATTGATAACATTTTGTGTGAATCCAGACAAAGATCCCCATTGAGGGATTCATGTTTCCATTTTAAGTGACAATAGCACAAATCCAAATGCCGTTGCCAGTAATGACTTACGCGTTGAACCCTGAGATAGCCTGTAAACTCCCAAGTCGGAATAGAAAAGCAAGATCAATACACAAATTATCTTTATTTTTCTTTTTTGTCGAAATAAAGCCTTGGCTGAGGTCTCCTCTTTCCCCATTGCCATTCCCGTTTCCATTTTTAGAACACACACAACAATGTCTCTAAATTGTCGGCAAAATCTGGAGGCATAGTTTTTCTGGCGCGCTCCTATTTCCGTTGAAGTTGTTGTTCCGCAGATCATCACAATACACCTGTCATCACCCCCCGCCCGCCTCCCTTTGCGCGCTCTCCTCAGTCTCATTGAGGAGCTTGAAATGGCAACTCCGGCTCACCTTTGATCGCTCTCACTGGGAACTCTTCAAGTGCGCGTCAAGTGTTTCATCCTTTGTCGCGTGACGACTCACCCGGAAAAGACCGCACGCCGCCACTCAACACAGCTGTTGATGACAAATTTGTTCAGAGGAAGAAAGGCTAATTTGACTTCAGTTCATCACAGCAAGATTGCCCTGCATTTTTTTTTTTTTATCTAGTCTCTTTGAAGGCTTGGTGTAAAACTGTCACTCGGTAAACATGAGAGATGCAGCTGCAACCGCAATTAACTCCTCACTTTCCCTAATGAAGGGATTAACCCGCAAGCAAATCTCTCTCTCCTTCCTTTGCGATGCCAAACCTCCATTCAGTCGAGGAAAGGCCGACCGTGCCAAACAAAATGGGACGATCTCAAGCCAGAAGTCAGTCATCAGCACTGTCTGCTGTCGCCGCGTCATCTTTTACTACTTCCAACAAGAGAAACATTTAACCAACTGCTGTGTTGATGATTTCCTGGTTGCAGTTTCTGGGAGTGGGTGTTTTTATTTGATTATTTATTTATTTATTTGTTTTATTTTGCAGCGCGCTTCCCCCTCTCCGATTGAGCGCTCCGAATCCTGCTCTAAGCATCCCCATTAAAAAAAAAAAAAAAAAAAGCGACATCTCTTTTTAAGCAGCGCTTTACTTTCCCACACGTCGTCAGAAGCCAGGAAGTCGTCTGTTAAATAAGAGGCGTCCGTGCAGCCAATGGTGAAGGGCAGCCTAGTCAAGATGGAAGGTTGTCGAGGCCAAACTCTTTGAGGCCATTGATCCAGGCTATTGATGAGTTTATGTTCTTCTTTAAGGGGACAGGTGTGCCGTTGAGCAGATAGGCCTAATCCATGACAAAATGCCAGTCGTGGGTCCTCTTACGCTCGCAGCCTTGATTAGAAGGAGAGGCCTCGTGTAATTGTTCAAGCTCAACTTTTTAAGCCCCCACATTGACACTGGTCACGTTTGGTTCAATCAATGAAAACAAACTTGATGACTTCATGTGGTCGTTTTGGCATCTCCAAAACCCAGAACAGTATCGGCACCGATACAGCACTTGCGCTCAGGAAAATGACGCTGAGGAGCCACGTCAGGTGTGTGGAGAGTCTCTTAAGATAAACACAGATGATTAGCCTTTTAGCCAACTGTAAATGACGTTTTAGCCAACTGACGTTAGCGATTACGGAGGGATGAGTTGCCGTCCGGCAAGCACCGAGTTTTTCGAGCCCCGTCGCCTCGCTCCGCTAGTCGCTGCTCAGCTTGGCTCTCGGCGAGCCGGCCCTTCTGCCGTCGAGAAGCCGTGGCGGAGGATGGGCTATGGGCTCGGCGGGCAGCCCTCGCTCCTCTACTCTTCATCGGCAAGATTAAGCCTCGCAACTGTAAATACACGTGGAACAATACCGTGAAACTGCGGCTGGCTTATTAAATCAGTTATTTGGATAACGGCGGCCATTCTCGGGCTGATACATGACACTCTCATAAAAAAAAAAAAAAAAGAACCTGCCCCTCATTCCGTTAAACACTCCATTATGTGGGATGTGTGCAATTGGAGGCGCTCTGTTGTGCAAGCGTGAGAAGTATTTCAAGAGTTTTTTATTGTTTTTTTGCCAAAGTGGGTGGTACCGCCACACACACAATGTATGCACCCAAGTCCCCTGAGCTGGGTTGTCTGTTTATTGATTGTTTTGGGAGCGCGCTATCATTGTTCACAATTTGGTGTTAAACGTCTGTTTTCTAAAATAACGCGGCGCTCTTTATACAGAGTGCACCCGGACCAATTTAAATTCATTATTCTGTCATGTTTGGTCTGCTATTTCGGGATCCGGAGCCCATTTTGCTCATTTCTATTCAATTTGCATCCATCACCCAAGCCGTCTGTGTAGTCTGTGCGAGCTTCGTACAGGTTGCACCTCAAGGGCGGCCGAAGGGAGACGGCCAGACAAACGACGGCTTTTCATGTGCGTATTTCCGCAAACGTATCTCTTGTGTACAGTTTGTTCTGCTCAGCTCGAATGAAGAGATCCTCCAAAGGGATTAAGTCTCATTTTTCCGACTATTTTGAAACGACTGTTGCCTTAAGCCCCCCCGCCCCCCGTTCTCTTTCTTTGTCATGATTAGTGGCGTCCTATCACAATTTCTCCGCAGTCAATCCCTTCGATATAATCTCCTCGTGACCACAGAAGTAGCCGACTCATTTTTAGAGGCCAAGATTACCCGAGCGGCTTCTTCTCAATCTCCTCATCTCTCTCTTCGCTAATCCAAGTATTTTACCGCTCATCTTTGCCCCCCAACTGTGCACCTCATTCTCCCATCCCATCCTATCCCATCTGCCCTTTCCTGACCACTGCCCCTCCTTCTCTACCCCTTCTTGACCTTGCTTTTGTGCCATCTACATTACCCAGACCCCCCCCCCCCCCACTACATCCCCGAGGCTTTCTGAGGGAGTTTATTGGTATGACAGGCCATCATCAGCAGGGAACTACAAAGCGTAATGGGTGCAAGCACGCATCCACACAAGGAGGCTAACCTCAATTGTTCAGCACAGAGGCATGGTGGCAATGGATGGACACACACACACACACACGCGCATGCACACACACGCACACACTGTGTCACAGTTGAATGAGCATTCACTCCCTGCCTGCTCTATTTTTTCTTTCTGTAAAGAGAGCGAATGGCCAGCTCATACGACAGTAGATACAAACTAATGACTGTTTGATTAATTCATTAGACTCACACTTTATTGCCTTGCTCTTCTGGAGTCAGTCTTTTTTTTTAATTTCTTTTTTTTTTTTTTAATGGGCAGCCAACCCACTTATTCATCTTTTCGCAGATTTAATTTTTTTTTTTTTTTACTTTATCTCTACAACTAAGCTTGGTTAAGTAAAACGTTTTCTTCATCAAAAAGCAAAAGTCACATTTCGCACGTGAAAATGTAAAACATGTCAATGGAGGTTTAAGATTCTGAACTTTCAGGAAAAAACCCCAAATACAGTCAAACTAAGGTTGAGCAAAATCGGTTCCAGAATTTGAGTCAAGCACAAATGTTTTGAACCGAAAACAGAATAAACGATCATCAACGGATGGAAGATGGGGTTTTTTTTGGGGGGGGTAGAAGGATATGTTTCTGCTGTATTGCCCCCCGAGTTTCCCAGGTGCACTTATCAGTTTAAAAGTTTGAACTTGTGGGCGAATGCCGTGAAGTTGTTATCAAATAGGCACCTGAAATGCCAACACCAATGTCCTTTGTGCAATTCAGACTTGCTGATTCGATGTCCATTTCATCCCGACTTAATCGCACCTGTAGAACCGTTCCCAGCACAATCGTTGCTCGAGGAGCCGCTGGAGCAAATTACAAGCACGAGACTAATGCGACACTCAAAAACCAAATCGAGAAATAATAACATCGCACTGAGATCTCAGACGTGAGCTTCAATAAGAGTGATGGACGGACAGGGAAGTGAGAAGAGTAACCTGCAGGGGGGGGATAAGAGCTGGCGGACGGCCGCGGCGATAACTCGACAGATGGCTAGTTCGATACGGTCTTGGAAGCGAAGGGATTTGTTGATGGGCTCAAACGATACGGTGACAGACAGCCAAACTTTCTTCCGGGACCTCAAGGCTCACACCGCTGTCATTCCCGTTTGTAATGCCGCTCTCTCTCCCCCCGGCCCCCTTTTTCCTCCCTGCCCTCGCCGCCCGTAGCCTCCCTCCTCATACATATCTTCTCACTCAAGGGATATTTTTAATAGAATTAGGCCGCTTGTTATCAGTGGCGCGGGTAGCCGTGCGGCGAGTGAGGCGAGATGGAGACAGCGATTTGCAATTTGAGATTGTGTCACACACATCTCCCGATGCCGAGATAGCATCGGCGCCGCCGTCTCCCCAGCTCACTTTGTCCTTCTTTTTCTCAGCCCCTCCCGCCATCATTCACTCATGCCTCTCGCATGTTTTAGCCCCACCCGGGCCATCTCCACATGCGAGGACGAACACGTAAACGCATCCAGGCTTGGCCCTCCATCACCCCGCTTTCATGGCTTCCTTTGCCGCTTTATCACCTTGTCTCTTTTGCTCTCGTCTGGGGCGCGCGCAGAGCATCTCGCTTGAAACCTCCAAATGCACCCCCTCGGCCATGCTGCTCTTTTTCCTCGCGAGCGCTTGTCCTCGGAGCCATTCCCGCTCCTCCCACACTTGTTCATTCTTGAGCATCTCTTCCCTCAGCCGCAGTCTCGCATCTCTGCGTCCTCCCACACTTTTTGCGCGTCCTCCGCCCGCCTTTGCTTACTTTCCTTCCGCCCCTCCTCCTTCGTCCCCCTCCCCTTTTCATCTCCTCCTGTCACTCTTTCTCCCCGCAAAATGTTCCATCCTCTAACCCCCCTCGCTTCATCCACTCTTCCTCCGCCTCAAGGCATGAGATCCCTTTTGACTTGTCTTGTCAGGTCTCTGGATTTTTGTTTTACCTCCAGAGATATATCGTTTGTGTGCGTTCGTGCGCTACAGTCCTAGTCGCTTGTGGCCATGTGTGAGTGAACGGGCGGGACGGCGTCTGAGAGGCCGGAGTGATGCTTTTGTGTGAGTGCGTGTTGGCGCTGGGGTCTTTTGTGGCTTCTCATGGCCGCGGGGCCGACTCTCTTCACAATGCTCCGACTGAAGCTTTGGCTCGCTAGCCGTGCGGCTGTCTTGTTATTGTCCTCAGCCTGGCAAATTTGCGCCAGTCTCACTCTCCGCTCAGTCACTTGTTCTCCATTCAAACACGCGCGACAATCGTATTGTCCGATCCACGCGTGCGCCCTTCGTTCGGTATCGCACGCTCTTTCATTTCCTGAGAAGAAAGCAAAGAAACGTTGGACTGATATTGACTTTCCTTCCTCAGCTCCGCCTCCTCTTTCTTTCTAGCTTCGGAAACCTTCAAGGACTTCTTGGCTTTCGCGTATTGAAACTTTCGAATTGAACTGCAACACAATGACAGAGGCGTGCTGCCAAACTGTATACGGGAGGCTGGAAACAAATGGAAGGGAGATATTTGTATTCTGCAGGCTGTGAACATCTGGGTTAATAGTTCAATGCACGACGTTGAAACCATTTTCGCAATTGTTGCTGCGCTGTGTACACCCACGTGCGCATATACGTTTGGCATTTGCATAAACCATGATCTCAGTCTTATTCTGCAAGCAAAATTGACTTGCAAGTAAAGACGTGCTCAAAGCTTAACAAATGCAAATGCTATTTTATATAGCGCAGGATCTGAAAAACGATAGCAAAGGCAGTTCATGAAATGTACTTTTGGCAGCTATATTTGAATACAATTGTACACCATTACTGTTCAATATTTTTGTGTCACTTTGCCCAAACTTCATATGAAATTCTTTCATCGCTTCAATGCAGGATTCAGTCCCACGGCTGTTTTGAGCTAAAATGAAAATGACTGGTCAAGTTTAAATAGCGATACATTCATCACAGATTGTTTTGGGGTTTTTTTCAGTCAACAAAGTGTGTCTTGAGTACAATCTCCAGCACTATTTTAAACGTATTGTTAAATTGATTCCACTGTCGACCAAAAGTAATCTACCCTAGGATATCGTAAAGAAGAGGAAGAAATGCGGATATCATTATACAGCCCAACCTCATTCCAACGTACCCCGGAACGTTCACATTTCACATTCCCGATTTCACGTCATTCCGTTTGCCGATTTTGCTTACCAAAAACGCCTTTATAATGTAAACTTCATTAAAACGAGCAGATTTTTTTCCCACAAAGTAGTGAAAACACCTTACAGCCAAACGTGGGAAGCTAACTGCCGCCGCCGCCGCCGCTGCCTTGCTAATGAACAAAATGGACGGCGCGGGACTGCGCTACCGATTGGCTCCGTACATTGTTGTACTTCCTGCCGTAACTCATGGAGGCGGTCCTGAGCACGTGCTCTGAAAAGATGTCTGACAAACGGAAGAAAATCTCGCTGTCTGTCAAGGCTGAAATTGAGAATGCTCATACCGTATTCGACGTCGTCGTTGGCGGCCATTTTATTGGTAATGGTTCAGACCAACTGCCGTTATCACGTACAGATTCGTTTTGTCCGTCCGGCCGGTACGCTGTAACCGAGTTCCACTGTATTGTGTACTTGCGAAGATGTTTTGGGATGTCCCGTTCAAATAAATGCTGTTCCTGGTTGCGTGCTGATTTGATGTTGTCGCTGGGAGAACAAACAAAAACCCTCTTCAAAATGACCTTTTTGCTTAATTGCGTTCAAACATCTGCTGCCTCAAGAAACTCCAAAGAGTGCTTGAGGCATTACTCAACTCTGGAGTGTGAGGAGAAATTGCTAAATTGGCCTGAGAGTTAAAAGAGAGCGAGAGCTCTTTACTTGGGTCCTTTAAACGGCAGGACCGTTGCTTTTAAATTTCTTTCTTTCGAGAGAGAGGAAAAAAAAAACCCAGTGCCCAAATCAAAAATGTTTCTTGTGTTTTCATGTCCATGGCACATATTTGTCCACTTTGTACACCTAACAGACTGAACTCGTTTTGTCTGCGGCATTTTGATTGTTTGAAAGCTTGACTTGCTTCCCTTTGAGTGCAGGGGGCGGCAGCTTTTATATATATATTTTTTGGACGTATCGAGATTGCCAAGATTTGCCATTTCAGAACTTGAATCCCTCCACTTCCTCGTTCCCTCTCTCTCTGATTCCCGTCTCTTAACCGTATTTTACAATCGGTTGTTGTTCTGACACTGTAATTATTGTGAGCCTGATAGCCTCCTCCGTGTAATTTTTACCTCGCTGTCGCCTTCTCCGTAAAAACATCGGCTTGCTGAAACTGTTTTTTGTTTTTTTTCCTTTACATCCGTGTGGATTCTTGTTCATTCAGATGACGGTTACACAGAGGTTTGATCGAGACTCGTCTTGTTTGTTGGCTCTGTTGTATTTTTTTCCCTTGTTTTCCGCCTCTGTTCAAATATGACTTTGGCAGTACTCGGCTCGCATCGCGTTTACCCCGTCTGCTCGGCTATCTGCTTCTGAAGAGAGTTACGGAAGCCATTTTGAGTTTCACTGCTGAGGTGCGCGGCGGCCGATTTGGCAAGCGTTGCAGTCGGACTTTTCTCAGCCTGACTTTTTTTGTATCCGCACCACCTGGCAACAGTTCAACTCTGGCTGAGCCTTCCGAGACCTTGATTCTGGTTCTGCCGCCTCACAGAAAAAAAAATTGGGCTCGGTTGCCTGTATGCATTGAACCCTGCCTCTCGGGAGCTAAGAGCTGTGCTACATATACGTGGATAATTATTCGGGGCCACAGCTTACCTTGCGGGGACGATAAGCAGCATGGGAGTTGGCCAAGTCTTTTTTTTTTATTCCACATCGGCTCCACACACTCGTGGGCCTGACACCGGATCAAACCTCGAATTCGCACACATTTCATTCCATGTATTTATTTATTTCATCCTTGAAGAGAAAAGAAATGGAAGGGGGCAGAAAGACGCAAACTTATACAGTATCTTCCCCTTATCACATCAGAGGTGCTTGAGAGTTTCGGCACGATGACAATCTGAATGATGAACGGTGACGTCAAAAGAGCCAAACAACAACAAAAATGACGGCGTTGACAAATGAAAATGAGATTACAGACCCACCTCACAGTTTCAGGTCAAAATAGCGGCTCGGAGGTCAGTTCAAGTGTGAGCAACATAAATATTGATGTCGGTGCACTGGGGAAATAGTCCAAGCTCTCGAAGCGCGGCAGAGAACGATCTTTTTATAATCCTCACTGCTGTTTTATGGGGTGATATCGTGTCCGAATATTTGCTCCTCTCCAATCGGAAATCCCATCAAAGTCAATTTGCACGCTCCTTTTCGCCACGGAGAAAATCTCTCTTTTCTTCCTTGAAGTCGAATGCTGTTGAAGCCACCTTTTTTTTAATTATTTTGCAGTTCCTCCCAGGCTCGCCGAGGAAAACGGCAGCTTTTTAGCCCCCTCGTCGCCGCGGCTCCCACCGGTGACCGCCCGTAGGCACTGGATTATGACCCATCATGCGGGTCCTCCGGGCCTCATCTCTCTTCTCCGTCCTCTGGAGCGCTCGCAGTTCATATCTCGCCATCTCCCCGCGTCGTTATCGCAAAAAAACACAGATCACCAGTTTTTAATCATGCCCCGAATAAAAAAAACACGTTTACAATTAATGGAACCGCTGTTGTGATGCGCCGTGATTCCATAAAAGCTTCGACATGCCTCGATAAGCCGTTCAAAGCTTTCGATCTGAACTTCTTTGAAAAAGGAAAAAAACAAAACAGTGCACGCCACCTGGGAAGGCGGCAATGAATGTGAAGTTTCTGCAGTTGTATCAATTCGATCTCAGGTTGTATTTCAAGTACGACATGGCTCGGGTGACCCAATTCAGCTTTTTTTGGGGGGGGGGCGTTGTTTTCTTCACTGCAGCACAATATGGTTTTGCATGGCAGTCGTCAAAACAGACCAAACATTGGGGGGGGGATTGAATATCCTCAGATTCTACGCGGTATTATTCATATCCGCTCATCTGTTCCTTTTCTAGACCGCTCATTCTTTTCTGGATCACATCTGGGGGTGCCGAACAACCCAAGGCCAACTTCACTGTGAACTGGTTGCCTGTCAAATGTTGTGCTATTGGTCATGGGACGGTTAGTGCAGTTGATCCCCGGCTAGCTGCTCAAACGTACATGGACAGCAAGTTGCTTCACTGGCTCCTATATTGGGGCTTTATTTCTAGGATATATTTCCCAGTGTACATTTTTAGCTTTGGTCTCATTCCAGCTTTGACAAGATGTATCGCTTTACTGGGAAGACATAAATGCACCCTCGAGAGAGCCCTCTACGATGCTGTGCGAGCTTGTATTCCGCCGAGAAAACACATGATTGTGCTTTCGACTTGCACGGCCGGCGCACGCGTTCATTTCCAAACAAGCGCTAATGCCCTCAAGAGCTTGCCATTCAAACGGCCTACGGAGCGGGCAGCTCGATTTCGACGACGTGCGCGCGCGCGGCCGAGCTTCGCGGGTCTTCCCAAATTGACTTGCCCTCACGCTCCATCGATATGCTTGACACCAGTCAGCGGGAATCCAAAGTGCAGGATCGCCTCGGCGCATCAAGAAATATGTTGAGCGTTTTCTTTCACACTTCCCGTCGTAGACGCGCGCTTTCAAATGGAATTAAGAGGAAAATCCTCTCTCTCCATCACTGACGGAGGAGGAGGAAGGGTCGCAGTCACCAAAGGTAATTGAATGTGGAGGCGCCGCAGTAGAATTCGGCGCGGAAATTAACCTGTGCGTGTCTTTCGCTTGCGGTTTGGAAAAGAGGCTGATGAGGTTTGTTGCGCGGCGACATTATTTATTCGTTTTTGTTCCCCAGTTCAACGGAGTCCTTTGCTATTCATCACAAGTGACAAAAAAAATCAACACCTTCCTCTGTGAGCAATGGGCCCGTCTTATTTGCTGACAGAAAGGGCGCTGTATGCATGCTTACGAGAATTCGAGCCTGCAAAAAACAACCCACCCCAAAAACCAAAAACAAACCAAAACCTCAAAATCTACATTTCTAACGACATATTTCACACTTTTAGGATGTTTTGGTTATTGTGGAGAAAATAGTGAGGGGCATGTTTTTTTTTTTTTTTTGGTATTCTTCAGCTGAACTTAAATGGGCTAATAAAATGCAGGATTTATTATGGCCGAGCAATATTGTAACAGGAGTGCACCCCTCCGTCCAAAGCACCTGTTTGGCAAGATGTCATCAAGGAAGAATCTAAAATGGCGACGCTGAAAATGGCCCCATCTTGCTGAAAACATCGGCTGCCATCATTTGGTTCATTGGGTTCAGTGCGCAAAGAAAACCAACATGGAGTTCTCAGCTGCTAAAAGGTGGATCCATTCTTTTGGCGCAACCTAACTTGTGCAGGTTAACCACTGCTCATGCCTCCCCGTCTCCTCCTGGGCCAGCGCCAAATACGCTTTCCATGACTGTGATATCAAGAGCCGAGTGGCTGAAAAGGGGCAAATAAAACGAGTCCGAAGAGAACACAAACTTTATTTTCACTCCAGTCCAGCCAGCATTTCATCACCAAACTGCGGAATTGCACGCCAATTAAGTGCATAGAGCCGCGTATGTGTAATTATTAATTCGTGTTTCATATTTTCGCCAGAACTGACTTTGACAACTTCTGGCTGAAAAAGCATGATTGAGAAAGTTTTTTTTTCCTCTAACGTAGGCAAAAATTCCATGAGCTGACGCTAAGGAAGGCTTTACGAGACTATAAAAGTACTTTCGGGTCCAATTCTTAATATCAAAGTCGTGTCACGTGATCATCTGTGTTCAGTGTCAGCAAATGACCATGAAATGTGTCGCCACGTCCGTTTTGGGAATGTTCGACGGCGGCCGTTCAGAGTCTGCAGACTTGCCGTTGAAACGTTTCACCTTGCGGCCCGTAAACGACTCATCCAAAAAGGAAATTTGTCACACGAGAGTCGGTTCGATCGACGTACATGAACAGGGCAAGAAATCGTGAGCAGAGTGAGATAAAGTCGAACAAAGTTGGAGAGACCGAGATGAAGGCGACGACGACTTTCTGCTCGACCGCGAAGCGAGCTACATTCCGCCAATTACATTCATGCCGATGTACGTCCTGGATTCGGAAGGCAACAATGGCCTCGAGGGGCTTCACTCTGCTGGTACACACTGCAACCCCCCCACCCCCGTCTCGCCTGCCTGCCACTCTCATATTCTTGGATACACACTCACGTCTACCCACAGACGCCATGTGTGCATATAACACTGTCGTATTTTAATCTCATCACTCCCTCCAGCTTTGTCTCTCTTTATTACCCACTCACCAACCAAGCCACTAAACACATTCCCACTCAACGCCCCCCCCCCCACCCCAAACACACACACGCGCACACACACGCACACAAATCTTGTCTGTCACTCCCCACCACTGTCTTCCGATTGCATTCTCCTCACTCTCTCCTCCTCAGGCTCTCCATTCATCCATCCGCCCCCTTGCTCGTCTCGCTCTCGCTACACGCACGTATTGGGGATGGGGATGAGTGTGTGTGTGTGTGTGTGTGTGTGTGTGTGTGAGTTCAGATGATGGTAATAAGGCTGGTGATTGCTAGGGAAGAGAAAGATGAGGAATGGCATCTATTGATGATCATGACTGTGGCAGTCTGGCGCCGCACTCGCCGTGGGGGGGCTTCATTATTAGTGGTAACAATAACAGCGACACCCGGCCGCCTTAATTGAATGATCGAGGCCACTGGCGGGCTGTATTAGGATCTGAAGGTGGGTGGGAGTGTGGGAGGGGCGGCGGACACGGGGCTTTGAGGGACGGCGAGGCTGAGAGCTGATGACAGAGGAGAATGGAAAATAGGAAACGGGTTGGGGGGGGGGGGCCTTAAAGGGAGATGTGAAGTGGAAAGTGTGAAAAGCCCGGAGAGTGCTTTTCAGTCCGCAGCGTGACGCCGCACCACAGTGAAGTAAGAACAATTAAAACACTTTATTGAGCGAGGATGAATAAATAATCATCCTAGAGTGGCCTGAAAGGGCTTCAATTACTTTTTAAGAGTTATGAGAGGGATTTGGACCGAGGAAAGAAAATGATGAAGAGGGGTAACATGTTTTGCATTTTCATCCCTTATGTACAGACGTGTTCCCACGTCGCCATATTTATGCGGTGTCGAAAGAATTTCTCACAGCATCTTTGGAGGCGCGAGGTACAAATGAAGCAAATTCCGGCAATCCGGCACCATGTTTTGTCGCAACGACTCTTCAGACCTCCACCATTTGACTGCCTTGCTGAAAAAAGATTCATCCCTCCATCCATTTCCGAATCCGCCTTACCCTCACAGGGGTCGCGGGGCGTGCCGGAGCCTCTCGCAGCTGTCTGCGCGGGCAGTAGGGGCGGTTCAGGCTGCCAGCCCATCGCACGGCACACAGAGACCAATAACCATTCGCGCTCACAATCACACGCCGAGAGACAATTTGGAGTGTTCCACTAACCTGCCATGCACATTTTCGGACTGTGGGAGGAAAACTGGAGTACCCGGAGAAAACCCACGCAAAACCCACCCGGGAAGGCTGCGGCCGTAATGGAACCCTGCAACTCTGCACGGTGAGGCGGACGTGCTCACCAGTCGCCGCCGAAAGAACCTTTCATGAATTCCAAAGATCTGTCAAGAAAACCTTTCCTGCCACGCAGCGCCACTGTATGGTTCAGCAGATCGTTTTAAATAAAAGCACCGACTGAAAGTGAACACAGCCGGAATAGCATGTAGAATGCGTTATTTGCTTTGCTCAAACTCTAAGTAGTGTGGAGGCACGAGGCTGCAACGCGATCTATTTTGGGATGCCAGTCGATCTCTTAATAATGCGTTAGGGCTCCGATGGCGAGGAGGACGCAGATGCAGATGCGATAGACGACAGCAGATAATCATGCAGACGTGTTGTTTGTTGCGGTGTTAAGGCTCCCGGTCGTGGTCTGCCGAAGGGGCTTCAGCGTCCAGGCAGGCAGGAAACGAGATCCGAAACAGCTGCGGTAAGGATGAGGGCGGGAGGCCCGGCAGAATTAGGAGGTATCCGCTTGGTGACTGAATGCGACAGATTTGACGATGAGTATCGACAATCTGGCGATTTGGTGTAGCGCAAGACCCCCCAAAAAACGGCGGCTTTCTTGGTGGAATGAGGAGCAGCTCGCGGCTCTGGCTCCACAAGTCCTCTTTCCAAATCTGCATTTAAACAAACCCACACGCTAACACAAGGGCGAAAGGGACCGAGCTCGGTTTGATAAAACAGCAGCCCTCATGGCAAAACTAAAAAAGGAGGAAAAGTCATTCTGAAATTCCTCTCGTCAATCACACTTTCATAACATCCGACGCAAGCGCGATCGATTGCAAATTGATGAACGCGAAAGGCGAGTTTCTGCAACGTGGTGTGATTTTCCATTTCGCTTTCAAAGGCGTCACTTTGTGTTTGTGAGTCGGCACGTTGACGCCGCTGAGCGCCGTCCTTTGCTCTTTGCGGACGGATTGGATTTTGCCGCGCAACGGCTTTAATCCAAAGCGAGCGATCAAATTGTCACGGCACGCCGCCAACATGCTCACAATGTGACAAGTCTGGAGAACATGCTAATGATATCACTCATGTTAATAACACAGCATGGGCCACCTTTTTTTTTTCTCAGTGGGTAGGCCTATTTAAAAAATAAAATAGGCAGAAACGCCTTCCTTCACAGAGAAAAAGCTCTGATTGCATTTTCGCCATCATGGGAGACTGAATACGTTAATCGGGGTCAAACCTCAGTTCGCCTGACAAATGAGGCAAATACAGTCGAGAGGAGAAAAAAAGTGCGCGGCGTTGAGAAGAAAATGGAGACGCGGACTTTGACAAAGTGAGGAAGGAAAGAGAGGAAAGGTTCAGTGATATGGGGACCAATGCGACTGTGGTCACTGACATCCGAGGATGGAAGTATCTCCGTTTTAATGACCGAGGGAAGCTCTCTGGTGGCAGAGCGGCAGATGCCCTGAATTTTTCATAGCGGGCTTCACGGCGAGTTGACCAAAAAGACACCTTGATGCACTCCCATTTTCTCCTCCGAGAGCCACCCTTCATCAGCCAGCCCGCCCGCCTGAGGTGCAGGAGGTGATGAGATGGAGTCGGGAAGAAATAAAAGTCCAAATTGTTTGGGGAAAAGGGGGGGGGAGAAAGTTGGTCGTGAAAACTTGTGAGTGCACTTCGGAAACCATTCGATCGATGCGGCTGATAATCGAACACAAATTTGTCTCACGTCCCTGACATTTTCCGGGCCATTCCCGTGACCCCGCGCCCTCCGTTTAATGCAGGGGTGCCCAAGACGTCCGTCGCGATCGACTGGTAGCCCGCAAACTGGTCCCAAGTCTATCGCCATGAATGCCGGGAAAAATGTTTTTGTTTTGCACGAAAACAAAACTGGTCAGTTTATTTTTTTAACTTTGTTTTTGTTTTGTTTTTGTTTTTTTAAAGCAAGGTTGCCCATCCCAATCTGTTCTATCTATTTTGTGTTCCGAGAACATCAGCGACCCTCCCGAATGTTCTTCGAGCTCAACGGATGAAAATTCCCATGTTGAGAAAGTTTTTTTTGCTGCAGCACGGTGACAATGTTGTGTTCGTGATCTCGTTAAGGTGAGGCAAGAAAATATGCGCATGCATGAGGGGTAAAAACCGTGTTGTTTGTCGTCTGCCATGTCAAATAGCAAACCGCTGTGTCAATCAGGAAAAAAAACCAAACGCCACATCTCTATTTTTAACCCGCGAGAAGGGAAGGAAAGGCAAGATGAATCGCAGCCTTCTCTGCCATAAAGTGGCTGTGTGATCGGCGCCAACCAAATAAATCTCTTTTCCATCGCTCAGCGCGTGAAACATTTTGTGAACATGATGTACAATTAATGGACTCTGACATTGCCGGACAAGACATTTCATCCTCGTCAAACCGTTTACAGATTGCCGTTATGAAGATGGTCTGGAAAATGAAGGCGTCTCCCCATTGTACTTTTCCCGCCACGTGTTTTTCCCGAGCTCAAATGTTTCGGTGGGTCAGATTGACGATGCCGTAACCTTTCCCAAGTGTCGATAAAGCGACCGCGCAGCCTCGGAGACGCCACCGCAGTGGATCATCTGAAATCCACTTTGCCTGTGATCTCGGCCATCCACAAAATCCCCGTCGGCCTCCTTCCCAAAAACGACTGCAATTAGATGAGGTAAAATGATAATGTTTTCGTCTTTAGCGTCCCTTTGGTAAACATTGCCGTTAGGATCAATTAACCAGCGGCTAATGAGCAAAGTGGGGTTGCGTCTTAATATCGCACTGCTAGTCGTTGGCATTAAAAAAATTATTATTTTTTTAATTGAGTTTTTAAGTAAAAATTGCCAAAGTTTTTAATTGTTTTTCTTTTTGACTGGGGGAGGAGGGATATCATAGTCTTAATTATAAAGTAAGGGGTTTAAAGTGAGGGGGATTTAGTCTTTTAATTAAAGAGGAATTTGTTGTAAGCAACAGGCGGAGTTCATTTTCGACAAAATTCCCCGGCGTGGCTCCTCTTTCTGCGGCCGCGGCTTTTCCTCTCTCAGCCCGAACGCCGTCGACGTCTCCCTTCTTGCGGGCCGTCGCTCTCGGCGCAAGGGTGACGGATTTGGAGAATTCGGTTCTCAAACTGGTTGTTTGGTCATTCGCCGGATTCCCAAGATGGAATTTTGCGGGCTTCAGGTCAAAAATCTCTCTCCACACCCCGTCCGCTTTTCTCCCCTTCCCTCCTCCTCCGTCCCTGAATAGCGCATCAGGTTGCGGAAGTGATTCGTGTGGTGTGTAATGTGATAACATGCACCGGCTTTGCCGATTTGTTGAACAGATGCCCTCTGCAAGCCTGACTTGAGTACCTTACAGCGTTTAGCGAGTCGTCCCCCAGAGCCGCCGATCCCGGTCGACATTCGCTGCTTAATTGGCTTGATTATGGATACGGCGTACCTCCAGGGTCCTGCCGATTGAATTTCATGAAAAGAGGACCAAACTGTTCTGTAATTCTCGATTCTCGCGGTTATCGTTGAGATACTTGTCGGCGTTTTCAATTCTGAAAGAGAAAAAAAAAAAGTGAATCGTATGAGCGAGTGAGCCGCTACCTCCTGTTGTCTCTGCGCTTCCGCTCCTGTCGCTGTGATTACGCCAATCACGTTCATTAGCATGCCTCGCCATTAATGTGATTTCTCATGCTTTCTTACACGCATGCTAATGACTAGCGCCCAGCTGTAGGTTGATTTGTGCAGACCAAAGGATCTCTCGCTATTACTTGAAACCTCTGACACCGAATTAACCCAACTCATCAGGCTACAGTCTTCCTAAACTCTGATCCGCTCCTGATGAACAACAATCTAGCCGCCTAATCAGCCTCTATCGATTGGAGCCCTTCCCCGTTTTTTTTCTCTCGCTTTGCCACTAATTCATTTCATAACGCGCCCTTTCTTCTGTTTCCCCAAAGAGGAAAAGAATTATAAAACGTGGAGCTGGGATTACCTAACGTCAGGCTTCTCCCCCTTTCCTCCAATTTCTGTTCAATGTGTTGCTTCCCATCATTTGCACAGCCTCTTTCTACATTTATCCCACTCGAGCTAATCTTCACAACACTTACTGTTTGCATTAATGCCGATTGTTCCCTTTATCTTACTCTTATCGCCCCCCCCCCCCCCTCTCGTGTGCTCAACGTTTCCCTTCAGCTGCACATTAACCGTGTACTTAAAAGAACAAAATGAGTGCAAGGGGACTTAAGGGATCTGGCGGAATGTTGTTTGGGCGCAAGCTCTGGCATCAGCTATTAAGGCCATAGGGACGATTTTGGGAAAAAAAAACACATACACACACACACACACACACACACACACACACACACACACACAGGATTTGCAACATTGAAGAGAAATTGAGAAACATATTTTGTGCTCTGGGTAGCATCCTCTCTGCAGGGCATGTTATTTTGTGCTTTTGTGCATTTTACGGTGTTCATTTTATGTCGCAGTATTTCAAGGTACATCATCTCTCAAAGTTTCTTTTTTTTTCTTTTTCCTAACGCTTGTACAGCCCATTTGTCTTGATTAGGCCTACGTGGCGCCGCCATAATGACAAACAGTGGAATGAATATTCATGAGTTGTTCTCCATCCATTGGGATTTTTCCAAATATACAGTCAATAGTCCAATGGCGGCGAAGGTGGCTCATGCGTGATTCCACTCCAAGTCGGCTTCAATTCGGAACTGCCGCGTTACGTTCATACTTGGTGGGTTATTCAAACATGGAGCTCACCACCTACTGTACTTTCTTTAATTGTGCTGGTCAACTTAGGACGACTGCATCCTACTCAATGTTTTCTTCTGTGTGGTATCGGTCAAGTCCCCCCATATTTTGTATTTTTTTCTTTTTATAGCCGACGCTCAATTGAAAGCACTTTGATTATACTCTCGGCTTTGAATGGCTTGCATCTGCCGACGAGCTTCTCTCGATACTCCATTGAGGGTTTGAAGTGGAAAATAACATCAGGTGTGCTTTAAGCAGAATAAGAGTTTCCATCTTTGACACAGAGACTTGTGCACGTTGGGAAGAAAATTGCGCATTTCTGCGACATGCTACCGGATCTTGGTGCGAAGAAACAGTTGCCCTCTGGGTTTTGCGAGGTGTGCCGATGCGGAGGTGATTTTACAGAAGGGAACAATTTCCACTTTGGCAGGCGCTTTAACTCTGCAAGGTTATTCCTTCCTCGTAGTGCCGTCGCGTGTATATGGTGGTGACATGTCGAAATGGAGACGATGAGGGGGTGTCGCCGACCATTTTGCCACACTTCATGATACAAACTTGCCCTTGCCCTCGCCGTCCTCGTTGCCTATTTGGAGTCGTTCGCTTCATTTGTATTGTGCAAGCTGGTGGCTATCATGTGAGATGATGAGAGGAACCGGAGCATTATGATATGCCTGTGCATGCAGGAACAAGCGCTCCTTGGGGGTTTGATGTTTTGGTTCAATTTCTCAAATGCAAGGTGGCAAGTTGACCTCATTCCAACCTTTCCCCAGCAAAGTTCATGTTTGCTTAATGGGGCCAGTTAGTTGCACGAGCAAGTTTCACATACCACATATTGCATGTACCCGTTGCAGGCGATGTCACGCGGGACACACCTGATGCACACCGCATAGACGGCGGGCCTATCGCAGGAGAGACGATCCTAAACAAAGACAGAAGGTGAAAAAGGGACCTAGGAGCCAGGCAGAATTGACCTCGCTTGCTTAAAGTGATGTGAGCGAGGAGACAAAGCCATGAAGAAAGCAGCCGGCGAAGATGATCGGGAAGAGAGCGAGACATGCAGAGGAGCAAAGAGGCGCGAGGTAGATGGAAGGGGGAGGCGGTGGTGAGAGATTGATGAGGGAGAGTGAGAAACTAATTCTCACTTCACTCTGGGCACGAAGATTAAGGAAGATTAGAGAGAGAGAGAGAGAGAGAGAGAGAGAGAGAGAAAGAGAGAGAGAGATGGAGTGATAACTGTCACCGCATGCAACACAAAGATTTTTGAATTCCTTATGTCCAGAGTGAGAGAAGATGAAAATGGAATGCAATGAAGACGTGGAATCAATGAACTGGGAGAGACTTCAGAACAAAGAGGTGACTTGGCGATCAATGGACAAGATCACAAGTCAATCAGACACAGAGGGCACCCTGGTGGCGGTGATCTGCAAGTGTCAAGGTCATTTATCTCAGAGGCCGTTTCTGCTGGTGGGCTGAAATTCGTGCCGCAGAAAATCCGGGTCATCTCCATACCTCCTTGGATGTTCTCCTTTGGGATTTATTCCCTTCTACCAAGGCTGTGTGACGGTCTCTTTTACATTCTGTTCTTCAGCTTGTAAAAAAAGAAAGAGAGGTGGTGAGGGAGGGGGGAACCCTTTTTCCCATTCCCTTCCACTGACATTCATTTATTCACACTTGCGAGCTTAGCTGCAAAAATGTCAATAGCTATCGGCTGCTGACCGAGTGGATGCAGTCGGTTGACGAACACAACGCGTGTGCTTTGATGTCTTCCAACATGACCTACAACGGGAAAAAAAAACAACTTGGAGCTAGCGCGGAATTGTCTGTAGGAGAACGCGGAAGGGAAGAAAGAGAGGGAGACTTCCGCAGTGGTAGTCTCAATCCGTCATGCGGGATTACAGTGTAAGCTTCTCCACGGCCCTCGAGATGGCTTTTATGCAAGAGAAACGCGTGGCTTCTCCGCGCACAGCGGCCCCGTTATCCCGGCACCATATTAGAGACAAAAGGGAGGAGGAAGGTGCGGCGGGGTTCTTCTCCTGCGGTCTTCACTCTGCGCTGTCTGCCGTCCTAATCCCTAAAGCCTCGGGATCGGCGGCTTCCGGGGGTACAAGTGCGCGTGGGACTTTAACTCGCGCCCGTGTCTCGGAGGTGGGCTCAATTAGCGCACCTCCGCCGAGGAGGAGGTCACCTGTTCCTGTTCCTGGGAGCCATCGCATTCTTCAGCGTCTCTCATGTATGGAGCCACATTTAGCGTTCCGTAGCTGCACCGGCTCCAGAACGTCGGAAACGCACTTGATCTCGTGCATCAGCCTGCAAGACACCACTGACTTGGGCAAATCCCCCCCCCATTCCCCCCCTCCACACACCTCCACAGCCAGCTTGTGCTTCTTTGAGCCAACGAGGAACAAATAGAAACAATGCTTCCGCAAATATCGGAAAGGAGAAAAAAAAAAGGCCGAAAGCAAACTTTTTGCCCACGTAGCAGAGGCTTCCAGTCGATGACTGCCTCCGCACAAATCTGTCCGTGTTTGTTTTTTTTTGTTTTTTCCCCCCATTTATTCAATGCACAGTTGAAATAAAATGACTGTGCATGGCAACCTACCGGATGTCGACATGTGAGCAGATAACTACCGCAGCCAAAGTGGACAGACAATAAATCAACACACATTTTAGGTCATGTAATTAAGATGACAAAAATGAGAGGAGAAGGATGGCGGCTGTGTACTCCAAGAAGACTGACTGACTGACAGTAATGTGGAAGATTCCCCGGTGTGACAAAAACAAGCTGGCAGGCCTTTATGTCCACACATAATCCAGCACGCACAGCATGAGGCGTCTGAATACAATCGAGCATTTCATTTATTTATTTTTTTACATTGTTGTTGAACCGAGGCGAGCAACAGAAAACGGCTTCTTTTTCATCGGACGACTTGCATCGTACAGAAGTACATAGTCCACAGCTTTACGTTGGACGTTACAAAATGTGAGCGTCCCGCCGCCTCAGTATGCTCAAAGCGGCCCCACGCCAGCATTAGTTTCAATGAAATGATGCTGACCCGGGGGGGGGGGGGGCCTTCAGGGCTAGAAAAGTGATGCCGATTGTAACGAACCGTGACTGACGAGAAAGTCCTTCGAGCCATTGTCCTCATTCGGGTCTTGGGTGAGTTGGAACCAACTGTTGACCAGCTGACCCGGGGGCGAGAGGTTTGTCGAGATTTGAACCCGGAATCTCTCTACTGTGAGGCAGACGCGCTCACCGCTTGCTCACCGCGCTCACCGTTGCCCCCGAGGCAAACCAAAAGGATTGTTGTATGTGCTGTGACACCGCGTCCATCTGGTGTGCTTCTTAATCGGCTAACGTGAAGGAAACTCGCAGGAGTGAGTGCACGTGATATCGACGATGAGCTCATTTTATGGACACTATTCTCCTAACCAGGTTAATATCAAGACACAGACTGTGTGATTTAAAAAAAAATTATTTTTAATTATGTCGCTAATGGGTTCCTGCTGTCCGCGGTTGTGGCGTTTTCTTTGTGCAACTGGCAAAGCTGTTGTGGGAGAAACAAAAGAAAGGGCAGCCCTGGCTTCTACTATTCTATTGGCAAGGCAGAGGCTCGTTTCTCTTACCTAGCCGGGAATGTATTTCTTTTTAACAGCCGACAGGCAGTATAACGAGATGTGTTGTTGATGTCAAGGATGGTGGGACTGCTTATTGATATACACATGAACGTCTTCAATACTTTATAGAGCCCTCTTTTGCTCAAAGATTTCAACTCACTGCGGTTTTTCCTCTGTGCAAAGGGTCCGCTCGATCGCCCTTTTTTTTCCCCCACCCCTTTTTACCCGTTTTATTTTCATTCGCAATTGACCCGTTGCCGGCTTTTCACAAATCTATTTACGTGAACACCATGGGGCCATGAAGTACAGCAGCGTTGCTCCCGGGCCAGTTTACCGATTGGGGTTTTCGGGAAGAGGTGAAAGACGACTCGGGAGATAAATAACTTTTTCCACACCGAGGGCGATTTGAAGTTCTTCTTAAAAGGCGAGGGGACGTTCTTGTGCTGCAACACCAAAGAGCCACACGACTGAAGCGCCCCAAATAAAATAAAAAAAGCTCGGAAGCATAAGCGGCTCTCTTTCCATACGTCATACAGTAAGCTGCATATATATCCATATATACATTTACAACAACTTCTTTTCCATGAAATTGTATGCCTCTTTTTTCACACAGCCGATTCTCTTCGTTTTGCAGCTTTTTTTTTTTTCTTTTTCTGGGTTGCACTACTTCCAGGACTAATTATAAATGAAAGATTGACTGGAGTTTGCCGCTTTCGCAGCCCCACAGGAGATAGACATGGAAATCAAACCCCAATGTACTTTAAAGAGAAACGGTCGTCGGCTTGAGGGCGATGATGGAGTGTCATTACTCGCGTTTGTTCAAGGCCAAAAAGATATTCTTAAAGCAGCCACCTCCCGCTTGTCAAACAATCACTCATTATCACAGACAACCTTGGCGGCGTCGCATTAAAATGCTTTCGGAATCAACCGCGACAACCTTGAGATGTAAAATGCGGCGGGGCCGGCCGTATTCATTAAAACTTAAATTACACATCTTCAAGTGCTACGGAACAAAAGCTTTTCTGGTGTGAACCTAATCAATGTTACTTTTATGATCAAACAAAGTCGTGCAGGGCGTGTTGATGTCCGGGATGGAAATCACAAAGAAACTGAAATACCAAAATAGAATTTGAGGATTTTGTCAAAATGTCCTTGACTTTAGTCAAGAAAATTGTAATGAATTAAATATAGGATAAAATTAAAATGATTCAAATCTCATCCATGAATCCATTTTCTATGGCGCTTCTCATTATTCGGGTCGCGGGTGAGCTGGAGCTGATCCCACGCGGTTGACTCGGAAAGGCAGCGTACGCTCACAACTGTTGATGAGCCAATCACACAGTTTTGATCTGATTTCTTCATTTCAAAGCCATCCATCTTTTACATGCCTCTCGTCCCGACGGTTGCGGCCGCGCTGGAGCTGACATCTGTTTCGAAGCGGGGTCCACCCTACACGGTTGCGGGGCGCAAATAGAAAAGCGACCATTCATTTTCACCCCGAAGAACAATTTAAAGACTTCAGTGAACCTCGTGCATGTTTTTGGTACGCTGGGATGCGGGGTAGAACCCCAAGTAAAGATAAAAAAAACAGTCAAGAACCTAATCCTAACTCAACACAGAAAGACCAGAGGCCGGATTTGAACAATCAATCGCAGAACTGGGAATTGAATGCGCGAACTGCAGCACCTTATTACTTCTAACTGGCAGAAAATTGAACAGATGAGAACAACGCTGCGTGGAGGGGTTGCCAAAGCAAAGGTCTGTGTGGGTGTAGCTGATGATTCTCTTCTTCAGACCGCAAACTAAAGACTGAATCAATAGCACATCTGTTGGTTATCGCCAAGTAAATTCCCCCAGTTGGTTGTCATTTGGGTCAAAAGACAATTTTAATAACAATTCACGCAGCTGACTCAAATGCACGACAACCTTCCAAAATTCTTAGAAGCAACTCTTCCCCCATCTCTATCGAGCTAGCTATCTAGCTGTCTGTCTGTCCGTCTGTCCATCGAGGGTCGGGGGCATGCTGGAGCCTATCCCAGCTGTCTTTGGGCAGTAGGCGCCGTACACCCTGAATGGCTTACCAGCCCATCGCAGGGCGCAAACAACCATCCGCACTCACAATCACACCTAGGGACAATTTAGAGCAGGGGTCTCAAACGTGCGGCCCGCGGGCCAACTGCGGCCCCCAGGATGATAATTTGCGGCCCCCGTCTTAATATGAAAGATTAATATTAGTGCGGCCCGCAATATTGATATGAATGACTCTTGTGTGCGGAGCTGAACGAACCAATCACGTGAGGTATTGACCCTATTCCGCCCCGCCCATTTTTTAGAGGAAATAAAATCAGAATACGGGGATGTGCTCTACTTCACTGAGGTACGTTGGCTCAGGAGGGGAAACGTATTGAAGAGATTTTTGGAGTTGAGAGCAGAAGTAAAAGACTTCATGGAGAAGGACGGGGTGGCTTCTTTTGAAAATTATTTGATTTAATTCATTATTTTGTGTTAAAAATAAAGATATTTGAGAACATTGGAATGATTTATCAGCGCTTTTCTTGTGGAAACCCTGATGCGGCCCAGCCTCACCCAGACTCTGCCTCCAGTGGCCCCCCAGCTAAATTGAGTTTGAGACCCCTGATTTAGAGTGTTCCATTAGCCTTCCATGCATGTTTTTGGAATGTAGGAGGAAAGCGGAATACCCGGCGAAAAGCATTGGGTTAAGCAGGCTGTGGAGATTGTGAGTTTTCGTGAGCAGCCATTCAAAGATTTTCAAACCTAATGAAGTCAGGGGCCACAGGGCTTACGTCAGTGAGCTCCTTGCAGGAAGCTTGGTCTTAGCCACAGGTGCAGAATTAGTTTGGTTCCATGTCTTTGGTGCGTCGTGCCGAGTGAGTAACAAAAAAAGTTGAGATGTATTTTTTTCTCTCATCTTTTCGGCACACTTTTCAAGAGTTTGCCTGTGATCATGTCTTTCTTACCTTCACCTTGAGAAACACGGACCTTAGCAGATGTAGCGGCGATGGAACGCTGTTGAGTAGGAGTAAAACTGTTGCTCAGTGTATCAAACAAAACATCATCATAGGAAAAAATCACGTTCCCCGATTAAAACATTGATTCAAAGTCATTCTGCTTATTTACAAGATGTAATTTGTCGTCTAAACCATCAAGTTGGTCTCGTTTCGGCTTGTCACGGCTTTTACGCCATACCGTGCGGGACCTCCGATTACTTCTTTGAAAGTCTTGCTCCGTTTTATCTTTGTGTCACCGCCGTTTTCCTCTTTTCATATTTGAACATTTGTTTTGGGGGTCTTCCTGCTTGTCCTTCATCTCGTTGTGTTTCCTGTCATCAAGGGAACTTGACTGCAGCTTCTGCGCAACCTTCATGTACAAGACATTCCGTATCACGCTTTTCAATATGCCGAGCACATTGTTGATACACTAATACATGCGGTCGGCTGACATTGCAAGGACAAGTCTCCATCAGTCGTCAGGACTCGGGCTGAGTGGCAGCCAGCATGCTGAAAGGCCTTTTTGATGCCGCGCATGCGGCCAGGCGGAAGAGGAAGCGAGACGAGCTCGTTAGGCATCAGGTGTAATTGCGGTAAAGGTTTTGGCAGCAGATGACTCAACATTTAGGGGAAAAAAAAAGAAAAAGAGGCCGATGTCTGACCAAGAAAGACGTTGGCAACAATCAGAGCATGTGCTCGACACTGAAACATCCACTGACCTTTGCGCATGAAGATCATTGACGCTGATGAGCCTCATTTCTCATCAGGGAGGCCTGAAGGTGAAGAGACATCAGATGTCGTTCAGGAACGCGCGGATCATTTGCAATAGCCGTATGATGGAGCCCTGTGAGGTTTGGTTATCTGTATTTCAAAGCCCTATTAAGCAATTCGGTTCAAGCATGTCTTTGCAGACTCATAACAATTGCTTGAACCGGGACCGTTTCCATTGATTTGCTTTCATGTTTACCTATCTCAAAAAAAAAACGTCATTGACAAGGTGAAAACGTTACAAGATTACAATTTCAGCAACCTGGCCACAGACGCCGATGATCCCATTACTGATCTTCCAGATTTCAATCTTGCTCCTCTCTCTTCTCCTAAAGGCTCCACGTCACATGTGGACCGTGCAACAAGGAGGGAAGAAAACTCTGCACCTCCCGGATGATGAATGTCAACGTAAAAGGAGCCGTTGTACATTTTAATACGAAAAATCTCGATTTATTTATATTTGTTTAGTTATTGCGTGTCTCGTTCGATGTACAGCGGTTGTTAAGCTACCCTACAAAAAAGAAGTTGAGTCGACATGAGTGAGAATAAGTGAGGCAGAGTTATTATATTTCTCTGTCCACAAAATCAAAATAGCCATTTTGTCTTTATAGCCACATATTAAAATAAAAAGCCGGAAGCTAAAACTAAACATACCGCTTTCAGTCCTCCTTCAATGGCCGGCTCTAAAACCCAAACGACGACGAACACAATTTATTTAGAAGCCGTTATGGGCTACTGTAAACATGGAAAACTGTCTTGCACGGTAATGTGGAGTGTGTAAGATTGAACAGTTACACACAGAAGCGATTGACATCACAGCCAATCGTACTTGTACTGGAAAATGATTGACACTACTCAATTCAATGATGCAACAACACTGACTAAAGGCTCGTTCCCACGTTGCAATTTGTGTTATGCAACGTGTTGCATAACACAAATTGCAAATATGATGTTGCAAACCGAATGTGTTCCCACGTTGCAACAGTTGCAAACAATTTCAAATCTCGCGAGAATATTTTTCCGAATGCGATCGCCATCCATACCTGTCGTGCAGTCGCCCATCAACTCCGATATGCTCGTGTAGGCAGCTTGTCGGTGTTCCCTCCTTGAGTAGAACTGGCTCCCGACGTTCCACAAGCAATCATGCGAATGGTAATAATTAATGAACCTTTCGGTGTCGCCCCGGGAGAGCTCGATTTTTTGGGATTTCTGTGTCGACGCCATTATACTTCCGCGTTCCGTGTTTACATAACGACGCAATGTTTTTGTCACGTGATAGCGCAACGCGTTCTGATTGGTCGGGTTCATGCAACACGTTGCAAGAAAATAGAGCAAGTCCTATTTCATGCAACACGCATCCAACACGCTGCATGCCACAAAAGTCTGTCCAACTTCGGGGTTCACACGTTGCAATGTGTTGCATGCCACAAAACTTATGCCACTAATTGCAACGTGGGAACGCGCCTTAAGAAAGACAGATATGAGATGATACGGGCTGTGCGGGAAGACGGACCTGAAAGAAACTGAAAAGTAAAGAAACTAGAAACCAAGTCAGTGAGGCGCAGCGGTCTGATCTCCACGAGGTTCAAATGGAATGCGGCATCGGTGTACTGGGTGATAATATTGATGAAGTGTCGTCATCGGGAAGACTTTGATGTGCTTCAGAAAGAAAAAAAAATTGTGGTAATTGCACAAAAGTGTACAGAATGTTAGGGAAGCAAAAGTCTCGAGAATTCTACACTTGGGGACACAGTCTTGAGCAGGATGAGCAATAATCCGACGACGGGTTGTCATCGTGGCGACTTGGCTGATCACGATTGGTGACTGCACGCTGAAACAAAACGGAACAGAATCATGACAGGGTTAGTCCCGCATTTGAATATCCCGATTTGAACGGCGACGCACGGACAGCCGTGACGCAAATAGATGTCATTTCCGCTTGTTAAAAACCCAAAGAAGGCCACATTGTGTCTTTTACGTGCGTTTATATGGTCTTTAAAAACACACATCCCGCCAATGGTCAGGTGTTTAAAGGCTTATTGACGTAGTCATGATGCTGCGTGAGGACATGCATTGTGTCCCCTAAATGTAAAAAAAAAATCTATCAATAGAACAGAACAGTCGCAATTTTGACATGAGATTGCGGATCCCGTGCAAAAAAAAAATAAAAATGGCTGCATGGTTATTTTCTATGGACCCGTTGTTGATCTGATAGCCAGCAAAAGGTTTTCGAATTCCTGTTCTAATATTCTTCATGTTCTTTTCATTCACATTACAAGCCATCACTCGGTCGCAGCCACACGGCGTGTCCGCACCGGATGTTACAAGCGCACAAAGCCGACTGAGAACAACTTGAACTTGCGCCAAGGCAGTAAAATATGGGCCACAAATGTCCCTGTCACGACCCACCGGCATTGTGCTTCTCTCAACTGTCTCCTGTCAAGATTTATTCGATTTTTATTGCACCTCTCACTTGATACAGTGTAACCTAAGATAGAGCAGCACCAGAGGTGGCAGAGGAAGCTTGTGTTTGAAGCCGAGAGACTCTTACGTCAATTTCAAACAAGTCCAGTCGCAGCCAAAGTGTAACTTTCGTCTTGCTGAATTGAGTCGGCTGATAAAAAAAAAAAAAAAAAAAATAATTGTTTTGATTTAGTACTTGAGAAAAATGAGAAAGTGAATTTTGCCTCAGATGTTGGAGTTGGGTGACCCGGTAGTCCAGTGGTTAGCACGTCGGCTTCACAGTGCAGAGGTACCGGGTTCGATTCCAGCTCCGGCCTCCCTGTGTGGAGTTTGCATGTTCTCCCCGGGCTTGCGTGGGTTTTCTCCGGGTGCTCCGGTTTCCTCCCACATTCCAAAGACATGCATGGCAGGCTGATTGAGCACTCTAAATTGTCCCTAGGTGTGAATGTGTGCGTGGTTGGTTGTTCGTCTCTGTGTGCCCTGCGATTGGCTGGCAACCGATTCAGGGTGTCCCCCGCCTTCTGCCCGGAGACAGCTGGGATAGGCTCCAGCTACCCCCGCGACCCAAGTGAGGATCAAGCGGTTCGGAAGATGAACGAATGAATGAATGTTGGAGTTGGGAATGTGAGGACCGAAAAGCAATTTATGAAAAAAAAAGATATATACTCGCAGATAACCTTCGTGATCCTGCTCATTGCAAAGCCAATCAAAACCCCTCATGGCTTTTTTTTGTGACTTATTTTGCTTCTTAGTCTTTATTATAGCAACAGGCCTAATTATCCACGTTGTGTTAAGCAGGGGTGTGGAACTGCGGTTCCTCATCCTGCCTCTTTTTGGTCTTTAACACACCTGATTCAAACAATCAGCAAGCTCTGCGGAAGCCGGAAACAATCATCAGCAATTGAAGCAAGTGTGTTGGAATGGGGAGAGATCGAAAACGGCTCTCGAAGGAACCGGAGTGACCAGCCGACCAGCGTGGCTGCCCCCCTTAAGTCCCCATTGAGTCTTACAACTTCATTTGACCAAGATACTGTATTGTGGTCAATTCTAAGTGTCCTCTGGAGCAAAGAAAATGGCCTATAAATTGAATAGAATCGAAGCACTTTATTGTCAGTGCGCCGTGCTGCAGAAAGCGATAGTGCTTCCATAAAGGAGCAATACATTAAAAAAAATGTGACCATCTAGGATACCTATTGTGAATCATGCCCTCTTATCTGTGACCTTTGACCTGATTTGTTTTCCCTCCCCCTGGACAAATGGACTCAGGCCAAATCGACCCACATCAGATTTTCTTCACTTGTGTAGGTCTAATGGGCCTCTGCACTGCGCACAAGCCTGTCATCCCGCATGTATATGCAAAATCCATTTTATAGCTCTAAAGCGCTCTGTCATTTCAGTCCTACAGATGGTCACGTCGTCGGTCTGGAAAGGACTTGAGCGCTTGTTTGGCGCGACCTCCCTTCCCAGGGGGCACGGACACCTGCTGTCAGCTCGTCAGTTGGGCTCCGATGAAGCCGAGGCTGGGCGTTTATGCATTCAAAAAGGAACGCGCTCCCGCTGTGTCTCCTCCCATGCCTCCTTACTGACAGGCACACTTTTATCTGCCGAGGTTCAAGGCAAGGCCGACGATGCCGCACGGTGTTTTGCACTTTAACACAGCGAGTTGTTCTTGCAACGAAGGCCTTACGCCTCCCACTTACACCCACGGTCCCTCCATGAGAACTTCCTTACTTATTGTTTGCCCGCGTAGAGACATACGTACTTCTTTTGAGGTCCAGCTTCTCTCGTGTGTGAGCAGGCCCCAGTTTTGTCTTTGAGTCCACAGAGGCGTTTTCCCCTGGGCTTTCTTGACTTTCCCAAGCAGCCTGAAGGATTTTGGTTTGTTTGGGTGGGCTGGGGGTGGGGGTTCCTGTTTATTCGCAGGCGCTTTACAAATATGTATTTCACAGGCTGGATGATAGAAGTCTTTGAGCACAGCGTTGTTTAGCATGTAAGTAGAAAAGTACATGATGCATTTTTTTGCGGGGGGGCTTGTTTAGTGTTGCGGAATGAGTGTGCGTGGACTTCCTGCTATGTCACTTGTCTTTCTGTTTGCTTTCATGTGAGCGCAACTAAGAGAGGATTGACGGGGGGGGCAAGGAGGCAAATCGTAATTACAATTTCCACTCTCGTTAGTCAGGTGACAGGGAACAATCAATGGTAAGGATCTGCTTCCAATACGAGCACACGGCGAGATCATTTGCCTTTTAAGTGGGCAGGGACTGGTAGTGGAAATTGAATTAAGATATTTATGACAGCAATTAATCACCTCACTGAGAGACCTGCCGCAGATTTATTGTTCTTACAAAGACATGCACAACCGCAGTCATGCGAAGAAAAGAAAATAAATCCAAAGACCTAAGCTGCGCATTTGGTAAAACTCATTTAAGAAGCGCTCCCTGGTGTTTCCGACTAGTGTCATGTTCGTTTGCGTGAATTCATGGTGCTACATGTGCTCTAACGAGCAAAATCTCTGCTTGATTCTTTGCTCGGCGATGAGGAGAAGATCAGCGATTCAAGGCTGACATTACATAAAACAATCAAATAAAAATAGGAGCCTCGGGTGCTTCAAACCACGGCAACTAATGATCTTGCTTTTCTGTGGGGTCTTGTTGGTCTCGGTGCCCTCGGAATCATATGACATTGGTAACGTCGACGTTATTCGTTCCACGGTGCTTGTGTCGCTAGTCAAATAATAATAATAGTAAATTAAACGAGCAAAGTGCTGAGAAAAACTCATCAAGAGATGCACAGTTGATAAAGGCAACATGAAAAACGTTAAATAAGAACACGTGTTTTCAAAGTAAGAAAACAAAAGGGCAACGGTGGCTCGAAAGTCATGCAAAGCTCACAGAAACATATAAAGCAGAATCAAAAGCTCCTATTAGTTAGCAAACGCAATCGAAAGCAACAAACACAGAATAGGACGAAAGGAAGAGATAAGCCACTGGGAAGTGTTCATAAAAGGAGAAAACCGTTTCATCCCCAGCATCATTTAAATGTAACTAAAAACCAGAAGACCACAAAAGGGGGCGACGTCTGATATCCGGCATGAATGTTCCGAGCAGCGCTCAGGTCTTTAGCGAGGCTCTACCACAGACGTGGGCTGTCTTGTAATATCAGAAAATTGCCTCACTGTGGGTTTGGCATCTCTCATTATTGTTAAAAGGCGGAAACCGGATCACCTGAGGGCCATAGAGAGCTCCGGGTCTTCACAAAAAGATTCTGCAGTGTACCAATGCAGGTTTCTATTGGAATCGTCTGTTCCAGGGTCTAACTAGCACCTTCAGAAAACTTTCAACGGTGTAAACGCACACGGAACAAATATTAGCAACATGGCTTTTGACAAAAACACTGTCTTAGCTTTCACGACAACTCCCACATCATCTCAGAGTATGCGACAGCCTATCGGGTCGCGTTGCAGATTCACATCAAATGCATTTCTTTTTCCTACATTTCCAGAACGGTTTCATTTAAGATTCTAAATCGGGCATGTGCAACTTAGATGCTTGAAGGACGCCACAATCTTTCATCAGTATTAAAGGGGGGCCGTTTAGGACCTCCCACTTTCTAACCGGATGCATGATAAAAATTGTATTTGAATATGGACAAAATATGTGCGTGCGTGCAAAATACCTGCGCTTGATAGATTTTCCAATGCATGTATTAAAGACCGGCTGGCTGTCCAATCACAACAGCAAAGGCTTTGAAGCATCCAACAAAATAACCACAGCCTGTATTTTTTCCCCTAATGCAAAGGGATGTGTTGCATCATAATTAGCATTCAAGGATGGCACGAAACTGCTAAATGTGAATGTAAATACTGTATGTGCAATATTATGGAATAACCCAAACTTGCAAATGCTCCCCTGCAAACCCCCCCACAAAAAACTGGTGCTCAGCTGTGCCCTGTTGATATGCTGCCCTACATCCCACCACCTGCCCTGGGCTTGTTAACAAGGTGCCCGTAGCAATGATTGCCTGGCCATCAAAATCCCCGCTGATCAGTTCCTCTGGGAGGGAGAAGGGCTCTGTCATTGAATTCACCCTGATCAGCCCCTGACGCCGCACATTGGAGATAGCACACATCCAAACTTTACTCAACACCTCTGTCACGCCCCCCGTGATGATTATTTTCTGTCGAATAATTCAGACATTTTGCGTTGTTTTTCATTTTTATTTATTTTTTTAATGCAAAATGATGTGGCGCTAGCCTTGTTGTCAAGAGGCGAGACTCCTGTCACATCCAATGATGCAAGGCCCAGGAATGATATTGGCTGATTGATTGAAGCGTCATTGCTCAAAGGGTGAGGGACACGCTGACAGCCTGGTGATTGACACAGATGAGCGAGAGAGAAAGAGACGAGCTAGCAGGCAAGAGGACAGGATGCTGTAACAAAAGCAAGTTAAAGAGCAAGCCGATAAGGACCTGGATGGGCTGAGATAGAGACAGATGGTTGGTGGGGGATGTGGGAAGAGGGAAGTCAGAAAAAAGGGATCATCTTTTCTTTCCTGTTCAGTTAATCACAAGTTTGTCGAGAGCTGTAACGCGACAGATGAGGGGACGTGTGGAGAAAGGGTGCAGAATCTTCCCCCCAGCTGCACCCTAACTTCAGTCATGCCCTGTGAATTGCTGACAGGAGCTGACATTGCCAAAGAGAAGAAGTGTCACCAGCAAAACTTAATGCACGGCCTTGGATGGAAATTATGCCTCTGATGCGAAACAAAATGCCTGCACACTACGGAGCTATCAGAATTTCCTGGGCTTGGGTTTGGATTCTCAATGTCAATGAAGGTTTCTGCCAGTGAGCTCCTCTCTCCAATCGGGTATCTCTTCAAATCGTGCTTATACCGCCTCTTTGCTTCACACGGCTCTCCATGCAGGTTGCAACCGTCCAGCCCAAGTGTTCTTCCAAGGCTCACGTTGCCGCTGATGCATATGCGCCGAGGTCTTGAATGTCCATAAGCAATAATAGTTTATCTAATATTGCTGAAATGAGTTCTGGTATTATTTTGGCTCACAGGCAGTTGCCACCACAAGTTCAGGTTTCCCGGCAGAGGTATCCTAGCTTTGCACGTTAGTTTTATTTCAATTAAACTTTTGTTGTTCAACTTCAGTTTTTGAATCGGTTGTGCTAGTTTTCATTAGTTTTTTTTTTAATGCTTAATTTTATTTGAGATATTCAGGAGTGAAATTAAAAGAAGTTTACAATAAATTCTGTGTAATACAATTGTGTATGTGTATGTGTATGTGTGTGTGTGAGTGTGTGTGTGTGTGTGTGCGTGCGCGTTTCTGAAATTGGCTTGTGCCCAATCCAGTGTGTACCCCGAATCTCGACCTAACATCACCTGGGGATGGCTTCAGCACAGCTGAGACCCTTGCTAGGATTAGAGTGGTAGATGGATATGACCCTTTTGCAGTTGACCACAAACTAATTTCCACACCTCTACATAATAACTAATTGGAACACCCGCCACCCCGGTCTGCCAAAGCCCTGATGTCCACGTGAGGTTGCAGAGGCATGTCAACCAGGACAGCCTTTAGGGACTCCAGGCTGATCTGCCACCGAAGAGGAGCTCTTTAACCACCTCGGTGACCTCAACCCCCGAGGCAGAATGGCCCAGACTCGGCTTCCTCCTACGGGCCTGTCACAGGGATTGAGAACTTTAAAGCCTTGTCTCGACTGACTCACAACATCCCGATCTCTGCAAACATGAATATTTTGATGTTAAGGTAATATGGCACACGGCCATGCAGATCATGACCTGTCAAATTCGTAAGCACATGTTGCTGAAATACTACCCTGGTCTGTTTTATCTTAAATCAAGTAGAATGATTGATGCGTGACATTAGGATTTGGTGTCGGATTTCTCTGCGGGGCTCGCAATGTGAGAGTGACACGCTGAAAGAGCCAGTCAAAAGTGCCTGACAGATACAAGAAAGTGCCCGAGCATCAATGGCTTCCATCGGTACCGACATACCAAGTGACGGATCAAAGTACAATCTTAATCCAACTAATTAATTAAGCATGACAAGGAAATGAAAATAGTTTGGCAGTGTCTGCGCTGCAGTCAGAAGTCCTCGACAAGCATTTCTCTTATGAAGTCTTGAGCGCATTTTGCCATGCCATGACGTTTATCGCACAGTCATGCAAAACAGAAGAAATGGGGATCGTTTTTGTTCCTGTGCAGCCTATAGATGTGAGAAATAATACCGGGGTCATTATAGTGGTATAAACGGATACGTTCTGGGCCTTGTCGTGCCCTTGTGCTCGTGAAATGTGATTGCTACTCTGTTAATTAATCTGTCATACCCTCTTGTCTTTGCGTGTCCTTACCTGTCTATGAAGCTCCACTTTTAATTAACCGAGTGCAATGATTCAACTTTTAACTCCGTTATCTTTATCTTTGTCTCTCAGGGTGTTCAACTCTCTTGCGAAAGCCGAATGAGGATCGCTGCGGGAGGAGTGGAATAAAACCAAACAAATCAGCACACCCAGAGAGACAGACGGACATATTCAGTAGTGTAGGAAAATACAGGTGACTGATACCTAGTGAAGGGCATAGATTGAAGGACTGACAGGTGGGGCATGAGAACCGAAAAAGTGGCAGAGAGAATGAAGACAGCTGGAAAACAAGGCCTGCCTCACAATAAAGCCAGCTCCAATTAGGACCTCTCGCGACGAGACAAGATGATGACAAGAAATCTGCTCCTATTGGTTTCTTTCTGCCTGTGGGACGGGCTGTGGGGCGGGGCCTTGCTCAGCAAGGTTGTGCGAGTGAGAGGAGGAGGCGGCCCGCACATGATGAAAATAGAGGAGAGCAGAGCTCCGGACCAATGGGAGGGAAGCCTGGACGCCAATGCCATGCCTGTAGTGACTCTCAGGAACCTGATAAGTCACGCACAGGCGGGTGACGGCGGCGCTCTTGCCCACACCAAAGCGCTGCCCAATCACGGCACTCCATCGGCTGCCACCAAGGAGAGGCTGGCTGTCAAGCCCAAGCGTGAGGTTGAGTCTGTCAACAAGAAGCAGGTGACCCTGCGCAGGGATTTAATTCAGGATTTCAAGAAAATGAAGAACAATACTAAGAATGTCGAGACGAAGATAGGAAAAGCAATCCCATCGCACCATAAGATTGATTTACATTCCAATAAAACCCGCATCAGATTAAGTTCAAAAGCCAAAAGCAGACCTGAGTTGAGTGTTTACGCAACAGGAGTGCCAGGAAAGGGCGTAAGCATCGAATCAAACCACAAACTGAACCTCAGTGGAAGTTACGAGGTTCTGAAAGTGCTGTCAAAAGAGAACCTGGTTCGAATAGTCAATTCCCAAATGCAGAATGTTCCCATTCTGAACTTTCCCAGCAAGGGTAGCCGGAGCCGAAAGAGAGATTTGATTGACGTTAACCACAGACAATTAGAGGCACCGAAATCGCCAAGACAAGAGTCGTCCATCACTCAGTCACACGCTGTTTTTGATACTCAGACTGCAATCCCGTATCTAAATCCCGATCTTAATCGGGACCAGAGCTCTGACACTCATGTTAATCCGATGGCGAATGCCGCAGGTCTCAGTAAAGGGCAAGACGTTTTGGAGCTACCAGCTTCAGACAGTGGCGACAGCAAGAAACAACGTACCCCAATAGTATCAACACCTCTTGAAAAAGTAAACCTCAGCTTGGACAAAGAGACGTCGGTCAACCAAACAGAATCCCCTCTTCTATTGACAAAACGTCTCCCGCTGGATGTTCCCTCCCAAACAAACGGCCCCACTCCATCTGCGCTGACAATGCAACCCCAGGGAATGCGACCTGGAAACAGAACAGCAGATTCCCACAGAGACCTATTAACAGAGTCGGCTCACACCGCGCAAACGGAGCTCAGCACGGCTCGCTACTCACTAGATGAAGACAGAAATCTTGTCAACGGCAGCCACGTCCTGAGGCTCCATCCGGCTCCGGAATGGAGCCACTCAGCCAAAGGTGCTGATGTGCAGGTGCACCACCCGCAAAATGACAGCGGCCTCGTGTTTGAGGAAGCGGAGTCAGAGGACGAGGCTGGCGATCCCTCCGAAGACAAGAGGTCACGCTCTCGCAGCAGGAGAAGCTGGATCTGGAACCAGTTCTTTGTGATTGAAGAATACGCTGGACCCGAACCCGTGCTCATTGGCCGGGTAAGTCACTGATCACTTACATGCGATGATCATTCTGTGAATATTTTCTTCATGTATAAGACTCCTTTCTATTACAAAAAATCTTACATGGAACATTTTTAACCTCCATCCCCTTCAGGTCCTTCTCTTACACGATGTGTTTTGCATAATCCAAACCAGGCATATTTTTATTTAAATTTTTTGGATGCATTGTTATAAACTTGCATTTGGAATTGATTAACGTTGCTCCAGCGTAATGCTGTGCCTTCGAGGTAGCTGTAAAGCCTTCAGTGAATCAATGGTTAACTGAGGTGCAAGAAAATTCCAAGATTCCATCTGACCAAGGGGGCTGGTCATGATCACAACCAATCTGCTCCCGCCTTTGGGGATTGACGTATCCACAGGAACGAATAGCCAGACTTTGCCTCTTTCACTGATCGACACCCCCAAGGCAGAACTTACAAGAGTGTTCCTTCATTTCTCCGCACGTCACTTCAAGACCCTCTTGGTCACAGGTGACGCTAAAGCTATTTCATTGGCAGTGATCTACGCTTATCAATACATCCTCAGCGCAACAAAAAGTGGCCTATAGTCATGTCACTTGTCTGTGGAATTTATTAGTTACTGACTGGTCACGTGTACTCCCTGTCCCTAATACACTCTCGCATTCAAGAGGCAGCCACAGACTGACAATGAGGTCGCGACAACCGTTACGGAAGGTGTTTTTAAGTCGAGCAGGTTTCCGACATTGATATCTCAGTACCCAGCTACCCAGCTGCAGTACAGTAGATGAGCTAATTTGTGAGCCGATGAGGTTATTTTGCTGAGCAAATGAATAATAACGAGGCCCGTGTCACTGCGACAGGCCGTTTTAAACTTCACAGTAGGGAGTCACAGCGTGTGATGGCTGGATGGAATTGATGGGCCCACTACCTAAAATGTGTTGATTCCAAGATTCATTAAATGCCGACACGATACAAGCTCCGTGGACAACCTACACCGATAAGGCCGCAGAGTCGCGAATGCTATCAGGATATCTTTCCACTTCAGAAAGCTGTGATAACTATCAGAATTATCAGTTCCAGTTCATGAATGAGAAATTGTGCTTTGGGGTCCACAGTTTAAAAGTTGAACGAAGTTATACTGGGTAGCACCAGAGCCACGGCGTCCATCTGTGCCAAATGCGCATTTCATTCTGGAGGTGCACCAATCCTGCTTGACTATTTCATTTTACGATGTCTTTGGGAATGAATGAGTTTTAATTGTCCAGCTGTCTTTCACATAAAGGCCAGGGATGAGCAACTTTATGTCACGGGCGATTCATGTTTGATCCATGTTTTTGTTCTTGTGAAAGGCAATGCTTTAAATGATGAGGTTCTTCACAGGAAGGCACAGACTGAAATTGCCACGAAACAACGATATCGCATTTCTGGACAATATTAGAGACACTGATCATGTCGTACAAAGACACCAATTTCAATAACATAATGATGCACTCCAAATGAAACTGTCACGGTCAGTCAAAGAGTCTCGGGGATCACTGCGGACTCCCCAGAAAAGTCTCGAAGGGGATCTCTGGATCCGCGTTCCGGCAGCGCGGCTTGCGCAATGCGCTTGCGCAATGCGGTTGCGGCTGGGCAACCGGTGTCTCGCCTCGAGTGTTTTATCCATTTTTGACAATCCTTCATCTTCCCCTGTTGGCGGAGGGACCATGTCGTTTGTATGACGCCCTTACAACGCGTCACGTATCGTAAGGCCCAACGCAGGTGAACAAACATGGCAGCGAGTTTCCATTTTTTCTCCCAGAAACCGTTGTTCTTCACACGTAGACACGCAGGTAGGTTGATGGTACAAAGAGTGAACAGCGGAGCAAGAGCAGCAAGGCAGACATTTGCACAGCTCTCCAGGGGAACCAAATTTCCCATTTTAAGTGCAACTTATTACCGGTATACTGATATGAACAATATACTAGGCTCGTCCTTGAAACTAGAGCATATGTAACTCAATTGTCGGATTGCTAAAGGGCCATTTATTTGCGGGTTGATGGCATTTTCTTTCCCAGGCCGATTTCCCGGTCTTTCGAGGCACAATGGCTGAGATAAAACAAAACAACAAATATGACGGAGCGCCTCGGATCGGCAGCCCCGAACCGCACATTGTGAAGAAGATGCAATCGCGATCAACAGTTCGCCCCTGCGTGTACGACCATTTGTCCGCCCCTGTGAATGTATTTCAGCCCGCCCCATGTTACTCGGGGAGGGAACAAAGCCAGACCACACACCCGCGCCCATATTATGATGCTGACATTTGGAGTGCACCCAGATCACTATTATGCGCGTATTCTGGGCTGGAAATGCATATGATTAGACCCGCTTGTATTAGACAGTGATGGCACACAAGAGAGAATAATGCTCTTAGAAATCCTATTATGCTTATGATTTTTTTTTAATCTCCTGATCTGCATCCGTGTAGGCCGGCACTATAGGTAAGGAGATCAATGTGAACGCTCCGCCTTGTTTTTGCCCCACTAGAGACCTGATTATGTTTTCAATGGAAAGATGGGCAGTGTTTAAAAACTCCACTTTGCACGAAAGGCTCCGCCAATCGCCAGTAAGTCATACGTGTGCTGTCACCCCTTGAGTTTACTCCACGCTGGGTGGTACAGGAGTACGATTCTTGTGCGCGCAGAGGGTGTAATTCTATTTTTACGCGGGACTCTTTGGAAAATCTGCACTCTAACATTGAATTACGGCCTTTTGTGTGATCCCGGCAAATTCGGTTTGGATAAATCTCTAAAGCCGGAAACGGGAGCCAAGGCTATAATCTACGATGTCAATAGAGGACAAACGCTCCCTCCTAAACCGAAAATGATCTAAGGGCTACCTTTGTGGAAGCAGTGACAGCCCTGAGCATAAATTTTAAAGAGTACTTCCTCTGCTTTCACTGTGTTTTAAAGTACAATAAAAAATGGATGTGAAAACGAAAAGAGGCAGCCGCTAAGTCATAAGACGTTCTGCCGAGCGCCCCTTGACATGTCCTTCAAGGAGCGAATGTTTGTGGATGGCGAAATGTTGCTTCAAGACAATTGCTCAGGTTCATAAGAATTGTGCAAACAAGCAATTACTGGCATTTCTGAGCAACGCGCTCAAATTGTGTCTTACGCAACCCCCTCCGCAGAACCGTTCTGAAATACTTACATGTACGAAACTCATGTTAACACACCCGTACATTCACAGATGATGCTGTATTTACTCACACCGAAGCCTCTCTACCCCCTAATTGTGAATTTAATTGGTGCTGTCACATGGTCTGCAAGGGAGTTTCAAGTGATTGCAGCAGCTTTGCGGCCGGGGGAGGAAAAAAATACTGTTGGGGCAAAAGGCGCCTCAGCAGCGATGGGTTGAACAAGAGCATTCGTGTCTGATCAGCCGAAATTCTTTTCTTGCGGTGCGTATGCGTCACACCCCACGTGCAGGGTTTGCCTTACGACATAACTAGATTTGACCTTGATGAAAGCGCGTCCATTGCAACGAGCAAGTAATTGGTTCTATGTCATGCCACTAAATTGCAACAAGACCACCTCACTTATCATAATCAATATCTTCAACACGCTTATTTAAGTCTCTCTGAAATAACTGGACAAGATCTACATCCATGACCAGGGCGTCTATAGAATATTCTCCAGGGTGCGGCACTTGTTTTGTTTATATTACAGTACACATGTGTGATCGTCACCTTTTTTAATCGAGCGCCCATCGAATACTCCTGATTTTAAAAAAAACAATACTTGAACTGTCCATCCATCCATCCATTATCCGAGCCGCTTCTCCTCATGAGAGTCGCGGGCGTGCCGGAGCCTGTCTTGTAGGCGGGGGACACCCTGAACCAGTTGCCAGCTCATCCCAGGGCACACACAGACGAATAAATATTCACGCTCACGCTCACACCGCGGGACAATTTCGAGTGTTCCATTAACCTCCCATTAATGTTTTTAGAATGTGGGACAATGTCCGGATTGTTCTTCCATGTGATTGTACGGTCGTATTCACTTTGAATGATCGGGTGCGAGGGCGGAGGTCGCTTAAGTCAAAGTTCACCTCATTGCGCGATCCATCTCTTCAGGATCCATTTTCCAGCTCTGCCTATCAATGTTTTCCTTTTTCCTTTGCTCGATTTCAACTGTTGTTACAGTTCTCCATGTGTGGCACCTCCAGGTGCAATGTGCAATTGCATAATAGTATGAAAGCGCTCAGGAGGTTGGCGACGTGATGTAAGAAAGTGAAAGAGGCTGTCACGTAAAGTTAAGTGCGTTTACCACTGAGTGAAATCACACCAAGACTGTATCTCTTCAATTTATACATCATATACGCTAGCCCGATATTGGAAATTATGAGCTAATTCTGAAAATTACTTGTCAATAAACCACTTAGCTATACTAAGTATATTTTATATATATATATAAAATATACTTAGTATATAAGTTATATATATATATATATATAATATATATATATATATATATAAAATATACTTAGTATAGCTAAGTGGTTTATTGACAAGTAATTTTCAGAATTAGCTCATATAAAAATATATATATATATATATATATATATATATATATATATATATATATATATAAGCTAAAAATACTTTATTTCTAAAAGCCTGGATCAGCTGTTATAACTGGATTTTTCGACTCCCATAGGAAAAAGAACAGTGCGCCCAATGGTAGTACAAAGCGGCGGCTTCTCAATAGAAATCTAACATATTTGCACACAACCGTGTTTCAACTCAACTTTCTCTCTGTGTAGAAATCATTTAGCCTCCAGGTTTGAGCGCAGTGGAAGCATGACAGCAATTAGAGCGTGATTATATGGTGTTTGGTGGTGGGTTGGTGGGTTGGTGGGGGGAGAATGGCTGTCACAACTTGAGGCAGAGGAGAGAAGCACGACCAGAGGATGACGACGGGTTAATGCGGGAGAAAGGGGGGGATAATTGGAGAGAGAACAGAAAGAGGTTAAATGGAGCGCAGCGAGCATAAAGGTCTGAAGCAAAGGCTAAGGGGAGAACTCCAATGTACTGTACCTGGTCACAAAGGGTTAATTGCTTACAACTTGCATAGGAGTGAAGTCCTGAAGGAAAAAAAGGAGGGGAAACAATGAATACACTCACATGGTCTGCCAAATTCTGAAGCAAGATAAAGAAAGGCAGACCAAAGAGAGCGGCAAAGGCTTATAAGATAAGAAAACCTTGATTTGTCTCACAATGGAGAAATTCCCATCTGACAGCGGCAAAATTATGAAAGGGAGAAAGTAGAAGACAAAAAGTATAGAAATCAATATAAATATAAAATATAAATCGAAGCATATTAAACACACACACACACACAGACAAGCACACAACTTCTTGAATGAGAGTCGCCAAAGGGATGCAAATCTCATACTATATGATGTAAACGTAGTGTCCAGGCAAAGCAATTTTCTCGCCCCGCTTCCATGAGCCGACTGTTGTCATCTGCTTCATTCACGCTTGGCAATCACCGGCTCCCTCTTCGCTGTCTTACTTGTAACTTCCAATCGCATGCACGGAGATGTGTGGGGCGGCCATACTGAGCTGGCACCCAAGCTCAGCTCTCCGCGCGCTGCCGCAACAATTAACCGTGGTCATTTTACATCGAGATGTGTTATGTACTGTATGTTCATCATGGCGTGACCGGGCATGCTACCAGACTCTGCTGCCTGTCACTGCAATATAAATATTTGGGGCAGGGGCCACAGTTAACTTATGCCAGTGTTACTCAAGCGAGACACAGATGGACTCGTGCAGTGTGAAATCTGGGCCTGTTTAGTTGAAGCTGAGGAACTCGCAGGAAGCATTGACTTATTCCCTTGAGCGCAGTGGCGAGCGGTGCCGTGAGGCTGTCTGCCTTCGCTCAGCACCACGTCACTCCCGCAACGCCAACAAATAGGTGAAGGTGCACGGATCGGTAGGAAGCGCGCTCGGTACCAAAACATTTCCACAGTGGTGAGTGGCGAGTAACTGCGGCAAAGCGGTAACTAGAGTGCCTGAGCGGTGGGGAAAAACAGTTGCGAAAACTGTTTATCTGCCATCCATTCTCTTGTTCACGGTGACGGGTGGCAGAGCCAATCCCAGTTGACTTCAGGCAAAAGGCGGACTGCGCCCGAGCGTGTCGGCAGTCAGTTCAGGGCACACGTTGAGGCCGACCGCCATTCGCGCTCGCTTTCACGCCGTCGCTGAGTGAGAACCGAATCCGCACATGTGCACTGAAGTCAGCTGAATGTACCGCTACCGGTGACTCCGTTACAACGTTGAACTCCAAATTTTGTCACTCCAGTACATTTATCACGTCACATGTCATAAGACTATAGAGCTTTAAATCAAATAGATCATACTCAGCCGAGATGCTTATTATTCATAGACATACGCCATCCTCAGTGTCTATGTTGCCACCGTGAAAGTGGCCAATAAATCCTCCAGCTGGTAAACAAGCGAGCCGGCGACAAGCGTTGTTTGACTTATCCTCACAATATGTCCAGGTTTTCTTTTTTTTTTTTTTTTTTAAAGTCCACCTTGACGAACAACACTTGCCTCCTGGCTTCCCAACGGGAAAAGAACTTCCTCCTTTGGTCGTGGCGTGCTCTGAAATGTACGGCATGCAACAACGTGCCCGTTAAATGTACAGCAATGAATAAAACCTCCAGTGGCCTTTTTCCAAGCGTGCTCCCCTTGGCTAAAAATACGTTGGGAAGCGTTCTTCACCAGAGCGGTGAACTGAAGCGATAAAGCACAAACAATCAACCGGCAGGCAAATAAATGCAACCCCGCTCCCTCTCATCAGCTGATTATGATAATGACAAGTAGCATTTGCATTTTCAGAGTCTCAAAGCGTCATTTGGTTTGGTCCCGGATCATGTATTGGGCTGGGCAAAGGAAGGCTGCATCGAGAAAGCTTACGACCAGTCCGGTCGACCCAAAGTCTGCCGCTACAGCCGTCAGCTAACCTCTCGACTATCTACTGGATATTCCAAAGTTGGATGGATGCTGAACGGCAATGATGAATGCTGAGCAATTAGCTGCTTCCCTTCTCCGTGCGTCTTAACCGTGTCCCATTTCATTTTAAAACAGATTCCAACTGATCAAACAGTAAACTGTTTTATAAGAGGTTGTTTCTGAGTGAGGAAAAAAAAAAGAAGCAAGATTCAAGCCCACGCCCACTGTGAGTGTCTGGTAACATCTACTGAGAGAATTTGAAAGTTGTCGCAGTACAAAGGTGATGGGAAAAGTGCTCCCCAGATGCTGCCCGTCTTTCTCCTCGTCCGGCCTCTGAATGCCTCTGTCGGAAGGCGGCGTGCTTTTTATATATTGGTTTGCCCGCGCAAGAGAACGGTTATGATGAGGACGTACGATGAATTTGAGTGCAACTAAATGTTCCCTTTGTCACGCGCTTGTGAGACCGCGATCGTAAATGATTCGCGGTTGTTAAAGTGGCTCGTTTTTGCCTCGCTTTCCTTCCATTACCTTGTTTAGCGGCACTGCTTTTTGACGTGGACAGATGGCTTGTTAGTTATCGACACAAGTTGGAACACTTGAACAAAAGTTTTTCCGCAGCAATTTAACATCATCACTGAGACACCGTGTCCTACTTACCTACTGCGCAGTATCTATATTTCCATTCGAATATGGATATTTTGCTTCAGGTTGTTTGATTTGAGAGCATGTAAATTTATGGAAAGCAATTTGGCAACTGGGAGAAAATGTTAGCCCGCACTAATATCCACCCTTAATTGAGAACGCATGCCTTGACTGGCACTGTCAAAGGGGCTTTATTTGAAGATATTTATTGCTGGGGTTGTAATTGGCTCTGGAATATTGTTCCCTTTAGATTTCATATGATCCTTCTCTTTTACAGCATATCATACTTACTGTCTCATGGTAAATTCAGTTAAAATTAGAATCATGCCATAGCACTGTATGATGATGACCTTCCTGACAATGAATCAATCTGACATCATAGTTTAACAGACAGTGCGATACAACTCTCTTGTTCTGAATGGCAGATTGTGCAGGTGTGGCAGTGGCATGTTTTATTCAAATGACAAGAAAAATCATGCCGGTTTCCTCAATGTGTACACTTATCTCGATTTAGTAGTTTGTGGTTAGCTATACGAGCTAACTAAGCTAACCCTAGCTAAATAAGCTAGCTGATATTTGTTGGTGAGTGAAACAGACTCTTTCCATCATATGTATGTCTTCCTGCTGTAAAATATAACCCATTAGGTGGCCTATTATAGTCCAACTATTATTGATTACTCAGGGATGTCATATTGGTTCGTCATGAATCAAAGCGTGAAGGAAAATAAAGATTTATTTTTCCCAATCGCTGCACTCCCATTTGATGAATTTATTTGTCCAGTTTACACCCGTTACTGCAGTTTGTGTCTGGAAATGTTCAGTCCATGCGATCACAAGGCAATTTCCAAGGCTGGAGGTCACTGATAATGGAAGCGCGGGCCCGGTTAACGCGCATCCAAAAGGTGTTTGATGCAATTTAGGTCAGGGCTCCCAAATTCTTCAACAGCAGTGTCATCCAAGCGTGCCTTGGAGTGAGACAGTGTCAAGCTGGAGAAAACCGCTCGAAGAATAGTATCGTCCAAAAGTCCAAACCCTCGTTGATTAATTAGTTGATTTCGGGAAATGTGTCAATATTTCTCTTCACATTGAGTCCCTTTAATTGCTTTAAAGCAATCAATGTCATTTAGTTATCTGGCCATGAGGCGCCATTTAATTGTCAGGCTCTCTCGACTCCTATGGGCCCTCTCTCAGGTTAATGTTGCTGCTGTATTGCTGTTCTTTCTTGAGACACCTCTCCGAATCGGCGGACCTGCTGTAAATCAATAGGCTCTCCCGATTGCCCTGCGTCACACACTCCAAGGCTAATATTAAAGAGCTGGCTTACTCCCAGACGTCTGTGATACTTCTCGTAGCCATGTGGCAGCAGCCCGTGGTGCTTGTAGTTGTCCCACTGGCCGGCAGTTCTTTTCAATTCACCACAAGCAGGATGATTAGTATCTTCCTCTGTACAGGCTTACAGAAAAAAAAAAATTGGGGATTTTATCAGCTGTGCACACTTCAAGCTCTGCTAATGCCCTTCGCAACCGTGCTGCACCAACTGGCATCTCGTGTCTGCATCAAGTTGACTTTATTCAGCAACCGCACATACAAATTGAGCTGCGGAAAACACTTTCCATGCGTTTTACGATTTATTATGCATCTTAGCATATTGTGCATATGGGGCATTGCCGTCATTTCACGAGAATAACAAAACGCTTTTGTCTCAAAAATTCATCCAGATTGAGGGGGAGTATTCTACACAAGTGCATCAGCATAACAAAAATTGGTCATTTGGTATATAGACATTTACCAATGCCAAGAGCTTGTAAAAAGGTGTATTTTCAATACAATATACCGGTATTACACATTTATATATTCAAGTGTGGTGGTTCTGACATAACTCCCCTACACAACTAGGGATGGGCATCGTTTGAATTCAGACGGTTCCGATTGCATTTTTTAAAAATTCAATTACGGTTCAGAACGATTCTGGATTCCAATTCTTAAAAAACAAACAAACAAACAAAAAACAACCCATGGTAATTGTGACGACTAAGAATCTGGTTCATTGTCAGTGTAATCCGGTGTGCGTCCGAAGACCTGCCCATCCACTGCAGCCCCAAAACACACAATAGTTACATACTGTAATAATGCATTGCTGTTGGCGGCCATTTTATTGGAAATGGTTACGACATACTACCGTTATAAGGTACAGATTCGTTATGTCCCCCCCAGGTACGTTGTAACGAGGTTCGACTCGTTGCATATTTTGGGGAAAAGCTCGCCGGGTTGAGCCCTTATATAGGAACTCCCGCTCCTGGAACGTGAGAGCCACCCGGCCAGGGTACGCACCAACATGCAAGCCCAGGAAATAGTTTTCGTTTTTATGGCTTTGTATCAATCTTTGGGGCATAGATAATGTTGCGAGGTCAGTGTTAAATAGATTTGAAACAGACGCTTCTCCTGCCGCAGAATGAGTTTGAGGAAACCTTTCGATCACGGCTGCCACCACTCACTCTGGTAATGATGCTGGTCTTCATTAAGAAGCTCATTAAGTCCCGTCGTTAAGCAGCAGGGCTGTTAAGGCTTTGATTGTTAATGGCTCTTCATTCAGAGGAGAGCGAAACCAGGCTTCCCAGGATGTTCTGGCCGGTCTGTTGCATTCGTGTTTTGGGTCACATCATAAGATGGAGCATGAAGGAAAGAAAACTCAAATTGGTGCCAGTGAAAATGTTTTGGAAGGAAATGTTGGAAAGGGAACTTCAGGTCTTATCACATAGTCACAACAAATTGTCAAATGATACTTGAGTAGTCACTCGGTCACTTTTTGGGTTCACCAAATGCGAAAAGAAAAAAGTGGGGATTGATAGAATTGAATGTGGGCAATTTTTAAAAGGCAAATCAACCGATTCACGTGCAATGTGTTGAACATGCACAATGGCAGTTCTGTTGACTTGATCTCGATCAACTTTCAAATCATTTCACTGACTTCCTCCTATTTGATATTTCCTTGTGCAAATTAAATTCCGTTGTTCGATTCATCATCGAGCATATCGTTTGTGCAAGCAACTGTTGCTGCAATGCTGCCATTGAGAAGAAAAAAAAGATGGCGTGAGGGATTGATTCGGCACCAGAACTTCTGCAGGTGTCCGCTGATGGAGGAAAAAGGCAAGGGAAAGAGAGATTGGACGATAGCTTTTACTGACAAGGTGCTGTCACGGGCCATTGGCTCGCGTTGACGTGAAATCGCCATGCTAGGCCCAGGAAGTGATTGGGCAAAGCTGCTAATTGATGTTCATGAGAGATTGAGTCCAAAACAAATAGGCGGGTACACACAATCCATCACATCATCTATGTTGAGTCTAACTGAGCGCAAGATGTGCACTTTACCCAGCCGGCCAATGTGTTTGGCTACTCTTGAATTGAAGCACATCATCGGACTGCTGCGTTTAGAAGTTTTGGGATCGTGGAAGATATTCTGCGCTAGAGTGAATTTGGGAGTTTTGCCGCCAATTCTTTTTCTGTACTTCTATAAATGGCCGACGCGCCTTACGTGAGTGCTGACGTGAATTCTGATCATTCTTGGGGATGACATGTTTCGGTGCAATCTGTCTACAACAGAATCTCTGCCATAAATATTCAGTGGATGTAGGTGGAGTGTAGGCTCCAATCAACATAAATAGATTATTAGTCAGCACAGAGTCAGCAGTGAGAGAATGTGCACAAATGTCTGAAGCACCTGACAGAGTCGCTGCCTGGAATGCAGTCATGACTGTTTTGGACGGGGTGAAAAATGGATACGAGACAATTTAATGCATCACTGTTGAATATCGTATCATACTTTCTCTTTGGTTGTCCTCATTTTTTGAGAAGCAAAATATCGTCATCCGTTTTGTAGGGAGAAAAAAAAAAGGTGTAAGATGCTTTTGCCGCAACTCGAGCTGCACACTATCGTTGTCTAATGTTCTTATTGGTTCTACTTTATTTTCACCTGAATAAAAGGCATTTCAAAAACTCTTGACTCCTGACCCCCAATATGTTGGTGCATTCATTCAGCTTACTCACCAAAAAAGGGTTCGGGTTAAGCATTTTCAAAGTACGGTAAATATTGATTGACAACAGCCATTCTAAACTTTCCGAAAAGTACTTTGCTGTTGCCAGGCAACATTGCTTTCCTGGGTTTCTAGACGTTTTCACATTCGCTCTCTGGGTGAATTGCACATTCTTTTTTTGGGGGGGTAGAGGGGGGGGGCGGGGTCACAGGTGCCACTCAAACCACTAATGTGCTCAATATTGTGATTGAATCTTGTGCTCTGTGTGTGATGCTGGTGATGAGAGCGCGTTGCCTGATATTGCCTTCAGCCGAAGCCGCGGCTGCTCCGCTATGCCAGCATCCCACCAGGAGTTAATCTAATAAAACTCAACAGAAGGCTGAGATCGATATAGCTTGTCCCTCTGCCGTGCACTCCGGACTCATCCTCATACATTCCCATTAGTTAGGGAATAATTGATTGGCCGACTGTTCATTATTCCTTTGATTTGGAGTTTTCATTAAAGTGCCAGGGCACTCCCTGCGCACGTGCCGGTAATTTCCTCCACTTAGTTGCCGCCCGAATGTGAAAAGAGGCTTTTAGAGGGGGTGGCATGTGTTGTCAGAAACACCGACATGAAACAGAATGTCTTTCCTAACTACTGTATTGCATGAAGATGGACGGGCACGGTCATGCAAATTCAAAGGAAGTTGTGCTCGTGAGGAGCCGAAGTTTTGTGCATTATTTTAGGATCCATCTATCCATTTTCCAATCCGCATCTCCTCACGAGGGTCACAGGCGTGCCGGAGCCTATCCCAGCTGTCTTCGGGCAGCAGGCGGGGGACACCCTGAACGTTTTCCAGCCCATCGCCGAGCACACAGAGACAAACTACTACCACAACATAGACACACAACCACAACCAAGGACAATTTGGAGCGTTCAATCAACCCACCATAAGAGTTTTGGGAATATGGGAGGAAACCGGAGTACCCGGAGAAAACCCACGCAGGCATGGGAAGACCATGAGAATAGAACCCTGCACCTCTGCACTGTGAGGCGGACATGCTAACCAGTCGACCACCGTGTTGCCCGTTATTTTATGGCATTCCTGTTTTTAAATTCATCATATTATGCAGGACTGAAGGGGATATAACTAGATTGTTTTGTCGAGTGATTTTTATAATGGGACCACTGACAGTATAGTCAGTCACCGCAGCAAACTTTTCTGAAATTTGCGTGGGACGGGACAGAACAGGATGAGGAGCAGAGAAAAGTGACAAGCCGAATGTTTATTCTTGACTCCTTGTCTACCGTCTCCTACCTAGCTCCACACCGACATGGACAGGAATGACGGCCGCACGAAATACGTCCTCCGCGGCGAGGGGGCTGGCTCTGTCTTTGTGATCGATGAGAAGACGGGTAACATCCACGTCACCAAGCCGCTGGACCGCGAGGAGAAGGATGAGTACCGTCTGATTGCCACGGCCACCGACAGGCAGACGGACCGTGCCCTCGAGCCCTCCTCGCAATTCATAATTCGGGTGCAGGACATCAATGACAACCCACCTGTCTTTGACGAAGGCCCTTACAGCGCCACAGTGCCCGAGATGGCAAATATAGGTAGGCTACTCCTTTGTTTATTTATTTGTGTCTTTATTTATTTTCCAAATGGAAAGTCCATGTCAAAAAGGACCAGCACCAATGAAGTACAAGTACAAAACCATGAAGTACAAGATGTTCTAGGTCAGCGGTCGGCAACCTTTGACACCGAAAGAGCCATTTGAACCCGGTTTCCACGGAAAAGAAAACACTGGGAGCCGCACATCTAAAATGAAAAAAAAAAAACTTCTACTACTTTACCGCAGCATGTTTCTTATGAAATGCACGTGCTACAGATAAAATTACATTTTATTCATTTAATGAACACATTTTGAACATTTTGAATTCTTGAAAAATAATAACAATGAATGTCTCTTTCAAATAAATTAAAAAGCTGAATTTAAATTGTCCATGTAGCAAACGAAATCAGAAAAATGCCATGAGGCGTCATCCTTATATCAATTTATCTTATCTAAAATGAAGATAACACTGTATATATTGCTTTTTCTTACCTTTACACTTTGTATAAACAACTATAGTGTGGTTATGTCTTATGAAGTGCGACGGAGAAAAATAAATTTTACCGATGTAATGAACACATTTTGAATTCTTGAAAAAATAATAATGTCTGAATGTCTCTTTCGAATAAATTAAAAAGCTGAATTTAAATTGTGCATGCAGCAAACAAAAGGGAAAAATCCGTGAGCCGTCATCCTTATATCGCCTTGGGCTTTCAAAGTATGCAGCGGAGCCTTGACCTGAATATATAAAATAAATTGGGGGGAAAAGCACTGTGTCACTAAACAATGAAAATTTAATATTTGCAAAATATCTGCATAAATATTTATTTTACCTGGTTAATGGGACTTCTGCTCCTGAACCTCTGCGCACAGCTTCTGAAAATCGGGGCTGTACGAAGTCACTTTCATCTTTACGCACGACTGTAAGCTGTCATCTGTGAGCCGTAAGCGGTGTTTGTTTTTAATGCAGTTCATGGTGGAGAATAGCTGCTCACATACATATGTGGATCCGAAGATCGACAGGACTCCAAAGGCATATTTCTTCATGTTTTCGTCGCTCAAAATAGACGGCGTTTCAGCGGGTATACCAGCTTCCGCAGTGTGACGTCTATTTTGAGCGACGAAAAAATAATATCAAATAATTTAATTAATATTTTAATATTTCAAGATCACAATAATCTTCAAATTTAGAACTAAAATAATATAAAAACTAACACAAATAAAACACACTTCAATTAAATACAAAAAAAAATATTTTAGTAATTTATTTTCCCAAGCCAATCAGAGCCGCATTATAAGGATGAAAGAGCCGCATGAGGCTCCGGAGCCGCGGGTTGCCGACTGCTGTTCTAGGTGCATATTTCAACTCTGGCATTTCATTTTTCACACTTATAGACCAATCGTGCGAGTCCATTTTCTAACCTTAATTTAATCTGGCTTTACAAGTTCCTGCGATCACTTGAGCCTGTCCCAAACCCTCAAATTTCTATTGAAGATTTGCAGTGCGCGTAATCTGCCAATTAAAATTGACACTTATTCATGTTCAGGTTCTGCCTAATCTGCCGCTCCCACTTCCGCAGTGTCCTACCAGCCTGAACCTCTCTGGACTTTCTGTACTCATTATGAAAGCTAAGCTTCCTTTTAAAGGAAAGGTGAAGCCAATGTCACCGGTCACCACTCTGACCTGCCGTGACCTCACGCCTCATATATTCCACCAACTGAGCATAATTCTGCCCCCGTTTATCCCCTCATGCAAGGGGATCCTTGCTTGTGCACATCAACTGAAAAGTGTCGGAAAAAGAAAACAAGTCAGCCACTTGCAGCTTATACAGGATAAGGAAATTACAAAATCCAATCAAATTCCCTCCATCGCATGTTTCGGGTTTGCGGTCGCAGTATTTCGTGGAGTGCTGACGTGTGCTGAAATGCCTTTCGTGTTGGGTTCATCGAAAAGGATCCACATGTGTCATAAATGTGAACGCGACCGGTCGGTTGCCTCCAGACAGCAGGATGTTCTCTGCCATTGAACGGTGGCCAGTAAAGGGTGAAGCCGACTTGCCCAAAGTCTGCTGGGATAGGCTTCAGCTCACCGGAGACCCAAATGAGGACAAACGCCATTGAAAATTGATTGATGTAAAGTTAATTAACTTTGCTGCGCAGGGGCAAATAAATAAATAAATAAATAAATAAAACCCAATTTGTTTTCACTTAGAATGTACTGACAGCAGCATGCATGCATGTCAGAGCCAAAGTGACCTGTTAATATTTCCGCGACCGTTAAAGGATCATGTAAAATGTGACGGACGTGCTTAGAATGCAAATGAAGAGACCGGGCCAGGGAAGAATTTTTTGTTTTGTGCACTTATACGAAAGAGACATTTGGAGTGACGGGAAGTGTTTTCAAATTGTCATTCAAAGCACGGCTGCAGAGAGGCTTTTTGTGCAAAGAGTGTTCTAACCTGCATTTAAACTTCCTACGGCCCCATGAAATGACGTTTTACTCCGAGGGAGCAATCTTGCATTGCAAATGAAAAATTGTTTGTATTGTTTTAAATCATGAAGACGTGTACCAAACGTAATAGTATAAAATAAGACTTTTCTTTGTCTTAAATCTCACCTTTAGACTTTGCAAACTGCCTGGATATTTTTGTCCAAATAAAACATCACATTTGCTTTAGACGGGAAAAAAAATTGTTCAATGTTTCAAGTAAAGCAGAGAGGCAGGAAAACTAATGCGAGGGAGGACCCCAAATCTTGCTGTGCCCTCATTCAAGTTTCTCCCTCGGTAATGTTTTTATTTTCCTTTCTATGTCAATTTTCCATGTGTTGTAGGGAGGAGTGGAACATCGAGGTGCACATCTAGGTGCACCTTTTGAATCAAGTCCCGGAGCCCTGTTTTTTGTGCCTAGTCTAGTACAAAGTGCAGTCGAAGGGCCCAGGACAGGTGCACGTGTGCAACACGTAAAAACTGCCGCATCTTCATTTGTGTTCTGGGGCGAGAGTAGTTTATCGGTTTCAAGAATTTGGCAGACCATGTTACGTCTCGCTGGGCGTTACGGCGTGCCTGGGGCATTTTTTTATGACATGGCCTCGGTGCACCTAACAGTTGGGTGACAGAAAGTAGACCAGACTCTCGACCGGGAGAAACCAGGTCGAAGTTGTGGCATCGGTGGACTAGCGCAATTTTGGTGGATTTGATCCGGGCGCGGGCAGGCAGATTCTGCGCTCCGTTGAGATGTGTGCTGGATGACATCGTAGTGCATTCACAAACATGACATCAGCATGCATCGAACCCTCTGAATCATTGGAGAGATCAAATCATTCAACGCATTATTCCTATTATTATCATCAGTATATTTTTATGCCCATCCCACTATGCCTTCAATTAGATATCAAGTATTTTTCTTCCTCCCACATTGTTTGGCTTGAGACTCTCAGGAAGAAAAAAAAAAAAACGAAACAGAAACACTCATCTGCAGTATAAATACCGAATTTGTGTGCTGCTCTATAGGAATGCAAAACGTCTGAAATGCTTCCTGCATTTTGTTTCTTTCCATTTTTTTCTGCTAACTAATTCAAAAATGCTGCTGCCAAATTGACACTCCGTGAGCCGTAGAAAGAAGATTTAGGGGGGGTGAGAGGGGGGACCGTGAAAGCGGCAGACGGTCCGACCGAACGAGGGAGCAAAAAGAAATTGGAGACGGAGATGAAGAGAAATGAAGTGAGACCGTGGCAGTCGGGCAGGGGTTGGAGGGGGGGTGTTCACGGTTGCCGAGTGAGAGGGTGTGTTTGTGTGGGTGTCTAGATTAGGTGAATAAAGTATTTGTCACACGTTTGTGTGGGGGGGAAAAAAACCCCAAATGCATGTGTGGGAGAGGGTGTATAAAAGGATGTGTGGGCGTAAAGCGGCCTAAAGTGGCGTTGTTTATTTTCCATTTCGTTCCAGATATCGTTTATTTTGACTCGTCCTGCTCCTACTTGTCAACCTCCAATCCCTCTGTTTTTCTCCTCTTCATCCTCTCCTGCTTCCATCCGCTCCTCCTCCTCTCCGCTCCCCGCAGGCACTTCCATAATCCAGGTGACGGCGACGGATGCTGATGACCCGACTTATGGGAACAGCGCCCGGCTGGTGTACACGCTGGTGCAGGGCCAGCAGTACTTCTCTGTGGATCCCCAGACAGGTGAGTGTGTCTTTCGATCCAAGAGCGTGAGTGCCCGTGCTTCCGTCCGTGACTCACTTCCTTGGACAACACTTGGCAGCCGGAATAATGTGGAACCATCCTCAGCCCCCCCCGAGTGAGTCCTGATGCTGTATCAGTCGCAGGTGACACTTGTCGCAGTTGCAGCCACAAATTAGCGGAGTTGCTGCCAAAGTCTGGTCTCTTGACTCTTTTTAGCCTTCTCTGTTTACATGGACTGGATGCCAACTGACGCCGCTGCTCCTTCCAGCTCATGGACAATCGCTGTGGACTTTTCATGACTATACAGGTCATTGATAACTGGGACAGGTTGAGTGATTAAATTGATAACTTGCCGTGTGAGAATGTGTAACAAAGTAGATCTGCCTTGACTCATGTGTGGTCACCTTTCCCGGAAGCTCCTCACTCAGTTACTGTGTATTATATATCGACATTTTGCACCCAAAATGTCGATACGCAGATTTGTCATCATGTCAGTTCAAAATGGAAGTTTCATCGAAATATTGCCATCCATCCATTCCTTTTCCACCACATATCCGGGGTCGGGTCAGCTTTAGCAGGGAAGCCCAGACTTCCCTCTCCCAGGCTACTTCCTCCAGTTCTTCCGGAGGATCCCGCGGCATTCCCAGGCCAGCCAGGAATCATAGTCTCTCCAGCGTCCCCCGGGGGCCTCCTGCCGGTGGGACGTGCCCCGGACACCTCGCCGGGGAGGCGTCCAGGCGGCATCATAATCAGATGCCCGAGCCACCTCATCTGGCTCCTCTCGACGTGGAGGAAAAGCGGCTTGACATCTGAGCCCCTCCCGGATGATCGAGCTTCTCGCCTTATCTTGAAGGGAGAGCCTGCGGAGGAAACTAATTTCGTCCGCTTGTATCCGGGATCTTATTCTTTCGGTCACGACCCATAGCTCGCGACCATAGGTGAGGGTTTGAACGTAGATCGACGGGTAAAACGGGAGCTTCGCCTTTTGGCTCAACCCGTGCCATGCCTCCACAGACAATCAGCCAACTTGTAAACAGCATGAGATGTCGTCAAGCTGTAATTGATCCTCGGTGGCTCATGATAACTTCTTGAGACGTTGACATTTTTCGTTGTGGTGTACCCACCGGTGTTGTTCACTTTTACTTCAACGAATTGATTGAGATGAGGAAATCACCAGAGCATCCTTCTACTTTCATGATATGATATAACCGTAGCGTTATAGGCGCGTGTGTCAATGCAACAAAATCTTGCAGTACCTCCAATGTCGTGACCCCGGTTTGAAGTCAATCAAAAAGAAATATGTCAGCGGTGGTTTGTGGACTCTGGCAGGGACTTGAGTGCTGTGTGTGTTCTCACTATCCCTCCACTCCATATAAGTCACGCAAGGACAGGTGGAGGTCCACACTGGTGGAGGGCACCTGCGTTTTTTCTTCATTTTATTAGTACCAAAGTTTTATGGTTGTCCATAAGCGTTGAACCTTTGAGTGGAATTGTGGATCAGAGGTGAAGGAATTGGATTCATGTTTGTTCACGTCAACGCGGGGCTGCAGGTAAGACGCCCTTTATTTTGCCCACTTGGGTCACAGGCTGTTACAGGTGTGTTGCTCAGTGTGCGTCTTGATTAGTGCTGATTTCCGGCTACCTACACGGGCCAAAGAGATCTGCGCTTCCTTTTGATTTTGATTGCTCAGTACAAGGCGAGCGGTAGATGTGGCAATGTTTAGCATTCCAAACATGTCCAGCCTCTTCTCGCTCTCTCTCCCTTTTTCAATCACCATTTTCCTGAATGGCTCAATCAGTGGCAGACACATTCAAAATGTACACACTCAGCCCGCCGCACTTGTGAAATATGCTGAGAAATGTTGACATTCTTTTTTTTCATTCAGAACAGCTCGATTGAATACGACTGAGCGTGATCTGACGAGTCATCTGGACCACGGCAAAAGCGTGCACTTTATATGCCCGCACAAGTCACACAATGAGGTCATTTACACTGAGGTGATCAATGTGTCGTGCATCTCACCGTGCCATAAAAGCCATAAAAATATATTGTGCTCCCTAACTGCCTGTCTTTCATGGGCTGTCATTTTTTTTCCCCCTCATAAATAGTTCTTCACATATCCCACAACAGCGATACAGTATTACTGTAATCATACTGGCGTATACAAAGTCAAGCAAAAGGGTGGCATGCCCTCTCCGGGTCGGGGATGAGATCTTACCCCAAGTGGAGGAATTGAAGTATTTTGGGATCTTGTTCAACGAAGGAGGGCAGGATGGAGCGGGAGATCGACTGACGGATTGCTCCAGCGTCTGCTGTGATGCGGACTTTGTATCGGTCTGTCGTGGTGAAGAAGGAGCTGAGCCAAAAGGCGAAGCTCTCGATATACCAGTCGATCTACGTTCGTACCCTCACCGAGCTATGGGTTGTGACCAAAAGAACGAGATCCCGGATACAAGCGGCCAAAATGAGTTTCCTCCGCAGGGTGTCCGGGCTCTCAGAGATAAGGTGAGAAGCTCGGTCATCAGGGAGGGGCTCAAATGTCAAGCCGCTTCGAGATGTCGAGCCAGATGAGGTGGCTCGGGCATCTGATTAAGATGCCTCTTGGACCCCCCCGGTGAGGTGTTCTGGGCATGTCCCGCCTGCAGGATGACGCAGGACACGCTAAAGAGACTATGTCTCCTGGCTGGCCTGGGAACGCCTTAGGGAAGAGCTGGAAGAAGTGGCTGGGGAAAGGGAAGTCTGGCCTTGCCTGCTAACGCTGTTGGCCCGACCCCGGACAAGTGGTAAAGAATGGATGGATGGATATACAAAGTCTAGCAATGCACGTCATGTGTTATTGTTTTATCATTTAAGTCACTAAAACGTAAAGCGGAAAAAAAAATGAAGTCAACACGGTAACATTAGATTATGACTTTTTTTTCTCAAGCTGCTCAAAAGGAGCGTACCTTGTCAATTGAACATGATAACACTAAAGTAATTTCATACTTAAGTAGATGGAAAAAACGATTCTCCTCACTCCAGTGGGAAGGCATCCAATTATCAATTGGTTTTGACATCTGATTGGATATGATTCAATTGTAAATCTCCTGCTGTAATTGAAAAAGGTTTCCCCAAAATATGACATTTACCGTTTGGACCATGAGATCCTTTTCATGCTGTGGAAATTCCCTGCAGAGCATGGCTTGTGCCGCAAGATGTGAAATGCCGGTTGAGGCTACTCTAACTTTATTTTGGGGTTAATCAGAAGCACCTTCAGTGGTGGCAGGTGTGCGCTGAATGACTTTTTGCCAAACACAACCACATGTCCAGTTATAAGAGCTTTTGCGGTATTCCGGTTGTTGATTCGCACTCCCCCTCTCAAAATTTGCATTGTGCAGGTTAGAGGCCACAGTGATGGTAGAAAACAAGTTTTGAAATGCTTGATCTCGGACTAGTTTCTTGATAACACAACTTGAAGCGAAGAAGCCAGGGTAGCACATTTTGTGTCGTGAACGCGCATGCTCAGGCGTTTCCCATTTTCGACGAGTATTTCAAAGCTTGCGATAACGCAACATGACTGCAATTACAGTCCAAGATCCTAAAGCTCCTAAAATAGAATCGAAATTTAAAAAAGAGAAGCAATGACTAAGGGGGTGGGGTGGGGGCTCCTATCGTGCTTTAATACATATATGAACGCTCAAGAGAGATGAGAGGGAGAAGGCGGCACTGGAGTTCAGTGCATCACGCTGTCCTCTGGCAGTTGAACGCAGAAGAACTAAGAATTCAAGGCGAGTCTGACTCAGCCTTTACAAGCCTACCCAGAAAGAAAAAAAAAAACGGGCATCAAGAGAACGGACCTTACTTGTCAACTAAAAGTAGAAGCTATTTCCTCAGATGAGCCACATCGTGGAAATCACTCCTTGCCTGTTAAGAACTGGAGGATCTAAATGCAGGTCTGGCCGCGCTGTGTTCCAATAGTTTCATTCGCTACCATCATCTTTTTTCAGATATGATAACGCCCAGCTATTAACAGCTGTGTAAGTATAGTTGAGACATGTTGACTTATGGATTGTTTTTGAGCGATGCAGGGGTGCAAGACCAAGTTCGATTTCGAAGATGCAGAAAATTATATATATATATATTGGCCTTTGCGCCTGAACAGCGATGAATTTGAGATTCCTGGTGAATGAGGCAGAGACATTCGAGTGATATGGATGGAGGACGGGAGGGGGCATTTCGCTGCAACAACAGGTCATATGTACGGAGCTCAAGATATGACAATTGGGGGGGAACAATCGTTTGTGTCCATGAATTGCTAATTTGTACTTTTTCGTGTAAAATTTTCAATAAAAAGCCGTGGTGCCTCTTCAAAAGTGATGCATCGAAACTCTCGTCAAATTGTGTCCACGTAATTCGACTTGGATTGTTGCGTTGTGAAAAGCAGCCCAACGGTGAACTGTAACGAGTGACTTTCATCGTTTAAAATGCCGATTGAGCGATAAAACGAGGCACTGCAACAAAATAATTGCTGAAAATATGACTCTGCCGCATGATGATGATGGTGAATAAATGATGAGTCACTTTGGGCGGGCAATGCAACGAGCTTGAGGATGTGTCTTGAATATTCTCCTTTCATGAGGACAACGACAAGTTGAGGCCGTGGAGAACTGCACTGCATCATACCGACTGCGGGTCCGAATATTTTGACTGCACGAGGAGGGGGGAAATATCTAAGCCTACTCTTGGGAAGACAAATGCAATGAAATGTTTTTTTGGCAGCAAACTAAACTACACCGATGACCAGATTTCTCGGAGACGGTTAAGGTTGCCGCACCTCGCGTGACCCTCGCTGACAAGAAGTTAGCGGCAGTTGGATGTACGCGTGTACTCTATCACTCGGCTTGGCAGCGCGCGCCAGTGTGAAAGGCTTCTGTCCAATCGGAATCCGCAAAACGCGTCCGCCGCTCAACCAAACTGACTTTTGAACTACCCTCCAGGTATTCTGCGCACGGCCGTGCCCGACATGGACAGGGAAACCCAGGACCAGTACTTTGTGGTTCTCCAGGCCAAGGACATGGGAGGCCATTTGGGAGGCTTATCCGGTACCACCACCGTCACCGTGACGCTCTCTGACGTCAACGACAACCCTCCACGCTTCATTCAGAGTGAGTCCCCTCGCAACTCGGGCTTCCCCACACAGGGAAGGAAGCGCAGGATGTCGGACATTTGGTAGCCTCAGAGAATTCACCTTGTTAGAGCAATTATCATGGGAGATGCAGAGAGCGTGTCATTTTATTGCTGGGCTTCCATTCTTGTTTCATGAACTGTGCAGCTGTTTTCCGAAACACGCAGTGACGGCACAAACAATTTGCTTGTTTTCAATCGTGGCCGCAAAGGTTCTTGAACCTTTTGACCTGCGGCTCCTGTCTGGAGTTTCATGCAGGCACAAGTCAGGCCGAGGAGTGCCGCGCCTCATCAAACGTTCAATTTTCAGCTTCTGCGCCGCTGTGCAATAACAAATCGCAGAGCGCCTCTTTTGAGACCAATTTAACGAGCTTTTCTTTGAGAGACTTTTTCTATATGGCGACTGTAAAACCGATTCCGTTTTTCTTCATGTCTGATGGCGAGATGATGATGATGATGTCCTTGACTCCTTATTTTTAAGCGCAATCATTTCATGAAGACTGCAAAACCATCAGAGTCATTTAAACATCTGGATTATCGGATGCGATTGTCCTAGTTGGAAGAGATTTTTCAACTTGTGTTCATACCCACAAGGAGGCTGATTTTCGGGTTAGTCAATTCTCTTGGTATAGTTTTGCACTCGCATAAGCTAATGACTGGATTTTTGACGTCAGTTTATTTAAAGTGTCAATCCAAATGATTTCTGCCTGCGTTGATTTGAAGACCTCTTCTCGTGGCACTGTATCCAAAATTTGACTTATTCATGTACAGCGACTTGAATTTTGCCGACCGTCTTTCATCAAGAGCGGAGAGCACAAAAGCCGTAACGGAAATGAATGAAGGCAATTAAAATGAACACCGCCTGCCGAACACGGAGACCAGTATGTTGAATATTTTTTCAAATGGTACGGACATCCGCAGCATGATGTGGCCGCGCATGTTGAGTCAAGAGGAGGCTTGGCAACGGCTGACAACTCGACGGCTTGTCTCCAGCGCGGCCGACTCTTGGCTTTAGTGCCAAAATTGGACTAATGATGTCCTGCGGTGGGCCGAGTGCTTGTCAAATCGAACCGCCTTCAAAGATGGGTTTTGGACCGCCAAAGTTTCTTGGAAGAAACCCGGGCCGACTCTGATCACCGTGGCCGATGAGACCTGCGGGTGCCAAAAACAGCAGCAAAAATTCAGATGTTTCCTTGAAATAAGGATGAAGTGATGAGTCACTCACGCTTTAATTGCATCCTGCTGTCAATTTACTCCCTCTGGTTTGTTGTTTTGGGGGGGGGGTTCCTCGCCTTCATAGTGTCATGCTCATTGGTTTGCTGCTTCTGCGTGTGCATGCGTGCGTGTTGCTCACACACCAACAAAGCGCGTCATCCCCATTCCACTCAATTACCCAACGAGGCTTAGAAAAAAAAAAAAAAAGAGCGTCAGATCGAGACCTCCCGCCTCCCCGGGTCAGCGTCGCTGATTCCATGTGACATTTACAAGAAGGAGAGGATTACGTTGGGTTGCATACAAACCAGGTATCAGCTGCATCAGCTACACACTTAGCAAGATGGAAAAAAAAGCACGGCCCGTTTTGTGGGGCTTTGTGCGGCACCCTAAAACCGCTCCCTCGTTCAAGGCATGATTCCAGGAACCGAGCGGGTTTGTTGTGTGAGCAGTTTTGGAAATTCACAAGGGATTTCGTATGCCCCGGAGGAGCTCGAGTAGCGGCAGACGCAAAAGTAGGCTAACGTGGATTGTTTTCGGTTAAATGGGGAGGGGAAACCGGGGGATATTTTCAGAAGCTTCCTTTGGGTCTCATTATTAAATAGTCCGTGTTGCAAACAGGTTTGGGCAGCCAAATATTTTTGATGTTTCAATCCCGACTTCCTTTCCGTGTGCTTTTCAAATGACTCGGGGATAAAAAAAAAAAAATCAAACTTTAATTTGATCTTCATCCATATCAAAGGAGTTTTGAAAAGCTAAAAGCCCCATTTGAACAGGTTCTTGGTGACAAATATTCGGCCAAAAAAAAGGACGCTTTTCTGTCTTTTATCCCCGAGGAAAGATGATTCGACGGCCAGAACTATCACCGCATTCTCGTTACTCGCGACTTTTTGTATTTTCAACAACAGGTCAGGTTTTCCCAGAGCGTTTCCAAAGCCGATAACGTTTGTCCGACATCATGTCCCCGAACTGCGTTAACAATTTTGATAGATGGAAGGATTTGGCAAAAGGGGGAATTTGTATTACGGTCTCATTCCGCATCAGCTCGCTGCCTGATGAGATTCTTAATTACGGGAAAGCGCTGTCGTGGACTCGGCGGCTGGATAATTGTCAGAATGTAAGCAAGCGCGTTGGGCCTCAAATCACATTTCAGCCTCTCATCGTCTGGTTACAAAGCTCGGGCGTTGATGAGATCTTGGACGGCCGCTCGCAATCCGGAGGGAAATTACAAGGATGGGACCGTCGCGGTGTCGTCTTGCTTTGTAGCGAGGCGGCTGCGTTTGGCGGGCAAAGTTGGAATCGAAGAACCGAGTCATTTATTCAGACATATTTTGCCGTGTTTACAATGCCTGAATAATTGATGGCGGCATCGACTGCGCGGCTGCGTTCCCCACAGGATGAATTGGAAGACACTCGTCGCATTGTGTCGAGGAAGAAGAAGCTCACTTCTTTCAATATTGATGGCGTGTAGCAAAGTGGAAGTGAAGTAGCATCGATATCATCCATTGCTTTTTTTTGTGTCTGTGGGGGGGTGGGGTTGCCTTATTGCATGTTCAGTACCTCTGATTTTATTGTCATCCACCAGCAAAACAAGACATCGCGTTTTTCTCTTGGGCAATGTCTAAAGGGAACAGTAAGCAGGACAGCATCAGTGCGCTGAAAGAAAAAACAATGGGGGCAAGCAGATCGCTCTCATCTAAAAATGTAAAAACAAATATGACCCAGTTCTTTTTGGTGCGCAGGGGGGGGGGGGGTGATCCTAATTTCCCTTTTGAGAAAAAACACGGGCTGTATTGTCAAGTGACGCACAAGCCTCAGTGTTTGCGCGGTTCAAGACCGTTTTGCTCGCAACAAACACACATGGCGGAGACACAAACGGCAATAACAGAACAAGATTTAAGAGCTCTTAACTCGTTCACTCCCAAAGACGTTTTTAGACGTCATTTCAGACTTGGTTTAGAATTGGCTGGTACTGAATGAGTTAAATATGGTTTCATATCAAATTTACTCCGGATGCACGGGAAGCATTGGAACCGAGACAGCTCTCACTTCAAATATTCAAAGGTACAATCCAAGTAAGTGTCTGAAGTTCAGGAAAGACATTTGCAACCGATACGCGGCGTGTGTCCAGTCTGCCTGTCTTTCGACGTGCCCTTTGACTGACTGATGACCCGTCCGGGGTGTAGCCTGCCTTTCGCCCAAAGTGTGTGTCTGCTGGCTGCCTAGCAAGTAGTTATTTAACGTTATCGTTGGCAAACCGTTCTACTTTGACGTACTGTAGCATGAAAAAGGCATACTTTGCATTTCACACATTTGTATTCTTTTCACAACCTATTAGCCGTTGCTGTGTTTACGTGTGAAAATCCCAGTCGAATTGCCACTTGTTCAGAAGACGGCGAGCAGAATGCGGGTTGCCATTCACACCACTTTGATTCGTAATGAGTGAGTGGCAAACGAGGCTCGCTCCAGGAATCGTATGCACCACTCGTTGGTTCGGCGTCAACATGACGGCGATGCTTCTCCTCCTCATTCAAGCCAGCGTGACGTTCAAATTACGGCGATTTGGGCAACTTTGAGTTAAAGAAGATATTTCACTTTGTTTTATGATGAGGATCTTGGCTTTCAGCTGAATCCCTTAATTAAAAACAAAATGGTGATCCAGGGCCACTTGGTTCTCTGCGGAAGACGGGAAAGTAAAATGCCAGTCTTTGAGTGCGTGTGCTCGGTGAAATGTCAACAGCTGATGTCTCCTCTGCCCCAATCCGTGAGATTTGGGCTGTCAAAGGGTAAAATTTAAATTGATTTCCTCCTGACAGTTGGAAGAGCGCTTGTTTACTCCTCATAACGATGCTCACAGAAAAACTTCGGAATGCATCTGGGCCCTCATAACTTGTACCACGGCAAACTCGGGGTTCTTGGGCGACTCCTACAAGAGGCGCAGGTGCCATTTGGAATTTCGATGAGGTTTTCAAAACAACCTTGGCGTGCCAACGGCGCCGCATCAATATATTGAAGGAGCGTCACTCCTCCCACGGGTGTGATGGATGCAAAGACAGATGGTCCGACAGTTGACGACATAGGTAGCGCTGATAAGATCAGTGTCATTTTATGTGCGGGGGAGTTGAGGAGCGGCGCAGAGAGGAACGTGAGTAGTTTCATCAACGCCGACTCATAAATATGTCCAATTAATTCATGGGGTAGGAGACACGCATTGTGAAGTCAATAGACTGCATAAGGTGCACTTGCTTTGTCTTTCTGACATGCAAAATCGATAGACCGGCGGTGTCCAGGCATTTTCATTTGAAGGCCGCATACATAAAAAAAAAAAATGGAAGGATGAAAGGGCCACTTGAAAATTTGTCCACTTTTTGAAACACGCTCAAGTCGGTCAAGAAAGCAATTCTCTACTGTTTGTATTGTCTAGTTCATTTCATCAGCTTTCTGTTAAAGGTGTGAAGGCAAATAGCTGAGAGGGTTTCCAAGTTTTTGGGGTGGCCAACTGCCCTCTCTCTCACAGGACAGATCCGGCTCTGCATTGAACTACTTTTGGCTCTGAAATTGAATTCGCTTTATTCACGCGAGTGCTTGAAGATAAACGGTGTTATTCTTCTCATCATAAATGGGTTATTCATATCTTTGAGTACCGAGAAAAGCTAGACAGTATATAAACAGATGTAGTCGTATTATGGGCACCTATTTTTCTCACACCCTCCTTTCTCACTCTGCCCACCGTCACCTTTTTTTTTTTAACTAGCCTCGCGGCCCATATCAAATATCATTCTTAGCATTTTTTTTTTTGTCATGTGTTGGGCCGCAGAAAATTGATGACGGGCCGCAAATGGCCCCCAGGCCATAGTTTGGGCATCCCTGCCATAGCCTCACTAAATGTGTTTTAAAATTGTCAAGAATATGAGACAATAGAGAAAAACAAAGAGAGTGATTGAGCGAGCAAGTGAGTGAGTGAGAAATAAGCCTCTGGGGAAACCGTGGTTGGACAAAGATTTGCGTCCAAAAGAGGGGGTGGGGTTTTTGCACCAAATGAAGTGAGTCAGGGGCATCATCATGGTAATAGCGCACGTCCTTTTGAAAGAAAAAAAAAAATGTAATGCATACACTGTATCGAAGAAGGATGAGGGAGCAAGCTAAGATTTTTCACAGCATCATGTCATGAATGATCTCTGAATCATTTGGCAAGGCTTCTCCAATGTGATGAAATTGTAAAAAGCCTTTGAGCTTGTACAATTTAGAACCTGTCCAAAATTTTGGGACAAATGTGCATTGTTTTTGCTTTTTCTTGGAGTCTTTTGCGATGAACTGGCTCCTGTCGATCATAGGGCGCAAAGAGAAAGGGGAGCCATTCCCATTCACACCTATGCGCAATTTAGCAATTTCAATCAACCTAATGGATGCTTTCGGAACACAGCAGCCACACCTGGACCATCAGTCCTCCTCAGCGGCGTTACTGCCTTTGTACAATAACGATATCAGCCATTGACATACAGTCCAGTGTTCCCTTGACCCCGATCCCAAAATAAACGCAGAAGCCTGTTCTGTTATCAGACCTTCACCTTTCCTTAATTCCAACCCTAACCGGTATTTGATTCACCGCCAATCAGTCAGACCCCACGAGTACCGGAAGAGCTCGGCGGTCACAGCTGCGGTGGTCACGACTTATGTTACGCTGTCATTGAACTGGTCTTTGCCTTAAAATGTGCCCCACGCTCATAGTCAAGCCACACCCGCGCCGCGTGCGCACGGGCACACACACCGACGCTCGCGCACTCCCTCCTTGTGTGCTCTTTACACACCCAGGAGCCTTGTGTGCCTCATCGTACGCGCTCCCCATCTGTTCCTGCTTTAAAGCGCAAAATTGTCTCCGTTAGTGTGGCGGAAAGTGTCGTGACAGCGAGATCCCACTTGTCAAGGCCCTCTCATTTCTCAGCCCTGCCCTGAACCATCTTAAATTGAAGCTATTATCTGCTTTCCTGGTGTTAACATTTCAAATACCATTGTTGTTAGGTTACGCGTGGCACATTACATTACGGAATGTTATTTTGGTTTGGCTTGCCCCTCACTTCAAGCACGTACCACTGCCGATCTCTGTGGCGAGGAGGAAAATCGTTTTTTGTTACTTTATATTAGCGCCATTGGTAGATCTGGAAAAAAAAAAAAAGAGATGTCCTGTGAAGTGGAGGTTGTAATTTTGGGCTCTTTGCAAAAATGACGAATGAATTATAGATTTCACATGGCAGCAACCAGAGAGGCCCGAGCGGTGTTCCAATTAAAAGTCAACATCTGAAGAGTCCGATTATGCAACAGAGTCCTTCATGTAGTGGGTGTGTCAGCTGCTGCACCGAGTGTCATTCATTTTGTCACGTCTTGATTTGCACGGCCACTCGCTTGCAGTGCACACTCTGCAACTTATTAATATTAACGAAATGTACTTTTTTTTTTGTTAAAGCTAAATACCCCCTCAGTTAAAAGGGAATATTGCAGTGTCATGTGCATCCATAATGAATTGTACTTCAATGGCATAAAAAAAGCCACGGGCTTGTTGCGTCCAGGGGCAGGCTTTTGTGGCTCAGCACTCCGACGGCTCGAGCCCCGTCATCCCGTCCCACCACCATCGGCCACGCGCTGACGTCCGCCATTGTTTGGAATGGCACGATAAGGGCCGCAAAGCTGGCGCTCTTTAAAATGCATGAAAGTAAGTCCTGAGGGCAAGTGCAACAAAGCGTGAAGGAGGGAGGAAAGAGACAACGTGATGGAAGGATGGAAAAGAGGGAGAGCGTAATGGAAAGAAAGGAAAAGGGGAAAGCTAATGGCTCGACAGTGATAATCAGGCGTACCGAAATGCACGTCCATTTCACACGGAGTTGAGTTGATGCTGGGAAATTGAATGGAGCAGGTTTTCATTGCTTTTTAGAAGCCAGTGCAGATGTGTGTGTTCACGCATGCACATTTGTACGCGCTATATGGACCAAGAGGTCTGGTCTCACCCCTGGGCTCGCATTTTCACATCATCATTTAGGGCGTACTCTGCAGCCGGCCATTGGAACTGTGCTTTGGCCTACTTGTGACCTCAAGGCAGATACGTTTGGCTGGTGTGAGTGCTCTGATCGGTACCCTTCCTCTCCTCTGGCTATGTTGGGGTGCGCCGTCGTCCTTTGTAACCACCGCCCGCATAATATGAACCATTACATGGTCATGCAACGGCAAATTGCAGCGGTCGCAAGGGACACATGCACATTTAACATAATGAATGTGATTTATGATAAGCACCACCTTCCACAGTAGACTTTGGAAAAAACCCCAAAGAAATTCAGAGTAAAAAAAAATAAAAAAGTCAATGTAGGTTATTATAACATGGTTATTACAACAGCCGGAGCCGGAATCGAACCCTGAACCTCTGCTGACGTGCAAACCAGTCGCCCACCGTGCGGCCCATTCAAAATACAGTACTGTAAAAATGAATGACAAATAACAGTGAATAACTGCCACCCTTTCCGCCAGTCATTTACTGTTCTTTTAGCGAGAAATTCTTTCCAGTGTGCACATTAATCTATTAAGATGAAAAAACATTTGAAAAAATGAATACCTATCTGAGAGTGTCAATTAAGCTGAGCATTATCTTTTAATTGGGGATGTTTTTCGCTTTTTTTGGGGGGGGTTTTTTGCTCTACAAAATGCTGTAATAGTGATATGTGTATCAGTTCCCCTGAATATGCAAATATATCTTTGCAGAATCCACGTGACAACGCATACACATACGCGGCGTTGATGATTCCCCCACATGGTGCACGCGCGTTTGTATAAGCCTTCTACTCGCGGGGCGAAGACATTGTTCAGGCAAGAAAAGCCTTTGCAGACAGACATTTTCCCCTTCTATCATGGCGCACAGTTGGGCCTTCCACGGCAAAGCCTTTGCCCTGGAGTCAACAGTAGCGCATTACAAACGGCCGCTTGGATAAATTCTTCTCTGCCCTTGCTCAGGCTGGGTGGGAGTGCCGCCGCGGACCACCAACTGCATTGTGTGTGTGTCCTATATGTGCACGGAAGTTGTTCTCATGGGTTGTGGCTTTTTGTTACCCCCCCCTATCTCCCTCTTGCTTCTGCCTCACACCCGCACGCAGCATCGTTAGAGCCGCGTCAACTCGGCCGCCGCTGTTTGCAATCCAAAGGCAGAGTTTCTCTTCAATGAGGATTTTCTTCCTCAATCCAACACAGCCTGCGAGGGGAAAATTCATCCCGCGGTAATCGCCACGTACAACAAATTGTTTCCAGGCGACCTCCGATCGAGATAGCCAAGCCTTTTTAAAGGCCGAGAGGGTCTTCAATTCTCCGCGCGTTCCCCAGGTGCCTTGCTTCTTGACTTTCCACCGGCAAATGTAAAACTTCATTAAAGCCAACAAATGGGTTCAATTCTCTCTCGCAGTGTACTCCATTAGCTCCGTTAGTAGAAATTAAGTGCATACATCACTTAGATTTTACAGCGGCGGGCTTGGCCTCGGCTCTCGGAGAGAGAACCCATCGGAAGGAAACGGGGTGCAAACAGACTGTCGGAACAATTTCCTCTTTTTCGGGTCTCACTTCATCTGACCTGGCAGCGTGCCCTCTCACGCAGAATAATCGGCGCTAAAGCCATTCTCCTCTTTGCCGCGCCGTCAGAGAACAGGAAGCCATTTCCATGTTAATAGGAGCTTTCCCCCGTGTCCTCTGCGTCAGTCCATCCTCACTTCCTGCCTGCTAAACACACACGCGCTCGCGACTCCGCCTTGTTCAGCGGCCCTCGAGCACTGGCTTTTTCCGCTCCTCGTGCTGCAAAGTTACCTTTCATCCTCAGCCTGTTTACTCCTCTTCTTCCTTTCCCCGACTTGCACTCTCTTCCCTCTGTCGAGCTTGATGAATGGACTTGCCGGACCGAGAGCGGCACACCCCGACGGGATGTTGCGGGCCGCTGCGAGCGGCTTCACGTCGTCGTGTGTGTTGCTGACTTTTCTCCCCTGTGTGTTTGCTTTCGATTCACCGGCCTCTGGTGTGCTGTATTCCAGCAAGGTCTGTGTGACGATTACATGACAACGCGATGGATTTTGGTATGAAATGCTCCCACCACACGTCAGCATTTTCTTTTCTTTTTTGGACTCATTTTTTTCAACCACACGTGCCAAATCAACTTTTCGATTTCTTTTTATGAGGCCAATATGAAAATGCAAAATGCGTTTAAAATTTTTGGGGATACGCTTGATACATTTGTCGTGCGTGCGCAGCTGGGAGGCAACGTCGGCTACAACTGTCCCGAACTTACTATGAATTCAACAATGGGAAAAAGAAGGTGAGGAGACAATCCTGTATGCATATAAATTAGTCTGTAGTTGAACGTCTCTGCACCTGCACTTTTTTTTTTCCCCTCACAATTGTGCCAAGGCTCCCACGTGGTACAACGTTATCAACCCTGCACTTGCAATTAGAGATTTCAGTTCTCAGCAGCCTCATTTTTCTTCAAAGAGAACGCCATTTGAGAGAAAACACACTAAATGACAGAGAGTGGAGGTAGTTAGGAAAATATTTTCACCAACTAATTTAACATGCTAAACCTCGATTTATCTCCATCCATTGCATTTCTTTCTTGCATTCTCTGCTACTCACACTGCGGCTAGCAAAGCAGCTTCTCGAATATGTGCAAAATGGAAATCATTGCAATGGGGGGGCGCATCCTAAAAGAAAGAAGATTTGGACTTTTCAATGCTCGCCTTTGATCAGAGATTTCCAATGTATGCCGTTTGTATGTTCATTTCATCCTCCGATAGGCAAATTTGATTTTTGCGCCTGGGGACGGCAACATTGCCCTGATAAAGGCATTGTTTGGTCTCCAGAGGAATCCTGCCCCCTTCTAATCCGGTCAAATCAGGTGTCGTCTATCCACTTCCTTGAGGTAAAACGGCTCCTTGTGTTAATTGCCTTCGCTCTCTCTCTTGAGTACAATGAGGGAAAATCGAGTGACGCCATCTTACAAAAAGGTTGACAAATTTCCGCTCGCTCTGTTTGCTTGGTTGCATTTGCAGAGAGTCGAGATCATGATGTGGATAACCCAAACCTTTAGGTAATAAGGAATCATTTCCAATAATGATAATTCCTTAATTACGTTTCACGTCGTCAGAGCTAAATTAAGAGCGGTTGAGCAAATGGAAAATTAAAAAAAAAAACTAATTAAAACCGAGCTTGCTAATAACGGCCTACTTTTAATTCTTTTCGTTTTCTGCGTACACTGTTGCCTCATGATATGCATTGATAGCGCATATCAAGTCCGGTCTTTTCTGCTTTAATATAGAACTGAATGACTACGACAAACGTAGTTCTCGAACTGTCTTCATTTCAGTCATTTTCTCTGTCTCCGTAACAGCCCGGCGTTGTATTTTCCCCTGTTCAAGAATCTCTCGATGGCGTCCGTCTCTTCTCCCTTCTTTCAGGTGGAGAGAGAGTCAAAATGGTTTCCGCTTGTCACAGACGCTTCTTTCCCCTTTCTTGGCCACATCAGTCACTCAATCAGTCAGCCGTCCTGCCACTTTGTCATTTAGCGTTGAGGCGCTTCCGAGCCAGTCAGTTTTTTTTTTTTTTGGCAAAGCCTCTTAGCCATCCATCCAACCGCTCATCCGGCCGCCCATTCATCAACACTGGTGAAGGATGGCAATGTGACCAAGAAAAGTGATTCAGACATATAAACTGATTTTTCGCCATCCATCATTTTTCCCCCCCACCCACGGTTAGTCGGTTGTTGACATTCTAGCACAATCAATATCAACGGAGCCAAAGTATGATGCAGGGTAACCTCGAAGCTCCAACGCCATCTGTTCCCGGAAGCTGGTCAACCTCTATTTTCGAAGGATTTGAAAGCAAGATTTTTCCCCGCCCCACAAGAAGTAATGGAAAAACCGTCACCTTCCTCGTCAAACCTGTAATAGCTAAGTGTGCCGGCAATGTTTTCGCATTTATTACAATCATACATCACCGAAAATAAGTGAAGCGCCGTTAATATTGCTACCTGCTCTTGCTACCTTATATATATATTAGAGCTGTCAAACGATTAAAATATTTAATCTAATTAAAAACTCAACTGTCATAATTAACTCAAATTAACTAAAAATTAATCATGATTACTCACGTATTTTTTATCGTTTCTGAATTTCCTTTTATATTTTTTGTCCTATTTTCCCCCATTTTAATGCTCTCATCAACATGGAATCATGAATCAGTTTTCTATGTGCAAAATGCAAATATTTACTGAAATAATTTCAATTTTCAATTTTACATGAACATTTTTCACTTGGAGCAGTTATTCACACGTCATTTCTCACACAATATTACTATCCATCAACAACAGTGAAAAAAATATTTTGTCACACAACAGCTGCTTGAACAGTTCTTTTTATGGAATCAAAACAGCGCAATATAAAGTGCACATCTAAGGTAAACTAGTACTCAGCCTATAATTTTTCACGGCCCCCTGAATATGGATTGTCAGTCAGCATGGAAGGATCTCTCGTTCTGTACTTTTTTGATCATTTATTGGAGCACTTTGCAGCAGAAGTAGTAGTAGTAGTAGTTGTAACAGAAGTATCAGAAGCAGGTAATAACCTAAACTACACATAAATGCAGTAAAAAAATTAATATATCTATCTTTCTGCATCACAATGTAAATATGTATATAATTGACATTAATTAATACCTTTATTTAACAATACGTTTAATAAATAATTTAATCAACCCTGATTTCACTATGTATCATTATCGTCATCATTATTCATTGTTTTAAACGTAAGAAACCATACAACACAAACATAAAGTCGAATCGAACAAAAGAACTACAAGTCCCAATACTCAATCCCGGAAGTGGAGCGCGGCATGATTAACAAGCTGAAACGCAATTTACTTCGTTTAAGCGTCAGATTGCAGACGGACAAACATGACAACTATGCAAAAATGAGCTAAATAAAGACACCCTGTTCTAGCAACATTTTAGCCCACGCTGTTTGCTTTGAAATGATCCATAGCTGTCGGTCTGAGACGAGGGGGCGGAGTCGTCACGTCAGCTGTGTGCTTGGCCATTAAGTGGTATTTCAGACTCAACGTGCTATGATGATAGCTCAGTTTACGACTGCAAAACATACAGGTAACTTTGGTCTTGTCATTGGAACAATCTGGCAACTTTTTAAAAGTAAATTTTCCATTCATAAACTATTTAAGTATCCGTTTTCGGTGTCTCGCGCTGCCGTGGCTGGCAAAACAAACATGCGTGGACCTGTGCAGAGCGATTGATGTTTTGTTTCTGGTTTATTTATAGAGCAACATAACATCCGCTGTGAGGTCTGCCGCGTTAATCTCGAGAAAATTTTTGATCCCGATAAAATTCATTTAAATTAATGCCAATAAAACGTGCTAAACTGACAGCTCTAATATATGTATATATATATATATATATATATATATATATATATATATATATATATATATATATATATGTATATATATATACACACACACACACACACACACACACACAACCGTGACTTGTAGGCGTTTCCCATTGAAGACTCTTTCGACATTCTGTGGCGTCATTCTCATCACGTCCCGTCTCGCGATATCTCGTAAAATCTCAGAATCGCCTCAAGACGTGGACGCAGCGAGCGGTACAGGCACGGGAACGTGCGGCCACCGCCACCACGGTGGATGATTCCCATACCGAGGCACGGCTGTCCTCGGTCGGTCGCACAACACCTAGTATTCTTGCTCCTGGTGGGCGATGTGCTGTGGCAGAGCAGAAAAGAAGCAGTAAACAGGCATCCCTCCCTTTAACACGGTTCAATCTTTCACAGCTTCACAGATTTTTTACAGTGCATTGTGTCTCTTGAGTTGTTCTAACTGACTGAAGCTTTTTTCTAAAGTGAAAACAAAATCAGAGCTTAATTGCGGTCATTATTATTTATTTATTTTTGTGATGTAATATGGGTTGTAAATGAAGTGGGTCCAAACACTCTCGCGTGCAAACACAAGCATCCTTGGACTAATGGACAGGCGGAAGCCCGCTCGACGTTTCATCTTACGGCGACTGACAGCAGAGAAGCGCTCGGTTAACGGCTAATGACGTTCGGGTACCTTTCGGCACACGACAAGATAAATAGCAACAGGCCACGTTTTATATTGCCTCGCTCGGAAAATGGGAAAGAAAAGTGACTCTCTTTTATTATTAAAGCTAATAGCATTGCAATAGAAGTCAATGTCTTCTCCACACTCTCCACGTGCAGAAATGAAATCATGTCTGGGCAGAGAATCGAGTTGTCGTCTCTCATTTGACCGCCCACTCAACACCCAACTCCCATGCCTCAATCGGAGCCGCCGCCGCCTCCCTGTAGCCACAATCCTCTCGTCCATCTTATTGCCCCCCCTTCCTTCAAGCCTCCTCCTGGACTCGCCATCAAAGAATGCAGGATTTTAATTTACAACCACTTCATGTGTATCGAGTGTTTTTAACTCATTCAGTACCAGCCAATTCTAGACCAAGTCTGAAAAGACGTTTAAAAACGTCTTTGGGAGTGAATGAGTTAAGCAGCGTTTTTAATTTAATTTTATTTATTTATTTATTTTTTAAACCGATTCTCCTCTCATAGCCTTGCTCCCTTCCGGTCCATCACAGGAGGAAGGGATGTTGGGACTCTTTGGGAGGAAAGCTGATAATTACGACGTCCGGCTTCTTTTCCTGTTCCATCTTTTTGCGATGCTCTGTCAGTGTGTTTGTGACAAAATACTCTTCACGTTCTCTGTGTATCTGAGAGCAATAGAAGCCACCGTCTCTTGTCATGTCAATAATGTTCCGAATTTGCTCTCGGCTCATTCGCCAAAAGGCACGTCATTTCGAGTTTTTTCAGCCCTGCAAATCGGCGTCGCTCCCAGATGGGAAGCGAGGCCATCGTGCCGCATCAAATGCCATTGAACTCTGATTCGCTGGCACTGACCCTCCCTTTTGTCAAGTACACTGTGTACAAAAACATTCACTCCAAACATAAACATTACTCGCGTGTAACAAAGCCAATAAGGCAAAATTAAATCCAGCTCAATCCTGTCCGCAAGGACATTCATATTCTATCCATCCATCCATTTTCCGAACCGCTTGATCCTCACTCGGGTCGCGGGGGGTGCTGGAGCCTATCCCAGCTGTTTCCGGGCAGTAGGCGGGGGACACCCTGAATTGGTTGCCAGCTAATCGCAGGGCCATTCATATACTATAATAGAAAATAAGCTTCCTCTATTCAGAAGGCAAATTATGGCCACAGGTGTATTTTCAGCCATTCAACCTGTTTAGCCGCGTGGGGCAACGTCATTTATTCCATTCTGCAAAAAGTAAGAATAGTGTAAGTCGAGCAGAAAGGACTCAACTGTTATGTCCTTGTTCGGTCCTCAGAAATAAGTGAACATATCTGCAGATATCACTTGTGATTACGTCATTAAGGGAAAAAAAGTTCCCTTTTGTTCCCGCTCAGCAACTCTACAGAGGCTTGAAGAGAATGCAGATGCTCAGCAATCATGTAATTCTAAATCACTAAAAATGGAGTTGACAGTCGCAGATGTTACGCAGGCCTGAAATGACCCAAACACGACTGTCACATTTATTGCTTGGAATCATTTGCAGAGGAAATCCCCAAATCTCGTTAGCACCGCGGGAACATTTAGACAACACTACATTTGATGATTATTGAGATTTTTCTCAAGCAGCAATTAAAATAATCAAAGCACATAAAAAGATGCTAATTCTCAAATCTATTAATTGATGTGCCAGGATAAATGAGACAGTTTTCTTTTCCATTTCACATATATGAGGCAACGTTTGCTTTTTGTGCTTCAATCGATCCGATTCGCCATTAAATTGCTCATCTGACAGATGAGGTTCCTGCTTCTTGTGTAGTCTCCATTTGGTACAGACACAAATGTCAACGCACAAATGTCAACGCCGCATCATCGTCAACATCTAATGCCAGATTCAGGATTTTTTTTTCCTTCTATACTACATGATAATTCTATTTTATTTTATTTTTGCTTACATTCTTGTTTAAATATGAGATAACCATGAATAAAGACATGTTTAGGAATAGCTTTTAACGTTGGCTTTAAATGTTTCCTGGTGTGGAAGAACTTGAAAGCCCCAGCTTCAATTCCTTTCAACCACTCGGAACAGAGACTGCGACTGCTCGTTTGTGACATCACAAACGCTTTTCTCCATGAACAGACATATTGGCCGTGCACCCTTCAAAATCTCCCCCAAATTCTCATTTCAGTTTATAAGCTTAAAATACGTCAGCCTTATTGCAAGCCAGTGCGCATTTTCTTCTGTGTTCATTCGCCGCTGTTATGATGACCGGATGCCCCAAAAACGTTGTCCATGTCATGTACAACGCAATTCCCGGTCCGACTGGAAATGTCGGCACAGTTATGCGTGTCAGAAATTTGCATCCATTTCTCAACGAGAGAAAGAGCTACAAAACCTCATTCATGGTTGGGAAATTTGCCTTTCAGCTTCAACATCAGCACTTAAAAGCAAAACGACGACCACCGAGCGCCACAAACGATACTTCATGCTGGTTTGATATCTCAACTGAAATCCTGATCTTCAAAGGAACGCGTCCATCTCAGTGCGGGGTCCCATTTACACAGTTTGTCAGATTGTTTGTCGGCCCAGGTGATGGTCTTGTTGAAGTGGCCGCTTTCTTTTATTCCGTCAAGTCAGTATGTTTTGTGAGATGGCTGTTCCCTCCCGTATTTACAGATGTATTTGACTCGCTCATCTTGAGAGGAAATCGACAGCAACTCTGTTTGAATGATGCGCTCTCTGTCTTGCGTGTGCATCGTATGTGCTTGCCACATATACAGTCGTCGTGTTTACTACCATTTCAGCATTTTTTTTTTTTTTTTTAATAGCGCCAGAAGGTCGGAAGAAGTGGCTGGGGAGAGGGAAGTCTAACTAAATGACATGTTGAGTCGGTCGGGTGTGTCTTAAGCTCCATGGCAGAGGCTTGGTCGAACCCCTGAGACTGATTCACCGAACCCCCGGGGTTCGATCAATCGAACCCGGGTTAAGAACCACTGTTATAGAGCGGTGGTAGTTTTTGTTTTTGTTTCATGTTTTAAGTTCAGGCTTGACGTGAAGCACTTTGTTCCAGCTCTGGATGCTTTTGTAAATGCTCTCCGAATCAAATTGAGTCATCTCATCATTCTTTAAAATGTTGTTTATTAAATTATTATTATTACTATACTGTAAATTTGGTCGGCAGAAATGACCTTTTTGTTAAAATGTCAGTTTGGAGTGTTGAAACGCAAGACTCTCGTTTTCTTTTATCTCTCTAATCCTCCCGAGCATGTTAAAAATCAAATGCTGCGTTATCGAAAGAGAATATTAGTGGCGTAAACGTTGGCGCGCAGCAGGTGAGAAGCATCCTTTTGAAAAACTTCAAAAGCCAAATGAGACGTTTAACTCGTTGGTGTGGCGCTTCACGCGATAGATGGATCAGACGCGGCTTCCCTCATTGTATTTCTCCACTTGTCTGCCTCAGGCATGTGGACCTTCTCCGTATCCGAGCTGGCCGTCCCGGGGGCTGAAATCGGACGGATCTCAGCGAGCGACGCCGACCTCGGCGACAACGCCAAGTTGGAGTACACCATCTTGGAGGGGGAGACCGGCGACACGTTCAACATCACAGCGGTGAACCAAGAGGCGCTCATCATACTAAACAAGGTGAGGGAAGATTGACAGGACATACGTGAAAGTCAGAGATTCGCCTGCTCAATACTCATCATATTGATCAAAATGTGATGGCTTAAAAAAAAAAAAAGCGAAAGTGATCGTGGGGGTGTGAAAGGTGAAAGTGTGAAATTGCAAGTCAATTGTCTGCACTCCACACAATGTTAAAAATGCGAATGAATAAATGCGCAGTGTGCCCCAGGGTGAGGCCGTTGTTTTAAAATTGGAAATACAGTTGGCCCTTTCGGTCCAGATACAGCAAAAAGTCCTCCCATTTAAATAAAAATAATTCCTAATGGGCTAGAAATATGTTAGGACAAGTTAGAGCTGCCTTTCAGCCAGAGTTTCCATTTGGAAGGTTTGTAGATGCAGAAGCCAAAATGAGAATCTGCTCATTTCATTCTGGGTTCAGCTGGCTAATAGTTCCCCCAAGTGCAATGCGAGATGATGACAATTTTGAACAGTCATTTGCTAAGATGGCTGTCACCCCCGATAATCACACATCCTCGTGAAAATGTGTGGCCGCGGCGGTGTGACGAGCGCGCTCACCGGCTCGTTCCCATTCCTACTTTATTCAAATACGTCGTGCGCATCTGCGTCGGGATGCGGGTCGTCGTCATATACGCGTCACATGAAGTGAGCGTTGAGTGGGAGATGGACCACGAGAGCTTCTCGCATTCTTTTTCGAGCATCTGCTCCAAAGTCCCTCCGACACTTGACACCCATAAATATGTTGGCTTCATGCCATCAACCGCGTGTGCGATCATGACGCTATTTTGTGCGCAGGGGAACGCGAGCTCGCTGCAAGAGAGGCCGCCCGATGTGTCGCGTCGATGCCACGTCTACTTTTGTGACGCGATACGTTTCACGTTGGAACATGTGCCGTGATTATCACGAACCTTTCGTTGGGTGCCAGAGAGACAGCTGAAAGTTGTCGGCCCTAAGCCGCTGATCGCACGCCATACGAGTAATCGCAACATTATGTCGGGTTATTAGCGCTCGGTTTTGAATATGTCAGAGGGGCGCTCGCTCGAGACGAATGTGCCACCTTGAATTATGACTTTCATTTGCTCTGTGGCAAAGCTCGCAGGTCAATTTATTGTGACATCAAAGCAGCCCGCCCCATTAAAAACGAGTTGAAAGGCCGTGAATCCGCTCCACTGTCCACAAACCATCGCCATTTTTTCAACCGTTTTTAATAAAGAATATATCATACTGTTTTTTTTTTTATAGAAGGATAATAAAACAAAGTAGAATGTAAAGAAAGAAACTGGCTTTGTCAAGTGTAATCAGTGTACATACTGTAGTATCCGTGTGTTGAAATGTGTGCCTTGAAGTGATGTAGTCTAGCGAGTGATATCGAGTTCTGGAGTCAGTTGGGTTTGCTGCTTATTTTAGTGTTCGACGCCCAGTGTGAGTTTTGGCCTATAGCGCCTCCCGAGGTTTTTTGCTTTGTATTTGTGCGCTGTTCAGTTTGTTTTTCAAAAAATGGCACGACTGTGGCTCTCCATGCTCTTGTGCGAGCGCATTATCATACCGTAACTGTATTTTGACTTCAAGGACCTGTCGCATCAAGATGGTCCATTTGTTTTGTTTTTTTGGGGGGTTTGTTTTTTACTAACAAGCTCACTTCATGCATTTATTATTATTATTTTTTGCTCAGGAAAACGAAACTGCCATGACCTTGCAATAATCAATCTGCTCTGGAAATAATTTGTTGAATCTGGAGCAACCCTTTTTCATCACCCAAATGGACAGGCTCACGCCCCAAAGTCGTGGTGTGATGTCAGTCAAAGAACTGGACACAATCAGTACAGTCTAGAACACCGAATGCGCATTGTTTGTCATAGCTCATCATGGCAAAAGTGACAAATGGTCAGGTCATGAAAACAGAAAGCTATTCATGACACATTTCTAAATAGATGTATTTTTATTGAGATTTCATTGAGCTATCAATAAGATACATGGTTTTTCACTCACTAACACAAGATATTTTCAGTTTTTGGAATGTAAATAGAAAGTCCATCGCTAATATGAAATCCATGTGATATTCCTTTGAAATGACTCAGCTCAGTTCAGTCGGATTGCTGGGGAAAAAAAAAACCCCACCAATCCAAACTCTGAGGTTTTTGCAGAACAGGATTGTTTTCTACAAATCTCCTTTGAAGTGAAGCCGAGCGTTGGGGAGAGGGCGGATACAGTGAGATGTGCTGCGAGAAAGAAATTGAAAGTTAGGCCCAGAGACTGATGAGAAAGGAAAGGGATGAATAAAAGTAGAGAAGATGAGAGGGTTGAGGGAGGGAAGCTGAAATGAGGTCCTGTGAAGCACTGACAGGACCCAGTGCCATAACGAGGAGGTAGCAGTTCGATAAAACCAGAGAGAGATGAGTAAAGATGGACGGCAAAAGGTGCAGAGAGGCACGGCCACATGACTTACAGCCAAGAAGAATGACCGCAACGTGAAACGCGGGGCGAGAGAAACAAATGACCTCGATAATCAGGTGCATTGACAGCGGCAAAAGGCAAAAACCTGATGGAATCTCTTGAGAGGAGCCGACGAAAATTGCACATAAGAATGCAATCAAAAGTAGCTTTGTCTGCCAACAAATTCAGCCAATGAGCAAGAGAACTAAATCACACACCCACACACACCTACACACACACACACACATCCCATCCCGGACCTCCAACAAAAGCACAAGAAGCCTGATAAGATTTTATTTTGAAGCAGATTGTGCATGTTTTTCGGTGTTGATTTAAGTGTGGGCAATAATGAGCACTCAGGAGGCCAAAATGGATTTTAACAGGGGAGAATGTGATAGGATCTGTGTGCCCGCAAACCCCCCCAGAGTAGGAGGGACTTCCCAGCGAAGCAATTTGTGTCACCGTCAAGTTGGCCTTGACCCCCGCTCGTCACCCCGCTGCTGTCTGCTAAATCTCTTTCACAGCCGATGGACGATTACAGACACACAAATTCTGGGAACACGCTGAGTGGAGACGCACACAAGGACGCGGGCGCTAATAAAACCGCGGGGAGATCAAGTATACAGAGGCGCAGGATATGACTCACTTGACCTTGCCGCTCTCTCCGTTTCAACCGTGAGGACGGACGGAGGACAGGAGGTGAGACCGGCGGCTTGAGAATGGAAGGAAAGATGCTGTGTCGTACTCGCTCGTCTACCTCAGCGGGATGATGGCAGATGGCAGATGGCTAAGAGACTTGGATTGCGCGTTCAAGCAGATTTTGAGAGCGGGAGCTGATGGAAAGAGTTAAAATGAGCTTGGAAGAGGTGAAGAAAACCGCGGGCGGAAGAAGACGTGGGTGAGCTGCATCGGAGCAGCCCGAGGAAGACGACGCGGTGTCTGGCTGCCGGCCGAAGCCGCCTGCTGCTTATCGCCGCTTATTTACTTTCTGTCCCACAAAAACCTCCGGCAACAAAAAAACATCCATCTCTCCCGCTCTGGCCCTCCTCGCCCTTTCCCGCCATCATCAGCCACTGTCTCTCCGCATTTCGTTACTCCGGCCGGCCCTCTGTGCCCGCAAACATCACAAATGCACGAGACGCCCAAAGTTTAAAAGCAAGCAGATGCAAACTCACAGAGAAATCTTCCAAAGCCCTTCTTGGCATGCCCCCTTTGCTCCGCCGCCTCATTTGCGCTGAACATTCTCTGCGGGCCACGTCGGACTGGAAAGATTGTTTTTCTGTGACGAAGCCTTATTCGCATCCACACGCGGCACAAATAAGTGCGCATCCACATTTGAAATTCATTCCCTTTATTTTTTTTTTCTGGATTTATCATTTCTTTTTTGAATTGTTTCGTTTTTCTTTTTAATCGGTGAGCGTGCCATTTAGTAAAAGGCTCCTCATATTGCACCCAATTGAGTTTTGATAGAGCATATGAACAAGGCCCAAGTATAAGTGGAAGGTAATTGGCGAATTAGCATCGCCTTCTGTGGCGCAATTACTCCTCGACTTCAGTCGTGCCTTCTAATGGACTGTGGGAACTATTCGGCGGGTGGGCTCTTGCTAGTTGCTGGTGTGCTAATTGAGGTTCCTTTCAAATAATAAAAAGGTTGGAAAAAAAAAAACTCCATCGCACTCATTTTTGTGCTCCCAGTGCAGAAATTAGTATCAAGCCTTGTATATTTGCGCACATAGACGGACACAGAGATGGTGCGTGCATTTCTTCGATCCGCTTCACGTTGATCAATTGAGATCATGACACATCAGTATCATCCTTGTTCAGGAGATTCCCCTTGGAGGTGCGTCCCATTTAGGCAGCTGTGAGCTACGTAAGCCGACCGTTTATGCCCCTGCAGAGTCCCGCCATATACCTGAGGGACGAGCAAGCTTGTGCTCGTGTCAGTTTGCGGTGCCGATTTCCATATGCTCACATTTAAAACGGCTGTCTTATCCTCGGTCACACGCCGGCGGCGAGCCCGGGATTATCCGGGTTTGTTTTCTCACCAGGAGAGATTGTGTTCACGTCCGCAGAGGAAGAAAGTGATGAGGGGAAAGAAGAGAGCGAGCGACGTCTTGGTCAAAAGTTGAAAATGGGAGGCTCGCCGCATTTGAGAGTGACATCAGGGAGAGACATAAGACATGTAGAGGAAAGACGGCATCGGGAGAACAAAGTCAAAAGGGAGATTAAGAAGAAGCTTGGTTCTCTCAACTCTTGGAGTGATGCTGGTTGGCAGAAATGTCCAAAGCGCTTGTCATCAGACAAATGCGATGTACGATTTTGATTTAGACGGTACGGTAGGACAAAAAAAAAAAAAGACCAAGGACGGCGGGACACGCGCACAGGAAGTAAAGCTGGTCAGCACGAGGAGCCACATGCTCTCCTTGTGTTCAAATGATCATCGACTCTTTTGCAAATCGTTGATTACAGTCCAGACAGCGAGTCGAGAGAACCACCTCAGAACATCGAACCGAGCCCGGCAAGTCGTGTGCATCGATTGCATGTCAGCCAAACACAAACGCGCACTCATGCACGCACACACTGTAAACTGAGCATGTTTGCCTCCGGGTCAGCTTCTTTGGGGAGGCGTGCATCACGTTTCATTACTCCGGCAAGTAGGTTAGCTAATTAATTTCTCCTAATTATGAGATGCATTAAAAATGGAAATTACACAGTATGTTCAAACTAGATGATTCTGAATGCCAATTGTTGGGGGGCGGGGAGAATAACATTACTCTTAATCACAGCATATCAAAGCAATCAATCCCCAGGCATCCACATTTCAGAAACACCAAGACTACCTTCGACCTTCCCGACAGATGACAGTAAGATACATTCCTTTATAGGGTTTGTGTCTGTAGATTTACTGAACGATTCTCGAACCCTTTTATTGTTTTGGGTCATCATTGTCCTCATGCGGATCCCCGGATCGGTTTGTTTGCATCGCTCTTGATCATCAGACAAAGTGTGTCTGTGTTGAGTTTTTTTTAATGCCATCGTGTTCATCACAGATGATGCTTGAATTCGTGAACAAATCCTGTAGTTCTCAAAGCTGTAGCCTTTTTTTCCTACTTTGGTCAAGGTTCATCTTTGGCTCATCAGACCACAAAACATTCTCAAATTCAATCATTTTGGATGCTCGTCTCGATACTTCTTGGTACGTTTCTGTTTTCCTGGCTAATAAATGTCAACTAGTTGCATCTTCTGACGTACCCTGTGCTCTTTTCTCATGAAGTCTTTTGCAAACAGGAGATTGTGATCCTTGCCAAAAGTCGTCTTTGCTTTTTTTGGTTAGTGACGGTTCGGGTGATTGCCATGAAAATCGCTTCCGTCTGCGCTTATTCTGTCAGTGTTTCAAAGTTTTCGTGGGTCGTCAGTCCGCCAACGAAACAGGCGACTGTCAGTGACGGACCTTCCGCCGCAATAAACGCTGATCAATCCATTTTCCATCCCACTTGTTTTACATTAAGTTCAGGCGTAATTGTAGCCTTACACAGTTGATGTCAAGCGAGTGGCGGGTTACGCCGCGGTCTGTTGGCCGGTCAGTCACAGAGTGGCTCGATTCGCCTGATGTGAGGCAGATGCGCTAATGCATTTCATAATGGCCACTATGATGAATGTTAATCCTTTCTCTCCACACCCACTCAAATGAATTGTAAAAAGGACCATGAAATTAGTGCATAATAGAAAGAAGAAAAAATGTGTGTGTTTGCATATTTATGCGTGCGCGTGTCCGTTTTTGGATGAATACATTTACATTGTGTGGGTTCTAAACATCAATAATTTATTTTCCATTCGCTGTTCTTTAAAAGCGGCAAATAATATTTCTCCTCATTGAAGATGCTGGATTTTATGCATCTTTTTTTCAATGAACAATTGAATACATTTTAAGTAATGATGCTTTTGTAATGTAATAAATTTCATACCAACTTTTATGCCACTGTGTTTTCTAACAAAAATGGATGCCTTTTCTCAGATACATTTCCTTCCCGTATACTCGTTATAAAAGTACTGTAAAACCCTAAGAAATCAGTTGTTGACATAACGCTTGAGCTGCGGTCCCGCCTGTATTGATGTGGTGACCGCCCGCTCCCATTGGCTCATCGGGTAATTAACCCCAAAACATGTCTACCTCCTCCCCCCCTCACACTTTTGTCATCTCCTCACTTCCTCGACGGAATTTCTGGTGGCAGGTGCTAGCATGTAAAGAGAGGAGCGAGGCCTTAGGAACGTGCAATGAGATCAGCCCATAATCAATGCAGTCTGCTCGAAGTAACCCCACGGTGTATATTCTTGTTTCAGTCCGTCGTCAGCAAAACGGGAGTGATGGACTGAGGAGGTACATCTGTAATGACCTGGTTTGTGACGGAAAAACACCCGCTTTGTCCACCTCTGTGAATAACACCTATTTGATAGGGCTGCCCTCGTTCGCGAATTTATACCCAGTGGAGGGTCCGCATTCATAAAAAGCGTCTAAATCCAGAGACTCGAAAAAGGACTGATCAGGCCCATGTGGCCCATCATTTTAACAATGACATTGACCCGCCCATGTGTTCTTTTACAACAACCTGTCATGAATTCTACTTAATATAGTTGTGAAGCTGGACAGTATATTTTTTTCATATTCATTATATCATTAAAATCGCTCATGGGGAAATGTAACTCACATTTAAGTCTGCTTTCTGTTTGTGGAATTGACGGCCAAGGTGAGAGAAAATGTGGTTGGAGGAAGAGGAATCTAAAAATGTGAAGCGGCGGAACGTGTCAGTGCATGAAAATATTAATGGACGTGAGTCAAATAATTGATGCGGGGGGCAAAACATGGTGCACTTGAGCTTGTGGGTGATAAGTGTTTCCTTTTAGGACGAATGAGGGCTGAAGCTTTTGAGTGTGCGAGGAGGTTTGTTCGAGCTTGCCCCCTATCGTCGACACATTAGGAAAAAACGAGATGGGCGGGCATCGCTGGGCGGGTGATGGAGCGTGTCAGGAAGAGATGGGGGAGGCAGATTGGCACGATGGTGTGCCCGATGAAAAAAGGAGGGCGAGAGTGATGAGTGTATACTCACAGAGCAAGTGACACCTCTCCTCCCCAGACTGATTTTCGCGTTCTTTCCATTAATAGGACCCACGTGAAGAGAACTTTTTTCCATCTGCGCAACAGCACGCACACGCACGCCCACTGTCTCTTTGTCTTTGCCTCTCTCACCAAACATTTTGTTGTTGCGTTTCCCAACACGTTTGTTGTTGTTTTTTTTTTACCACCCCCTCTGCGGGTATCCCAGCAATTACTTTGCTTTCTCGTTTCCAATGTAACATTTTTCTTTTTCTTGCTGAAACTGCCGACTTCCTCTGAAGCACTTTGCTGAGGTTTACAGCCCACGGAGAAGGGGATGTGGTGGAATAGAAAATGAGGGATCAGAAATAAAGAGAAGAGGAAGTGGGATATCAATATTCCCAGTGAAGCCTGAACCCTCACAATGATTTTTTTTTTTATATTCTACCAGAAACTGACAGCAAATATTCCGCGAAGCCTGAGATCCTATTTATCCGCTCCCCGCTCTTCTTTTTCTGTGCCACTCATCAATGAATGATACATGCTTACAGAAATACTTTAAGAACAAGCGTAGTGACAGAAGATCTAAAGCCACGTGCAATGAAAAGGAGCCCTCGGAGCAGCTCATAAACACAGGCGCGCTCATGAATGTTTTGTACACCCAAAAATGATCCTGGATGTGTGTCTGTTGGTCCACTTTGTGTAACAAGCTGCCCTGCCGAGATGATCATAGCTTTCGAGATCTTGCTTTACATATAAGGCCCCTAATCACATGGCCACCGCAGGCAAACGGGTCCCAAAACAAGTCTGGTAACAAGCAAGCAGGATGTGAGCGGGTTCCGTTCCAAAACGCAATCTCGACGACCTCTTTTTGCTATGACACAAAAGGCTTTCAATTCAATCATAGTGAGGCTCCAAGCAAGTGTCTGCTTGGAGTTGGCATAGTGATGTACTGTCCGTATAAACAGTCAACCAATCAGAAAATCACGTTTCAAAGTAATAAGTCCAAGTATCGTGCGCGATGATGATGTTTAACTCTTCTTTTGCTTTTTTTAATGTTCTTTGACAGCAGCTCCTCGCCTCTTATTTTCTCTCTCTCACACTGGCACTGGTCAACACATTTTCAGAGATGCAAGTCAACTTTTCAAAAGTAGATGTATTTTTTTGGCGCTGATTTCGAATCTGCCCATATTTTTTCTCTTGCATACTCATTTTTAAATAATAATAATAATATAGTGTGTATTATAATGACGTATTGAGTAATATTTATGAATTAGGATTAGGTTCAGTTTTGGGTGGATTTTTTTGTTTTTTTTCTGAAACGTAAGCTATAAATTACATTACAGGGCAAAGTGTTGTTTTGCGCAGGCTTTCATGGTCAAGCCTCAAAACAACAACTAAAAAGAAAACATCTCAAAAACCTGATGTGCCAGAAGTAAAGACGTTGTTTAAATCAACGTCAAAAGCAATCTCTGATTCAAATTCCCTGTCGACCGCTGCAATTCTTATTTTCCATCTTTCTGCTTTTGATATGCAAACAGACGCTTGCAGTATTTGGAGGCCGAAAATAGCGTGTTAAGGGGGGGGGCGGGTAATTTGCATAGCGCTACTCTTGAAAGCGTTAGAGTCCACACTGCAATGTGTCCATCCAAAGCGAAAGTGGTTCTACTCTGTGATGCCTAACATGTCATCCAGCCACTATAACCGCACTCGTTCTCTCTCCAGGCCGTAGACTATGAAAGCCGCAGTTCCTACTCTTTCTCTGTGGAGGTTCTGAATCCCACCGTGGACCCTCGCTTCTTGCGTCGAGGATCGATTAAAGACCGCGCTTCCATCAGAGTAGCGGTGCTGGATGCGGACGAACCTCCGAGGTTCTCCAGGGCACGATACCACATGGACGTTTCCGAAAACTGCCCCCCAGCCTGCACCGTGGGCCGAGTCAGCGCTGTGGACCCAGATACCGGTCTGACGAATAACATCAGGTATAATTGACACAAGCTCAAAATAAAAGGAAAAGTACCTCCATCTCTTTATTGACAATGCTTTTGTTTGACACACGCAAGGCAATGCTTAAATAGAGCTTTGTTCAGACTTTTTCATGGCCTTTATTTGACAGTTCAAAGTCCTATCGTTCCATCAAACTCCTCATTTAAATATTTTCTCACACTATAGCGGCGCTACTGTACTTTTTTAGGTCTCAGAGGAAGAATTTATTCACAGATCCATTTGTAAATCAGGGATATTCAGCTCCTCGGATAGAAGCTTAGCAACGTTTACCGCTAAACAAATTATTTAAGCTAACCGAAAGCCCACTCGCTGTTCCCCGGAGCCAGAAAGCAACCATGGAAGCTTGCACGGTTCCTCGGCTTCTTTTGTTGCAAAAGGTTATTCCAATGGTTTTGAGGACGCGGTAATTTGTCGGCAACAAAACTGAATGATGTCCCAATTATCATCGGCAAAAGTGCTAATAGCGATTGTGTGGGAGGAATGATAGTTGATGTTTCAAAAGAGATATTCAAATGATCTGGAGCACTTCAAAAGACTCTCTATCGTCTTTGAGAATCTCCCTGTATTAATGCTTTGGCCATTTGAACGCAGACTTTCTCTTATCGCTCCCTCGCACATTGGCGGCCTGTTTTCTTCTGCCGCACACGCGCTGCTTTTTTCTCTTCCCTTCAGCGTAACTATTTTATTGTACTTTACCTCTCTATGCCCACCCCCACTCTTTTTTTGGTACCTTACTTTACCTCTCCTCTCTCTCTGACTATTTTTCTCACTTGCCTTTCTCCAGGTTCTCCATTGATCCTCAGTCAGACCCAGAGGCTCTATTTCGCATCACCCCAGACTCTGGCCTCATCACGACAGCCATGGAATTAGACCGGGAACGTGAGCACTGGCACAACATTACTGTCATTGCCACCCAGAGAGGTTAGAAGTCATTCTTTTACATGTCACTTCACCTCTTAAGTGAACTGCGTCCACTTGCGCTTCACAAAGAATGGCAACATTGACAAACAACCATCTAAAAGAAGCAGAAACTCTTGAGCATAGAGTTTTTTGAGCATCGCTTGTTAATTGTGCGTCTTGTCAGCCATCATCCCTCTTGCATCAGGTTTGGAGAACTCAACATTTACATTCATGCAAAAATGTCATTTCCACAACAATTTCCCTCGACAATGTTCCAATATCGTCTCGCCATGGATAAAGTCCATGGTTTGCCTCGAAAGGTACTCCGGGCTCGTCGTGGGAGCAGTGTTGTGTTGACAGAGTAGCCCAGCGAGTGTCTGTCTGCGGTAATGAGCCCCATCTAATAAACAAACTGCCGGAGACGTTGTTGACGTTGTGCGCAGCGGGTCTCATGATGGCCACGGGCGCGCCGTTCACTCCTATGGCATGACGGTACAATAAAAGCTGTTTTCAGGAATGGGAAGCAGTCGCACTGTGTGTGTGTGTGTGTGCGTGTGTGTGCACGTGCCCGAATTGTGTCACAACCGCAGCCTAAAATGAGGCAGTGTGATGTCGAGCTCAGAACGGGACCCCACATATATTTAAGCGTGGCCGTGAGAGCCCGTTCAAGTGTGTCAATCCAAGTGAATGAGCGACAGAAGACCCTCCGCTAATCCATTTGAACGACATCTCTTGCGTAACTCCATGCAGATTGATTGTTCTCCCCATTCTCGCTCTCACACAGACACATGACGCTCTTCGGGCTGTTGTGCCTCAGAACGGAGCAATTTTATGTGTGTCTGGCGCAGTGGAAACATGGGTTATTTTCCAGCTGAGGAGGTGAGAGCTGCAGCAGCAGCCAAATCAGACTTTATATTCAGCAAACTCACTAATGGGATCTGAGTGCGAAGGTTTGGATTAACACCAAAATGCAGGAGTTTACCCACAAGTACAATTGAGCCGATTTAATGGAGCGCGCATTGCACCTTTGTGTGCATTCACGGGCATGTTTACTGCATCGGGGAATTTTGTTCATGGAATTTTATATTTGGAGCCGTTTGTGTGGACTTTGTGTTGTAAACAATCTGTCTCTTAATTGCTTTTTCAGACAACCCCAGCCAGGTGTCTCGGGTTCTGGTTGCTATCGAGACGTTAGACCTGAATGACAATGCTCCCGAGCTGGACAGGCAATACACCACGGCCATGTGCGACTCATCCACCACTGGAAAGGTAAATACTGTATCTTCTCGCATATGTTTCAAATGTACGCATTTGGACAAAAGAACGGTAGATCTGTGCACGAAAATGGAATGACCTTTCAGGTCTGGCATTTCATGCGGAAACAGGATTCTCTCATCGTTTTGCGGATTCACAATCTTCACAAACATTCACAAACATAATTATGAGTACAATCCTGTTCAACTATTGATCTACAGAATTGAATTTGTCTATTGATAGAGGCTACAAATACTTGTGGGCGTGTCTATTTTGTCCATTCTTTACCAGGATAGGAATAAATTGGAGCTTAACTGTATGTTGTAATAACCTTCATGTGAGACGTGTGTATTTTCTCTCTAGAGTATAATTTCCTGATTTAAATTCCTGAAGTTGACATCCCAAAAGAAAAAAACAAATGCAGAAAGACTGATGATTCGAGTTAGAAATGTGAATATCATCTCATGGACAGAGCCCGAGCAACAGCGTTCTGAATGAGCTGCAGCTGTTTGATGCTCTTTTGAGGGAGTCCAGTCAGAAAACCGTCACAAGAATCAATTCGACAAGAGCTAAAAGCATGGCTAAGTTTCTCCCGGCCTGCTTGGAGCATCCAACCAACGCTTCATTCTGGATATGTTGTTAATGATTGCTTTGATGTGAGTGCTCGCAGTCAGGTCAGAATGTCTCACCACCAGAAGATTTCTGACTTGGGCTTTCTTTTCTAAAGAAAGTGACTCCAGGTGTTTTCTCACAGTAATCCTCTTTTCTTTAATGCTGAAAATAATGATCTCCAGTTTTGTTCAGGATCAGCTCAAGGAAACTTTGGTTCATCCAGTTGTTAATCTTCTTGAGACAGTAGTACAAAACGTTAACTGAACTCATGTCATTCTGGGACATTGATAAATATACTGTATATGTCTGTCATCTGCATGACTGTGATTGCCAACATTAGCGTTCTGAGCGTTCTGAGCATTTGCCCCAAAGGTTACATCGACTGGCTGAACAGAAGGGGTCCAAGGATTGACCCTTGAGGGACCCAACATTGTCAAAATAAATTGCAGTTGGAGTTGCTCGCAAACGTTCTTTCTGATGCCCTATTTTTATGTTTTCACACTATATTTCTCAGATGGGTTCACTTCCCAGCAAAACCATTGACAGCATCTCTTTGTTCCTAAATTTCCCACTGGACACCACCTTTATTTTGGCTTTGTTACTGAATTCTGTGGCAATGTTGTGGCAGTGATTCGTTTTTTCCAATTTGGCTTGTGACACTGTGTTTGTTTATGCAGTTACATGGCTGAGCTGTAGCGAGACCACATGGAAAAAAAAGCGTATGATATCCTCAAAAGGGTTGGGGCGTGTACGCATGTCTGTGTGTGACAAGTCATTAGTCACGACACAATCCAATATTCACACACATCAGCAACTGATACCAGAATGGGAGCAAGATTACTCAAAAGGCCGATGGTATACTCTCGAGCTCGCAAAGGCATGCAAACCTCTTCAGCTTCAGATAATCTCTCAAAAAGGACGTCTTGCATCATAATGACTGTCGTTTTTCATTCAAAAGGAATGACCCATCAGTTTCGGCCGACCCTTTTCGAATCATGTTGTGACTGCTGCCGAGACAGACTCGTGCAAATGCTCTTCCCAAACGGGAAGCCATATAGCGGCGCATACGTGCGAGGCATTTCATGTCAGCCAGTTATTTATTTGGTGTGTATTACACTTGGTTAACACGCGGCGCTATGCTAATTGTTTGGCTTGTTTTGATTTGTGCTGACGCCGGCTAATGGCTTATTGCTCGCTAAAAGCGCCGCGTGCGTGTGCGCTTCTCTCATTACTTTCTTTCTCATCTTGCAGCTTTTCCATCCCCTTCAGTGGCGTGCACTCACACGCACGCGCATTGATGCTCTCCCCTCTATCTCTGGCTTTCAGGTGGTGCAGGTGTTGCGGGCGATTGATAGAGATGAAGGAGGGAATGACAGCACGGTGTATTTCAGCATCCCTCCGGAGTCCAGCGCTGCCCTCAACTTCAGTGTCAGGGACAGTGGTGGTAAGCACTCAATCATCCCCCCCCCCCGACTCCGGCTTGCCTTAATCCGAACATGTTGTTTTCTACATTTCAAAGCTCATAATCACACATTTTTCTCTCCGCCTGATGTCGTCTTCCTTTCTTGCCTCCTCTCTTTCACACCTACAGTCCCTTTTCTTTTCTGGTTGAATTCGTTTCTCCAACCCCCCCCACATATGACTATTCTTCCTACTATCGTCCTCAAGATCCGTCCTTTGTTTCTGGAGGCCCATTGATTTTCTTGTTATACTCTTCCCTGACGTCTACGCATGCTGTCGAACAGAATGCAAAAGTTAAGCTCGCTGAAGTGCTACTGCAAGTTAAGAAAAATCCAAGCAGTGCCATTCATCGCCTCCGGTTACGAGGTGTTCTTTCGCCTCTAACAAATCCAGTTTTATTACGGCTTTTGACACATCTTAACCAGGGGTGCCAATGATTACGGAGGGCACCATACATTCTGTTCTTATCTCCCCCTGTTGACAATCTTTCAATTATTCTCCATCTTTGTCTCACACTGCACTATTATTATGGTTGACGCGTTATTTGCTGTATTCCAGTCAGCACTTGGTTTTCGATTTGGGGTTGTTTTGACCATCGCGACGCTTAGCGTTTTTCATGGAATGTCACAAAATGCATCAGGCTGTAAAGAGCCCCGTCACTTCTCGAATGGTGCTTCTGATGGTGCAAACGCTCAATAATAATGATGATCAAATTCCACTCCAGATCGCTGACTTTGCTGAAATGGTTTTGGCAGTGCATACCAGGAGTGAGTATTTCCTGTGCTGAACCAGAAATATGATGTGAAATAAAAAGCAGTGTATCGTACACTATAAAAAAAAAATTGCTGTCACTCTGTCACGTGTCTGTGGAATTTGAAGCCTGAGAGTTGCTGTTGCTGAGCAGAAACAACATCAATCCAAAGGAGAGCGCCGCAGGATGATGATAGAGCTGTGTAATGTTTTAGCACACAGACGGCAGCAATTCCCAGATGGTGTCCAGAATCGCCCCCGGAGGGGCTGTGACTAGCATGGATAAGATCATGGATCAACGTTATCGCATGAGGCACCTTGCGCCATTGCCTCGTTGCCAAATTATGTTGTTGGATTTTTTTTTCCCCAACTTTGAGTTTCTCGCAGAAAAAAGACCAAGACAGTGCAGCTTATGGAAACTCAAACTACACGTGTTGATTTTTGGATCAGCTCGTGCTGCGACTACACATAGAAAAGTGAGAAAAATGAGCAAAAGACTGTCAGGGGAAACGACGACGATATTTCCTTCCCTGACACACAATAACATTGCTGTCACAGCTCTTGTCCGTGGAGCTCCCACAGATCCGTTACTGTGTTAGATTTTCGATTGGGTTGCGAAGCAGGCACCGCAATAGATCTCCATTATAACGAAACCGGAAGAATGTTCAGAAGAAATGAATCGGGGGAGAAAGTGATGTTATTTGGACAACGTTTGAAAGATTGTCACCTGCATGATCTCTCGGCAGGTCCCACGGCAAGCTTGGTCTTGCTCTCCCAGCTGCAGCCGCTGTCCCGTTCTCCGTCTTCCATCTTGACGTTTTATGTGCCACTGGTTCTAAGAGACGGGACATCGGGTCTCACCAGCACCGGCACCGTCACGGTGTCCGTCTGCCCCTGCCTGAGAGGAGGGGCAAAGACCGGGGAGAGAGAGACGGGCAAACAGGCCGAGGGCGAATGGGAGCGCGAAAGAGAAGCCGTTTGTCTTCCCCAGCACTCCACATTGCCCTCGCCTGGCCTCAGCACCGCTGCTCTGCTGGCCATATTGGCATGCGTTGCGACGCTCCTGGGTAAGTTCTGTGAATATAGCAGAAGTCAGTCATGAGCTAATGGGACTGTCATTTTGTTTTTGCTTATTTTCATTCTAACAACACCACCACACCATATAAATGATACGTTGGTGATACAATTGCAGCAGAACGACCGCAAAACTGTTTTACACAAATCTACATATGAAAAGACAAGTAAATAGACTTTAGCTACATTTATCCTTCACCGCATGCCGGCGCGCTTAATCTTCAACGGAGAGTCTGAAAGCAGTTGCGTAAATATTTCATAGTCACAGCCGCTTGAAAGGAAGGGTTATTTATTTATTCCTTTATTTATTTGTTGCTAATCGCCCCTAAAATAACTATTATGCTTGAGTTTCTCGGCTGGCGTCGTGGGTAGCCACACAATGAAATGTCACTTCCACCTGAGCAGGAATTCACAAACGCTCAATCGAATCACGTCCGGGTGCTGAGGAAGTGTTGGGTGGTGGCCAGCGTCGTTGTCATTTCCATTCACTCCGTTGAATCGCCGCTCGTGCCTTGCTGAGAGGGACATTATCATTCTGGATGAGAGCTGTTCAATCACAAAGGGAGGCACGTTTGCGTGAAGGTGATGCGGAGAGGCTTTTTGGCGGACTAAAAGAATATAAACAAGTCGAGTAAGTTCAAGGATAGGAGAAAACGTTTTCGCATTCAACTAAACCCACAGTTTCATCGCACACTGTGCAATGACACAAAAAAGAAAGATTGGACCCCTCCAATTAGGCATAGAAAAAAAAGTAGTGTGTTTCCGGTAACCCGACCGACCGAGAATTTCTACCTCGAACAAAAACGTTCCGGTCGGCATTTTTTCCAAACCTTCTACATTTTTGTGTAATAATAATAATAATAGTACATTTCATTTATACGCGCCTTTCAAAACACTCAAGGAGGCTTTACAATCAAAACAAGAACAATAAAACCACAGACAAAATTATAAATAATAAAAGGAAAGATGTTTACATCAGTGCAAACTCTCGCGATATTCACGTTGAGCATGCGGCGTCATTTGCCGTCGTGTGTCAACAACATTGAATCATGGCGGCGACGCGATCTCGAAAATTGTTTAGACCGCGTTTTGTGTGTTGCAGTCTAGCATTACTACACCTTGTGACGAATATTTTATTCAGAAAGTTACCATGCTACAACCAGTAAATTATAGAATAACCAATACTTTTTCATAATATTTTTCACAGCGATTAGCCTACAAATCTAATGACCAATTTGCCATGTAATCGTGCCTCGCGTCGTCCGTCTCTCGCTCGTGTTTTGTGCATACGTCACAGGTGAGTTTAGTGATACGCCCTTCGGACGATTCATACGAAAAATCAGACTGGCATTGCCATTTCTTAAATGACGTAATTAGTAGACCTTTGTGAGTTTTTTTCGCGCCATCTCAAACTTTCATCCGCGCGATTCCTCAATTTGCGGACTAAAATAGCAACCCGCATACGCACCTATCTGTTGCGTCCCCCAACACTCAAAACGAAAGTAAATTCGAAGAAACACACCCACACACCACAAACACACAGAGGCACAGTGAAATCGCGTTAATCACACAGTCAAGTCGTGTGCGGTGACTTTAATGGTTAAACTATGTTTCGATACCGTAAAATGACGCCACGGAAACGACACGCTACGGTAACTATTGTTACGTGAAATCCTCAGGCTTGCCGTAGTTTTTGTTTGTTTGTTTGTTTTCCTTCGGCGGCGAGCGGGGGTTTCAATGTCTCCTTGTTTTATGTTTTATGGTTATTTTGTTTACATTTATGATGGGGGCGTGGCAAAAATATTTAAAAAAATAAAAACATTTGTCCGACCTACCGACCCTATGCCGAAATTTCATGTTACCGGAAACACACTACTTTTTTTTCTACGCCTTATGCGCAGCGACAAAATGCCGAGGATTCTCTTGAAAGCGCAATTACGATCGTCTCTGTTTTGTGACTCTCGATCACAGACGTGCATGTGACACCAACGTCGATGGGTGATGGATCACAAATGTTTGTTGTTGGCACGATTCATATCCACACCAAATACTTTGACTGCTATGTAGGCTAACTTAGTGGTCGGTGCCTCTCATACTCACAGTAGCTCTCCAACAATATATACTGGACTAACAGTCATAAAAAGCCATTCAAATATTTGTGCATCCAAGGAGCTGTAGGGTTTTTTGTTTTTTGTTCCCACCCCCAGTCAAATGTTAGGCGGTGTTTTGGAACGACGGAGACATGGGACAATCCAGCAAGGCTTCTGTTTGCCTGGCTGGAGCTCAAAGTCAATTACAGAGCGGTGGCTTGCAGCCCGCTGATATGATGCACCTGCCCTCTAACCCGAGGCCTCCTCTGAATTTGTTTTGTCTCACCTCTTTGTCTAACCTTAATGTTTCTCCATCTCCCACCCTCCCTTTACCCTCTCGGTCTTCTTTTTATTTCCCCTGTGCCCTCCCCTGACCCCTTTTCATCATTCTTTGTTCGCTTTCATCCCTCAATTTCCTTTGCACCTGCTGCCGTCGCTCCGTAGCAGTGAGCGCCCTGTCATTGTCGCTGAGGCGTCAGAAGCGCGACTCGCTGTCACCGCTGGAGGACGATGACGTCCGCGAGAACATCATCACGTATGACGACGAGGGCGGCGGCGAGGCCGACACGGCCGCCTTTGATATCGCCGCGCTGCAGAGCGCCCCCCACAGCTCACGCTCGCGCGGCTATCGCACGCTGGACAGCAGGAACGTGTAAGTTGCTCTTGTTCATGTTGTCGTGACTCAATTGGGGATCTTTGAATGAATTAATACCGAGTCAAATTAATTCAATTGATCGCAACCGATGCATTTTTGGGGATTGATTGTGGTAAAATAAGCATTGTGTTATATTTCAATCAACAGCATGTTAGTGTTTCAATTTTAAGAGTAAATTGTAATAACTAAGTTGAAAATAATGACATACTATTGAAGGTGAGTTCTTTCCCAATTTTGGAGGCCACTTTTGTCTATTTTGCCCTAATCGGCAAGTCCTGGCAAAGTTTATGCCCCCGGTGATATAAGCCAGTGTACACAAAAAGGTACAATGATGCATTCATTGGCATGCAGATGTGGCGACCGCGGGCCTCCGAGTCAGTTGGGAAACTGGGATTGGGAAAAGGATCCACCCCTACCCCCAGTGACGACCGGTTTGTGCTCAGGAAATAAGTTTGTCTGCAAAGCACCTCGGCACCCATACCCGTTGACGCTAAGCGGTATTTCGCCCCATGCGTCAACAAACATTCGCACACAAGCGTGTGGTGACACATTTAATCGCAACAGCCCTCATGACTGGCCGCTTTTCACACACTAAAAGGACGCCTGAAAAGGGACAATTTACTGCTTCAGAGTGGAAGCTTTAATCCCAGCCGGTACAATAAGTGATCCACTTTTGGAAGCGTTCAAGCCGTAACTCCGAGGTCATGATGGGGCACCGTCAAACCGCCGTTGCGGAGTGCTCTCAAGCCGAGCATCCTAACGAGCCGCAATGTTGTTTTCGTTTTGTTAACGCTTGTTTATGCTGTGCTACATCCATGACTTATTCTAGCCACTTTTGATGTTCCTTGAAACATTTTATTGCCTTTGGTCTAATAATTAGCTCCAGTAAATTCATGCAAGTTCTGTGAAGAGGCCATAAAAACGAAGGAAGCCTGCCTTTAGTTAATCAAACTCATTATTTATTCTTTTGCAATTGAGGGAGGTAGACAGAAGAACATGAGATGCCCTCTCACGAATCATGCAATTACCCGCAATAGATGACACTCTTGTAAAGTTGGAAAACATTTTTTTTTCCCAATTTGTTTGTCTGAGTTCCACCACGTGCTCTAGTAGCGGCCATTCACTGCCTCGTAGACAGTCGGAAAATTGTCGGGGTCCAATACCGATTCACAAAACACAACCGCAGAGCCTCATGTGTTTCAGTGCTGTAATTAAAGAAAAACAGGGTTAGGGAATGCGTTTTAATGTATGGCACGAAAGCGCACTTGTGTTAGACGGATAGTTCTTGAAATTCTGTCTGAGTGTGATTTGTGATTGGATGAGTGAATCGGAGAGTGAGGCATGTCATGTGTTTGCGGATGAGGGATGAAGGGTGTGTGAGGGTATTGATTGGGGCGCCATTATGTCCTCGTTGGTCCAGGGCTGTTAACTGTTTATTTTCACAATGAAAAGGTTTTGACAGACTGCTTCTGTCAATGACAAGGGGGGAGTTGCCGGATTGGCTAATTGATGGCTGGCTTGAGGATTTCGGCTGCTTGTCAGCTAGCACTCTGGGTTAGCGGGTGCTTTTTTTCAAAGATGGCCATGTAGCACTTGTGCTGTTGTTCGATTTGAGTTGACCTGTTGCTTTCGGCACGGCATCCATGTTGTGAAAAGCCAAAACAAGTGATCAAGCTCTTATCATCATTGTGGAGAGGTAAAGTCGGGTGTGTCAGCTCATCGTTTCGAGCCCGCTGCTTTAGTATTTCTGTGTCTGTGTGCATACAATTGTATCAGGAATGGCAATTTTCCGCGGATACGCGGAAATCAGCCGTTTTATTTCTTAAATTGATCATTTTTGTGAATCGTCTAAATCCGTTGAGAAAATTTTAGGGGGGGTCAGGAACCTTATCGTCGAGTTTTCACGAGCTCTCCCGATCAGTCTTTCCATCTTCCGATTGTAAACAGCCCTGCGATTGGACGTGTATGAAAGCTTCAACTAATCAGATCACTGGAAGCATTATTTGTTGCGGAAGTCTTAGCTCGATTGTATACGGCCCAGCGATTGGTTAGCTACAAGCGAGTGGACCAATCAAATTGCATGGAACATATTTTTTTTACCTGATTCATGGCGGCCTGTTCGTCTCGCAAATTCATTGTTCTGGGATCGTTTTGAGTGGAATTGTGAGATTTTTGACGAAAGATCAGGAGTCTTCAATCCTAGAAATTGACTCAAATGTCAAGAATAAATTCCGATGGGACTGGCTTCAGAGAAAAGTCACTGTAAAGGTTAAAATTGGTTCCAAGTTCGACGAAGTTACAGAAGCTCTTGGACAATTTTTGAAGAAACCAGACGTAGCGGGCAAAGCTTATTGTGTGTATTGTAGTGACTTAATTAACTCTGGCTCCTGTGGATACGTGGCACTGACAGATCATACAACAAAAGTGAAAAAAACATGCCAACAAAATCGCCATTCGACGGAGCAATTATTCTTTGGGATCGGCATTTTCCAAACAAACTTCGGCAGCAGATACAACGAAAGACGTTACGCACTGGGGTACTTTGGAGAAAAAAAGTGAGTTAAAGTTAGATTAAATTTGCCGATTAATGTTATTCCACAATTTCATTTTTCTGTCCTTTTTTGCATTAAATTGTCCTTTCATTTCACTGCAAACCTCTCAGCTTCAGGGGGGCTGACCCCCCCAAGTCAATCGTTACAACATTTCCGCCGAAAAACAAAATCTGTGTTGCCATCCCTGTTGTATTTCTACGCTACAACGAAAAAAAACAGCAATTATTATCTATATCTGTCAACATTGTTACAAATTATCACGCATGTCGGATTTAAGTTAAATAAACATTCGAGTTTTTGTTTTCCCTGGGATGTTTACACATGAATTTAAAACTCAAGACAGGTTTGGTATTTCGTTTTTGAGCCGAGCCTAATTAAATGGAAATGACTTGAGGAGGAATATGTGGACATTTGAAGAAAACAATTGGAAGCCTACTGTTAAACAATTAGTGTGACTCAGAGAGCGAGCGGGTTTGCTCTAATAAAGGTATATTCCAAATGTTTTTGTCAGGCAGGTTAACCGTCAGCTGAGGAGTTATGGACGACCCCCTCTTTTTGAAGACTCAAGTTTGAAAAAATACTTTTTGAACACTATATTAATTTTTATACATAAAATAATTACAGTACATCTGAAACAAATGATTATAGCAATATATTTGAGAGAAAAAGCATCTTGAAGTTTACACCTATAATCAGGGCCGTCTTAATTCGGGCCAATACGGTATATTGCAATTCATTTGGTTAAACTCTATTCAAGTAATCCGCTTCCAAATATGATGAAACAATTATTTAGTCCGGGGTACTCCAAAAGGTCACATCTGAATGTGGTTTTGTGTCTTCCAGACGCTACACCCAACGCGGACAGGAGAAAACTCGCACCTGCAGCTGGGCTCAGAATCCAGTTGTTGATCACAACTACTCAGGCCCGGGAGGACCCTTTTATGGTCGCCTCTGTTACAGCAGCCACACACTACCTGTGCTACGCCGCACATCGGGCGAAACATTGGAACCAGGTCTGGCAGAGCTTGGATACCGCTTTCCCGGAGGCCAACCAGACCACTCGTTGGTCATCCAAAACCAGGGGGCCATGGTTGGACCCATGGAGTCGGGGGCCGTGTACATAACCCCCACAGATCTCAGCGCGGGAAGCCGAACAGGAAGCCACGCGGGCAGCCGCGACGGGGCTGCGACCCAGAGTGGCGTGAGCACATCGGATGAAGGAACGCCACGGACTAGTGACAGCCAGGAGAAACGACGAGGGATGGGAACCTCCAGCAACTGTACTGAGGAGAGCAGCGAAGAAAAAGTCAACCACGGTCATGATATGGACTGGGTAAGCATTGCAGCCGTCCTTTTATTAAGCTTAAACGCACTCTGAATTTGTCGAGCTCGACGTATCGTCTTCAATGCCTCATATGTTGCTCGATGGAGAAAATTTGATTGCAACCGCATGGAGTATTGAATTTCAATTTAATAATGGTCTACAATGACTTGCGTTACTATTTTAGGTGTGAATCAAATACACAAACGACGTGATAATGAAGTAATTAGGGAAATATGAAATAATCATTAGGTTGGGGTTGAGCTCATTGTTATTTTGTTGGTCCCAGCCTTGTAATATGTTTCATCTTTTGCAATATGTCCACGAGGTTCAGGACAAAGCTGAGGGCTGGTGATGAGTCAGACACATCAGCACATTTATTTCCTGCCATTTATTATCTTGTGTTGTGTTTTATTTATTCGGCTGAAGCAGATGCGCTAGTCCTCAGCTTCATTTAATTGTCAAACACTTTATCTCTAAATCACTCCATCTCGCTCTCGTGGTGCAGTGTGAGTTCTTTCTAGTATGCAATGAATCTGTTCATGGCTTCTTCCCACTCTTGACTTCCTTTTCTGTTTGGCATCCGACTTTCCTTTTGTCTCACTTGTTATTGCCATCGCTCTTGTTATCCCATGTTGACCATCCTCCACCCTATTTGGACCAAATCATGCTCCTTCCTCACAGTACTTCACCCTACCCAAACCCTGGACTGAAACCACTCGTGCTCACCTACATCCCATCCAGGTGCAGTCGGAGACACTGCCAAGGGAGCATAACCTTGTCCTGACACGATCCGGCTCCATGATTGGCCAGGGTCATGGCGTAGGAGGCTGGGTGTGCGATTCTGCCACCCTCCCGATGGCGGGGCGGAAGGCCTCCCGTGCTGGCCTCTCTCCAAAAGGTGCCGAGTCGGAATGCAACGGAGGAGGCGGAAGCAGAAGTGGGGCAACCTCTACCGATGGACAACAAAAAGCTAGCAATGTTCGCAACTACGCCACCGTTTTTCAAGGGGAGGTACGCAGGCAGAAGGAGCACCCCGGCAGTCTGGAGAGGGGAGGACTCGAGCTGGGGAGCAACTTTGTGGTGGCGAGGCCAGAAAGAGAAGGTGGTGGCATACCACTGACGGGTAGTCCAACTGTCTACCCAGAGTCACCCGGCTTGATTGGAGACTGGCGTGACCGGGTGGCTTTGGGTGGCTATGTGTTGGCGAGAATGGATATGACCCCCCAGCTATTGCCCTTCCCCGGTCAGCCTCGGGGAGCTTACGGGGGAGTGCTGGGCGTTGGCCCCGGTTGGGTTCCTGGTATTGAAGCGGCCAGAGCAGCACCGGGGACCGGGGCTCCACCTCTGGCTCTGAGGGTGGGCGAATTCCTACGCCTACGTCTTGCCCAGGTCACATTTGACCCCTCGCAACCACCGTATGACTCGGTGCAGATCTACGGTCTGGAGGGCACCGGGTCCCGCGCCGGATCGCTGAGCTCACTCGAGAGTGAAGGAGAGAAGGATGCAGACAAGGAGGACTGGGGTGCCGGATTGGAAGAGTGGGGGCCCCGCTTCCACAAGTTAGCTCAGCTCTTCCGAGACCGAGAGAAAGAGAAAGAAGAAAAGGAACAAGTTGAAGATGGTGCCAAAGAGGAGAAAGAGAAGCCCGATAAAAGAGGGGGGCAAAGGAAGGAGAGAGGGGTCAATGTGAAGGGAAAGACTGAGGAAGGATAAAAGAAGAAAAATAGGGGTAAAGGGGCGAGAGAGGAAGGAAGGGGAGAGAATGATGAAAAGACTACCAGAACCAGACTAATGTGACGAGAAGTTAAAGGGGAGAAAGATGAAGAGGCAAAGTAATAAAAAGAGACAGAGAGAAACGAGCCCAGGGAGGGTGAAGAACGCAAAGGGAAGGGGAGGCAGTGATTGATGTAATTTAAAGCAATAAGTGTTGAAGCACTGATATGGTCAAGCACAGATACCGAGACAATGCACAGGATGCTTCTGCTGGCGGGGACAGCTATTTGTTCAAACTTTGGACAAAGGAAAAAAAACAACCCAAATAAACAGTGCACGATTGAATCCGTTGTGTACACGTGCAGTGGCAAACTGCGGGGAAAACAGGTTGTCCTTTTAACTCTGTGTTTAGAAGGTCGGGGAGAAAGTAGGAAGAAGCTTGCGATTGTCTTTTCTGTGTGGACGTATGTGTGTGTGTGTTAAACAAAGACAAAGGGATCAATGCAGAGTGGAATGTTCATTCTCAAAAATAACTGCAAGATGACGAAAGAATAAAAAATATAGTGATACCTTGACTTTAGAGTTCAGTTTGTTCCCGGACCTCTTCGCTTAAATCACTCCTATGTCAAATCAGTTTTCCCCATCAAAATGAATGGAAATGCCAATAATCTGTTCCGGCAGCCCAAAAACACCCACCAAAACTTGTAACAGGTTTTTCCTAGAGCAGGATTCACTGACTTCTCGTAAGTTCGGGTATCACTGTATGCTATTTTGCAGATACATTGCCGTGAATAGAATATGAACTGCTTTTCTTTAAGATTTTTGGTTGGTTTGCAGACCTGGCTGTTGACTATTAGCCGTGTACTCTCACACATCCATGCATCAGTAAATACAGTTTACAATCATTTCAGTTTCATGTAAAGTAGGAATGAACATTAACGCAGTTTTAGCCCTCAAAATAAGACACTGGTTAAAACTTAACATTCCTCCCCACGAGCCTTTTGCGACTGATGGCTCAAATGTCAGACGACTTAGTCCGTGTCCCTATGAGGTGCGAACCGTACATCGCAAGCAAACTGCCCAAATGTTTTATAAAGGCCACGCATACCTCATTCAGTGCAATGTATCTGTTCTATATTTTATTTTTCTTTCGGATTTATTCCTGTGCTATGATGAGATATGATATCCCGAACAGCAAAGACATGAAAATAGGATTGAATATATATATTAAAATATAACGTGATATATATATATATATATATATATATATATATATATATATATATATATATATATGATTATATATATATATATATATATATATATATATATATATATATTTAGATATAGATATAGATATATATATATATATATATATATATATATATATATATATATAGATATATATATATAGATAGATAGACAGAGGTGGTTGAGGAATGAGACCACTGTAAAAAAATAACAATGGAAAAAAAATATTTAAAAAAACAAACCTTTTTAACCAATTTCCAATGGTAAATTTTTCAGCTTGCCGCTTCATTCGAAATAGAAACGACGACTCAAATAGAGAAAAAGACTCCTTTCAGTCCTCAAGGAAAACAGACATTGTGAAGATTTGAATGATTTCATGATGCGATCCCCACCCCAGCCCCACGCTCCCTCTCGTTGCCCATCTTTTAGTGGTTCGGTGTTGCTATGTTTACAAAGACGCGCACTTGGCACACATGGAACTCATTGACACTCTTCGGCTTTGATTGTACCACAGTCGGTTCTAAAAGCAAACGCGTCGACTGAATGGAGCAACGACGAGTCGGTGACTGATCTCGTAAATGTTTTCTAGAAGAACTATTTTTTATGTGGAAACAAACAGCCCTGTTGTCACCTGATGCGTCTTGAGGACACTGACTGCATGACTTTTGGGAAAAGGGTTGAAGACAAAAACGCTTCGAAGCGTCCAGATCCCACTTGAGAATTCAGAATGCCCAAATGAATATCCTCCTCGTCCTTTCAACAACGCCGTGATGACTCTTTTGCTTTTCTTGTAAAAGGTCGGGATGCAAATGATTTTTCACCCTGAACTGCACTTTCATACTGTGTCATAGATGGTGATTTATGTTCAAGATTGTAGTTGTCTTTATAAGATGTGGATTAAGGAAATGCTACTAGCGTTTGACGGTGTGTCAAAACAAATTAAATGTAAAGTAGCGCTGGATACTATTGCAGAGAGAGAGAGAGAGAGAGAGAGAGAGAGAGAGAGAATAATAAATGCATTTTGTTTATCTTAATCAGAAGCAGAATTTACTATACATGTCCAAATGGATCACTGTTTAGGGCAATCTGTATGTACTGTAGATAAGAAACAAAACCAAAAAAACTAAATTGGATTCGACGGCCGCGTGGAGTGAACAGACGCCGGATTGTGTTTCGTGACAACTCCGAGCCGCTCGCTGGGACTCGTGGCCTCAGAGTGAAGTTTATTGTGCAAAATATTAGTCAATGGATGCTTCAGCACGTTCTGGTCCCAACGAGAAACCTTCTTTGATGAAAAGGCAGTCAAGTGGATAGAAAGTCTATTAAAATGCTAAAATAAAAATCCAGTTGAAATAGTTTTCCCCAAACTGTCGACTAACACCCTGATATGGAATTAAGAATTGGTTTCAAGGGTATAGTCGTCAGCGTTGCATTGCCCGAGAGGCACGGAAATTGTTCATACAGCCGAACCTCTTTTCAAGGTACCCGCGTTTTCACCGCTATACCGTTCACATTTCAAAGTCCCGATTTCCCGTCATTCATTTTCCATTTGCCGACAACAAACACCTTTATAACCTAAACGTCATTATCACGACCAGGTTTTTTCCCCACAAAATAGTGAAAAGGCTTTTGCTATGACAAAACGTGGGAAGCTAACTACCGCCGCGACCTTGCTTAGGAACAAATGTACAGCGGGAGATTGCCCTCCGTTGCTTAGCAACGCGGCTGATCGACTAGTTACGTCGCCGTCCTTCCGGCAGCGCACAAGCTCTGAAAACACGTCAGGTAAACGGAAGCAAATCTCACTGTCTGTGAAGGCTGACATTGTCTCTCACTTTTGAAAGGGGGTCTCCCACAAACTGCGAATTGACGATTTCGACAATCATCCGTATTGGCAACAAAAATCACAGGAGACTTTGAGGCCAACAAATTGAAAGATGATCATATATCTATTTATACACATTTATGATTTTCCTCGGTGTAAAGGTTCAAAATATATATATTTTTTTGACCAGTTTTCCTGTCAGGTTGGAAATGTATTAGTGCACACATGTTTAGCAAAAGGAAGCTTTGTTGTGCCATTAAAAAACTAACAAACGAACAAAAAAAAAAACATTCCTCCTTGCCTTGTTGTAAAGCATCCTTGACCAACTGCCTTTTTTACTGGAGTCCACTGTGTTGGACCAACATCGCTCTCATTTTCTGACGCTGGTCCGACGACATGATGAATTCAACCTCATATACTGTAGACCTGTTTTTCTGAGCCACAGAATCAAACGATGGACGAACTGGAGGAAGTGAACCAAGATACAAATACAGTTGGAAAGCAGCGGGGGTGCACAACGTCATTGGATATTTATGTTTGACTATATTTTACAGTTTCTACAGTTCAGAAAAGGTCCAGAAAATCCCACACATCCTTTTACAGGTTCGAATATATTTTTTCCAACACGTGTTGGTCTCGATTTGAAACGGACACACACAAATACAGGAACGGAGAGGCACCAAATCACAAGGGAATCGGCTCAACTGAAGTGCACCGTGAAAGGACTTGTTGTTTTACACACGAGTCGCACATGCAAAATTGGCTCCGGGTCTTTCGTATCGCTTATTGGTCTAATTCAAAGCCCGGAACTGTTTGATTGGTTCAAATCAAAGCAATGCGTCTCTGGAGTTATGCAGCACGGCAACAAACGAAAGCACTTGACAGAAGTGATTATTCAACCTCGTGAGCGAGATGAATTGATTCCATCAAAGGTGTGATGTGATTAACCGACTAAGTTGCATCGATTTGGATAAAAGTACGCGCGCACTGCAGCTCCTCACAGCTCTTACTGCTCTACAGAGTAGCAGATTACATTTGTTTAGAAGAGGAAATCAGGACTAAATAAGGATCCCTGCATCTCCATTTGAAGGTTGCTCTGTCAATGTTTGAATGGATGCCATGAAAGGCTTTTTCATCCAACTTTACCTTAAAGATCCAATTGGTTTTGCACCCCCGCCTGGCGCCGTGGCTCCCACGTGATGTTGATACCGTTTTACAGATGCGTGCTGTACATGTACGTGCTTCTTTCCGTTGTACTTTTTCTTTTGTAAATTTGAATTAAAAAAAAAAAGGTAGTATTTCAAAGAGATGAATCAGGCCCACCTTGTGCTTCTTCTGCTGTCTCACAAATTTCCGGATAATCAGAGTTCTGCTGCTTAAATTTGCTCTGCGAGTGAGTGCGCGTGTGGTACGGAGAGATAAATAGAGAGCGAACAACTGAGAGCACTGTGGAGCACATGCAAATGTGGGCTCACAAGTCTTGTGAGTCTGCGGGTGCGTCTTGTCAAATTGGCCCCTTGAAATGTCTGAACCATAAACTGCATGAATGTGTGCGTCTGCGACTGCCTGTGTGTCTTCCGCAGGATGAAGGCGATGCTCTGATTCAGGGGATGCGAGAACTGGGATGGAGGGCCGAGTTCCACGCAGCTTGCGGATGAAAGTTGACGTTGGGTCGTTTTGTTCAATGGCAAAAAAAAAAAAAAAAAAGCAAGAGTTTAACTTTTTTTTTTTTTTAAATCCAAAAGCAGCAACAATTATATAGAAGCCATGTCGGATGGAACTGTGATACGAGGTCCTGAATGGAACTCTGTCGGGCTCATTCTGCAGCGTTCGTCACAAATGATGGCTTGAGGGGTTGCGCGCCATTGCCGTGTGACTGAATGGCTGGTTAAAAAGATTTATTCAAATAATCGCACGTGAAAGGGGAGGTGGGGGGGGGGATTATTTCTACACGATGGTTTCGAAAATGATCGCGTTAGCCGGGTCTCCGCTTGATCACAACGATAATACCCGCCTCAAGTCAGAAACAAGAGGCGGATGCGGGAGCATATTAGCAGTTAATCTGCAATAATATTGCATCAAGCCGTATTTGCGATTAGTTTTGAAATGATCCTCCGGTGTGCTTCATTGTTATACGGTGACAGCGAGCGACAGACAGACAGAGAAACCTAAATATGAGATTCATGAGTCGCAAAAGGATGGAAAGTCATTTGGAGGCTTTGACTTCTCTGACCGGCTGTATCTGCTACGCATGCACACTGCAGCCAAACTGATAAAACATGTTCACCTGGAACCAAACAACATTCTTATCGATTTACAACTCCCATAGGTGTGTTTATTATCAGGCTCCCTCAAGCATCAACATCGCAATGCGGCATTCTCGGCGAGATCTGCTGTCATCGCACTGTCAATAATTTGCGGTGTGCATCATTGATGAGAGCAGAATGGCAGGACGGGAGATAAAATGTACTCTGCGTACAGCTGGGAATGACACTGTTGATGCCACTCCAAATAAACGTGCATGCGCACACACTTTCATCGTCCTGCTTGATTGCATCACATGGCTCTCAGGTTAGCGTGTGTGTGCGCGTGCGCGTCTGCGCATGTACTGAATTCAAGTACAGAGATTCTTCATTCTGTTTGAACCTTACTCTGAATCCCTCTGGCACTTCTGCATCGTGGAAATGTGTGTGTGCGTGTGTGCGTGCCCCTACACTTGCAGCCATTCGTTTTTGGATTTCTCTCATAATTCTTAACCTTTACCGCTGGCTTTTAAGCACATCTGAGTTTTTGAAGAACTGACGTTCAGCGAACCGAAGATACAGTCGAACGTCGTTTCAACGTTATTTGACGACATTTCCACGACTATGACGTTCATATTTCAAAGTCTCAATTTGACGTCGGCCATGACATGAACTTCTTTGAAGAAGTTGATTCTTCTTCGTGGTATTTAAACGCACCGACTGGACAAAGTAGCCCTTTAGCAAAGTTATACAAACCTTAAAATGTATATTAACAACACCGCGGAAACATATATACGTAAAAATGGTGATTTCAGCAGGAGAGATGAGAAGCACAGGAGATGGATTGCTGAATCATGCCAAAATGGCTCGCTCCAGGCACCTCCGACACAACACCACTTTAAGGCAGCCTGTCGCGAAAATAATCACGCACGGCTGGCACTGTTCCTACAGTGCCCCCTGCTGTCTAATTATATACATACATAGATTTTAAATCAACCTGGAAAAAAAGGTTTCCTCTAAATCAAATTAAATATTCCAACGTCACTAAACTGTGACCACATATTTTATGTGGGTCACACTTGCGTTGCAGCATAACTTTGGTCCGTTTTCTTTTCTTTTGATATTTAGAGACAGACTTGAGTCAGTGGTGGGAATTGAAGCTGGCAAAGTACATTTATAAGTAAGTATAATAATAATGTATAAGTACGTTTATATGTATATACCAGTAAGTTCACAGTATATTTATAAATACTGATGTGTACCGGTACTTAATATACTGTCATTGTATGATTTCAACAAACACTCAACTTTGCGATTATGAAAGTCTCTATAACATCGGTAACAAAACCTGACAGAGACCGAAACGAATCACTGTGACAATATTATCGTTCAGTAAATGACCTCTAATATTGCTTCAATGATCGTCACCTCCTCATCCTTGGATGTTCCCGCCTCACCTCCACTCATCCTCTCTCGCTTAAGCGTTTAGCTCTTGAGAATTCACCGACTCATTAGAACTGGAAAATTAAATCTTCATTAACAATCTTAATTAGAGTTCGATCTCCTGTAGAAAGCCGACAGGGAATCCATAGCGTAACCGGGGAAAACCTACAGTGGGAGTTGGTTTCGGCTTGGTACTTTTCTTGTCGCAAGGAAAATAAAACACGAGAGCTGTTGACACGTTTCCCATATTGTTTTTATTTCATCAATGGCTGACGGAATCAATGAACTTGCAATAGTATCTTACCGTTTTTTTTTTTAATGGTACAATACTGTTCAATATTCATCCATAGCAGGTAAATTAACAGTTTCATCAATCACTTTCACTCGGTCGTCAGCAGACAACCGACAAGCCAAATTGATTTATCTTCATTAGTGATTTTTCAGGAATCCTTGAAAGAGACTTCCCTTCCCTTGGGTCCTTTCTGCAAGACTTGAAAGACTTCTCAGAGTTTTGTTCCCCAGTTAAAAGCTAGACAAGTAGGGGCCTTGCCAATGGTATTGGCAGAACTCGCACAAGTCTGTTGTGGAGATGAAAGAGCTGAGTAGGATGGTCGAGCTTTCAATTTACCACTCAATTAACATTCCAATACTGGTGGTTATGACCTGGGGGTAATGGCCGAGAGAATGAAATTGCGGTTGCTAGACTAAGCCTCGGAGGACATCTGGAAGGCCTTTTGATTTCAAGAAAGCTACTACGGTGGAAGACGTGACTGGGTAACCTTTTTCTGCAAGTGGGACAGTTAAATTATTTTAGATTTCCGACCACAACGGCGCAAACTGCCCTTTTTCAAATGCGGCGGCTTGCGCGCATTTGCAATAACACAAACATCCGGTCAAACCTACCGATTTGCAGACTCACGCCAAGTGCAGCGGTGGATTTGCACGAGTCATGAAAATAGAGCGCCCGATTCTCGACGTCTGACTTTCTGCACCATTGATGGCAGATTGCTCGGCGTTGATTTCTTTTTAAAAAGGAGGCCGTAATATTATTATTGAAAAATTCAAAGAGCATTCCATAAGCAGGCCATTCAATATTTAAATAGGTTACTCAGGTTTCACTGCAAATGATTTCATCCATGTGGAAAAACTGTGTCATTCTGTGACCTGGGACAATCAGTAATGGAGTGACACTGTTCTGCTCTGTTTCTTTTCAGTCACTGATACTAAATCATGTTCTAACGTCCAGTATGCTCATGCAATATCCTCCAATGGCCAGCCACAACATTGGGTCTACAAACTGAGATTCTGTGCATCAACCGTATCACAATGTGTGTCGTTTGCAAAGATGAACAGAAACTAGGGTAACAGAACGACCTCTTCCATTCAGAAGCGTCTAAAAGAGGAGCATCTACAACTCAGAAACGAAAAGGTGGTAACGTTGATTGACACCTCAGACAGGTAATTATCGCTTAACAACCTATTTAGGATTGTGGTTGCAGTTTGCTGTGGTGTTGAAATGAATTGCGTCGTCAGTCATTTCTAAAATGTGATTACCTCAATTGCATGCATGAGTAAATAGAAACTATCGGGATTTGTTCTCAGTATGACGTAGTATACATAGTTCTTGCACAACGTTACTGTTGCTCTCTGGCAAAAAACCCCAAAAACATTCTTGTCTTTGGAAAAGCACATTATTTTGTAGTTTTTGTTTATGATAATGATTGTAATATGCAAATAGAGAAGTGTCCTTCATGTGTGGCGTATTTATGTATCTGCTGCCACCTGCAGGAACTAATTCATAACTGTTTTAACGATAAACTGGCGTATCAGCAACGCTGGAGGAGATGAGTTTCGGAACAGGGCAGCTGAAACATCCTGGCAGCTTAAGAGCATCATGTTTGCCTGAATTTGAAATATTCGTTTGAGATATGTTGGCAAAGTTTTTACTTTTTGCAGTGAACTGTACCCATATTTAATTGCTATAATTTTGACATCTGCGTGTACCAAGGAAATAAAGCTGCTGTCAACTTCAAATTTTACATAAAAGGTTCACTCGTATTTGGAGAAAGGTCCATATTTGATTTTTGCACCTTATAATAGTGGTTCAGGACCATTTTAAAAGCACCACCATCATGGCCATCATTAAAATACAGGAGCATCGAAGGCCTCAGCGCTCATCAACAATGAACATTTGTTTTTATTTCAGATTATTTTATGTAACTGTCGTGATTACTTTCAAAATTATTTATTTAGGTATAACGATTACCTTTCCACGCCATTGTGAAATCACAATGTAAATTGCAAAATTTCTTTGTCTACGCTGCCCCCTAGTGTTACATTCGAGGGTTGCATAGGGGACTACTCAGGAGTCATGTCAGTTCATTTGAGGAATGACACAGCGGCGTGAGATGCATCCAGCAAGATATTAGATTTTTCCTAATTACTGATTAAGTAAATAAGAAGCCGTAGCGCCCATTGATGGTCAAAGAAGTCGGTTCAATTCTCCTGTCAATTTCAGATCGGCTTCAATTCACAGCAGCGACTCAGTTCCAAACACGTCCTCTCTCCTCACCCTCGGCTTCGGAAACAAAAGATGATATCAAGCATTTCGGTGTTGCCACAGGAACTGGAAGTGTCCCTCTGGGTGACATGAGATAATTGTCTCTATTCGGACGTTCCCACCGGCAGGCAACTCATGTGTCGGCGCATCCCTGAGCCAAGAATGTTACCTCTGTGAATGTTACCCATCACTCCTGCTGACCGTTATGCGAGTGTGTAGAGTAAATATTTTTGCGTGCATAATTATTAATCCGCATTGGTGTGTTTTTGTTTTCGTTAAAAACAACAGCTTTATCCATCCATGTATCGAACATTTCATCCCGCTGAGTAGATGTAAAGTTCAAATGTGCCGCCGCAGGTTATTTGTAGTGGCTAATCTACAGTATAAAAAATTGTAATGCTGCATGCACTTGGCACTCAGCCTTTATATGAATTTATGTGATATCAGACTTTTCAAATCTTAAAACTCTTACTGCGTTCTTAACTGTCACTATACGTTCTTGTAATGTCCTCAAAAATCGATAATTGTTTTCTGTGGTCTCCAGTACGATCAATGTCCTGTTGTATAACATCAGGTGATCTCGCTCCAGAGTATCACTGTAGTTTATTCTTGTCATCGCCTTGCTATTCTGGGACACACGCGCGTTAAAGTGTGTATGTGTGTGTGTGTGTGTGGGGGGGGGGCTTCGTTTACCCAGAAGAGGGCAGTATCTATCAACTTTGATCCTACGACGATAGCGACGAATCCCTTCAGATTCTCAGTCGTCCACTTCATGATAAACCGCAATCCTTGTGACTGGACTCTTTTGGTTGAAAATGTTTCACCTTTAATTCTTTTGATGGCTGTGTCCCTTGGGGGTGGTCACAATAGGATTGGTGTTGTTCTTATTGTTGTTGCCAGGCCCACTTCGGATCACATGTACCGTTGACCCATAGGAATGTAGAATAGTTTCATCGTATCTGCATCGATGTCAACGCTTTTCAGTTTATTTAAATGTGACTGCAGAGGGTTTGGTGTCTGTGGTAGACTTTGACTTCTGTAGGTGCAGATGTCTTGTCGTGGATGCTTTTTTTTCTCATCAAACAACAGTGGACAGCAGAGGTATATCAGCACAGTCATGTCTTTTAAGACCTTTTTCTACTTGAAACAAATTGCTTCCGGAGAGAAAGAAGTTCAGTAATAACATTCGTCTCTGGCATTACTGTACATAAACATATTCATTCACATAAAGCACACAGGCAGACATGTAATCGAGGGCCGATTGAGTTACGCAGTTCCCATCTGTGAATTGCTGCGCTGATGAATAAGTAATGCTTCGTCCTTTCAAGTGCATCTTTGAACATTGCTGAAGTTTTTAACCCTATGAAACCCAGACTACAAACCTCTCATTCTTGCCTTCTTGGCCCCTTCTCACTTTGCCTTGCCTGCAAAATACCCCCAGCCCCAATGTGTTTTTTTCATCCATGTAGCGTATCTTTGAGACACAGACACAAAGGTGACTAACACATATCATATTGAATCATGCATGCGAGCTTGTAGCACACACTGTGCAGCTCTTCCGCTCCGGGAACCCTCAAAGGACGAACTTGGAAATGATACCATGACACAGCTGGGCCTCCACATTAAGCGCACACAGGCAGCCTATTCATCTACATTTTCAAGAGCACGTTTCCTATCGAATGAAGCGATGGTGGGACATTGTCAAGTGTCTACGGGAAAAAAAAAACCTGAAACAAATTGAATGGGATTGCAGAAGCCACGGCATTGCCAAGAGGCCGTCATTCAGGTGAGTGTGGTGAATCATCCTTGACATCATTGCCTTGATCAGCTTTATGCTGTCCTGTAAATTCTCCATCCCAAATTGTATGTTAAAAATGAAAAAAAAAATCAAACAGGAAGTGATGTCATCCTCTGCCGACACGGTGGAAATATGCTGGTTGACATTGCGTTGACCTTTCGTCAGTCCCACAGACCACAATGACATTGAGCCATATTGTTTTAATTTCACCAATTACCATGCTGTGTGTGTCTGGCAGTTTTTTTTCAACTTTAATTGGCTGTGCATCTGGTTTGCGTGCACCTGCGTGTGACGTACAAAGTAGCACGTTCTCGATGCCGACTGGCTGTCGAAGAAGAACAACAAGAAAAAGAAGATCTCACGGTCCTAAAATTGTGTTGACGAACTGTAGTTTAGCAATGACAAAAGTGCCATTTTGATTTGGCTTGAAATAACGATGGACGGCGGCACGGTGGTCGATTAGGAAATGGATAGATGGATAGATAATGATGGATTGATGATGATGATCCGACCGCTGCTGAATGATGACTGACTGACTGTCAAAATTTGTTGGGGCACCATCATGGCTGCTAGACAGATCTTGGGTGTCATGCCATCTAATGTAGTTTCAGAGCACACAAAACAGCAAATAGGTGATTTTTTTTCAGTTAATAATGAAGATTAGCTTGCAAACCCCCCAAAAACCAGAATATGTAAATTAGCCAATCGTGACTATGGGGAGAAGATGGGGCGGGGGGAATTTACACCACACACTTATGATGGTTTGAGGTTCGAAATTATATTTAAATTACCCATGGTGTCATAAATTGGCTTCGTGGCGCTGTTTAAAAAAAAACCCCAAATTTTGTTTAGAAATTTTACGAATTTAAATGAGGACACACGTATTTCAAAATAGTGATAAAATCCGTGCTGCTCTGAGCATATAACGAAGAATTTGAAAGCATCTGATGAATAATTCTTTTCGGATTAGCGCCCCTTTAACACCGCTGCAACTCTCTCTCTCTCTCTCTCTCTCTCTCTCTCTCTCTCTCTCTCTCTCTCTCTCTCTCTCTCTCTCTCTCTCTCTCTCTCTCTCTCTCTCTCTCTCTCTCTCTCTCAGAAGTGTTGTAAGCGCGCCCACCAGTGCGAGTGCGAACGGCGCGTCACAGCATCGCTTCGGTTCACAGCTCGCGGTGGCGCAAAAGTGGACCGCAGGAAGCACGTTTGAGGGCATTCGGGACGTTCGGGGACTCGCGGAGGATCAGCTCAGGCAGCGAGGTGCGCGCCATGGCCTCCAAAGAGACCACAGCGCCGGGCTTTGCCAGTGTCAGCAGGGAATTGACAGGTGAGCTCCAAATGACCCCCCCCCCTCTTGGGTTAAGGGTGCTGTTTAACCTCCATAGCGCGACGCCGCTCGCCGCCCCGGAAGTGAAGGCTGACAAGAGTGTTTTGGGGCCACACGTGTGAATTAGTTTGGCTTGTTTTGCGTCTTTTCTTCTCGAGTTTAGAGTTCCGGCCGCAGGCAAAGGCAGTAAATGTCCCTTCAAGGCAAAATCGCTCAGCGAAATTGGGAAGGTTGTCATTTTATCGATTCGATTCACTTCAGAATTGATTCGGCATGAATCTCCGCTGTGCAATTGATCGTGCCGCAGAAAGGGACCACGAGTGATATTTTTGGATGTGTGGCGCAATCATTTGTGAAGACTTGATCTCTCTTGGCGTTCGAGCGCGAGTTGCTGTGCGCCGGTGAGAGATGCTTGAGCAGCGATTGATCGGGCACGCGCACACGAGAAGCTCGTTGCTAATTAACCTGACGAGGTTGTTTACTTGAATCTTGCCGTTAACCAGCTCATCCTCGCCAAGCCCCTTCTGTCTGGCCGTGCAGCGTTAAGTCATGAACACACCTGCCAGATCCCGAGCGATGGGGTCATAATGACCCCGCCGTCAGCGGGAGCAGGCCCAAGGAAGTGCCAAAAAGGCCGTTTGCCTCTGAGCAGGGGGAATTAAAGTGGAACAGGGGCACTGACCCATCTTTCCTCCCCTACCCTTCTTCGCTTTTGGGAGTATCTTAGTTCAACCAAGGGGGGTGCAAAGTGCATTGAAAGGTTTAAACGTTTGGGTCTTACCTAAGCTTAGTCTCGATAACGATCCGCGTTTGGTTGGCCTCAAACGTGGGAGCAAACTTAGTGTTTGTTGCAGGAAAATGAGAGTTGTGAGTCTGTTTATAGAGAGGATGCAGGGAATCATCTGCACACAAGCAGACCGCTCCACACAACTAGAGTACACTAACAGCATGTACTGTAACCCTTCCTGGATGTATAAGACTTGCATTGCATCTTTGAAGAATATACTGTATGCGCAGATGCTGTCAATACAGCTAGTGGGTGGAAGACATTGAACTCAACGGGGCCATTCTAGTCCTTCAATATTGCAGCGCTATATCTTTCCAGGTTTCATTGGAGTGAGCCAGCTTGTTTCTATTGAGCTCTGATGCTAAAAATAGCCCAGATACAGTAGGAGCTCTTGTTTTAGAGGTTCTCTGTGTGTTAACAGAGTGTGATGTTAATCCTTAATAGCTCAATCTTTGAAGCCCTGATCATTTTGGACGTTAGTGCCCGAGTTACAGCCGTGGCAGGCAGCTGTCCTTATGCAGCCATCTGTTCATAGGGCACCGCTGTTATTTACAATATGTTTACTCGGGCTGCACAATATGTCGAAAAAATGTCGGCATGGGGATAATGGTCTGTGCTATAAGCAGAATCGCAAAGATGTGCGATAAGATTCATATGGAATTGTCTGCTTTGATTTGACTTTGACCAGTCAGATGCAACCTTGGATGGACATCACATTCCAATAGGTCAACAGGATCAAGGGGCATTGCTAACACTAAAGAACTTCCAATGATGACTATATATACTGTATAAAAATACAAACAATTTGTAAGGTAAAACATGCATGGGTATGTGTGTGTCCCCACGACGTTCTGTGAGCAGTAGTGCACTGAGCAAATGACTGGCAAGAGCCTTCGGTCATGCCTTCTGTCTCTACTAGGGGTGGAATAGTTTTTGAGAACTGTCCAAATCATTCGATAAAACGGTTCCGCTTTTGCCCACATGTATCCTGTTTGTTTTTCCCCCTCTCATTTACTGAAGAGGCGAAGGTTTGTGTGACAAGACAGAGCTCGTCACTCGAAGATACTGCCTTGGAAGTAAGGAAGAGCACTCGGTCAACACGGAGAACAATACAGTAGTTGCGGCCATGAGGAATGGAAAAGCGATGGTGCCAAAAGATTGCATCCGCATCCTGCGCGCGCATTTGCATTACCATAACGACGGCATTAAGTCATTGGCGAGGGAAGTGGGACAGTGTGCAAGCAACTTTAATTGTGTGTAACGGTAACAAGACTAACATGATAGCTCATCTGCTGACACTTTTACTCCCTGCGGCTTTTCAACAGCCTTACGGTGACGAGTCAAACAGGGCATGCGGTTTTCCGTCCGCGACTGCCCAGAACGTGACTTGTACAGAAGTGCACCGTGACGATATCATATACCGGTTGTTCCTTGCCATAGAAATGAAAAGCATGTTGGAGCTAAATTCTTGCAGTCAGACTCTCACCCGCTTTTATGTGCCACATGTCCCAGTGTCTCATTTTTTCACGTTAAAACCAAATTATGTCAGACATCCCATCCCAGCTGATTTGGGGCGGTAAGCTGGGTGCACACACACACACACACACACACACACACTGTTCTGCCTACAGATTTATTGGGATTGAATTCCAAGAGTAACTTCATTTATTTATTCATTTACTTTCAAGTTAATTATCCATATAGAATTTATTGATTTATTCAATTTTTTAGGTAATTTTAGCGAATTGTGTGATCTTCAGTTTGTTTCACAACACTGTTGATATGTGAGTGAATGACTGCATTTTTTTTTAATGCGGCGGGGGATTTCCCCACTAATTAATTATGGCAAGAATTTGGATTAATTTTTAAATAAAGGTATTTTGGCTGTAGACTTGTACCCGCTATTTTGAGTTCAACTGTTCTGATGAATATCTGTCTTTTCTTCATCCTGCCAGAGAGCATCAGGAAGGTGCTGGACAAACAGGCCATTAAATTTGTGAGAGCTACCAAACTGGACACCAAGAATGGGAAATCGGAAGACAGGATTCTGGTAAGAGATCCCAAGACTGTAAAGAGTCCCTTTTAGGCCCTTATTTTTCTGTTTTCATGCCAAATGAGATATTGACTTTGATATGGAATATGAACTTTGAGACAAAACGAAGTTCTCTGAAGCCAAGCGGAATCCATTCGAGCTTAATTGAGACAAATTGAAAGACCTATAAGAAGTCACAGATTAGGCATCCTGTCACACTAATCAGACGCGTTGAAAATCGGGGCTTAAGGCAGATGCTGCCCAAGCAAAGCAAAGTGGACACTGTGTCATGGCCTACTGAATCTAGCCACAGAGTTTATTAGATGTGGCAGGGTGGCCTTAATGCCACAGGCAAGAGTTTGGTGCGTGCATGTGTGAGCCTGACATTGTATATACTATACACTTAGTCATGTATTTATTTATTTATGGATTGATTTATTTATCAATCACAATCCTGCATGTTGTATGAGAGTATATCCCAAAGGGGCTGCGATGCGTTCAAGGTGCTTTGTTGGCCCAGGCCACCTCCGCGTTGACAAAGTATGACTTGCTCAGCCTCGTTAGAAAGATATCCTATGCATTAATCCGTTGAGTTTTTTTTTTTTTGTTCCACGTTTTGTTTCTCCACCATCCTCCTTTCACCACCCTTACGCCCCTCCCATGTCCCCACCATTTCTGTCATGTCCTCTCTTTGTTTCCTCTCTACCTCCCTCTTTCCCTGTCATTTTAATCACTCTCCTCCTCATCATCGCCCCACTCCCCGACCCCCACCCCCCTTGTTGTGCTCCCCCCGACATGGCAGTTGCCTCTCACTCTCTGCATCTCCCTTGTGCCCTTCCCTCTATCTTTAATCCGGCCTATAAAAAGTATTGGGCCCCTCTTTCGATCACAGGCAATTCAATTAGTTACAAGATTATTATAATTTTTTTTTTTTTTACTGTCCATGTGAGCCTTGGGTACTGCTCTGGATGCATTCAAGGAGGAAAGGAGATATAGGCATTAATTCTTGTTTCAATCGAAAAAATGGATCCATTTCAGAGGTGTGATGGTGAGCACGTGAGGGAGATTGGAATGCTCTCTTCATTTCTCTGTGCATTGAGCACTCATCTTTCAAACGGGTTCAAGGGATACGAAACTTATTTGGCAATTATCAGCTGTAAAAAGTGATACCTTGTCCAAAACGAATTTGAGAACGTGATTGTTTTTCATGCACGATTAACACCTTTTAAAAACAAATTTTTAAGTTAAGGCTCATGTGATGTCATTTTCAGTCGACAGCAAAATGCGTGCGCTTCGGAAGGTGTCAATTGTCAATTGTTATCAAATTAATTCTGGACAAAATGTCAACTTTCTATGTCTGAAAATGGCAAAATAATTTGGGTATTCCCTTTAGGCTTCAAGGCTGAAAAGAAAGCGGACTCATTTCTTGCTCATTCCTTAAGCACGAAGGCCCCTTTTTAGCTGGGTCTGCTGGTTGATTTGGTTTGGTGGACAAGTCGAGCACATCCTTTGTTTGTTCGAACTTGCTCTAAAGTCTGTCTGGTTTTATTGTCTGCCCCTGTTTCCGCCCGTGGAGATCGATGGTATCCAGCTGTCTGTGTATGTTGACTGTACCAGCCATCACACGATGACACACATGTACATTGACACGGTTGAGGCCCCCCACTCTTCCAGACGCAGGCAGAAGGGTGTAGCATCACAAGAAAGAGCCACCCAGGGCAATCCGTTGGAGCTGCATCAACATGCATGCTTCCATTTTTCAGTGTAGACACATGCACACGCACGCACACACACACACACACACACGCGGTTCAGTGCCCCAAACCTTCCTACATTGGTACCCTCATTATTAGACCACCCTATTTAAGGATGAAAGACAATTCGGAAAACAAAGTGTTTCTTCAAAGGCAGAGGGGGGGAGGAGGTGTTAGACGAGAGTCTGCGATATAGCACAAGGATGGAAAAAGAGCTGAAAATGGCTTCAGAGCGAGTAGGGATGACATTTCTGATACGTTGCGATGCCCCAGTTGTTGTTGATTTGGCCCTTCCGCCACTTATTTGTCCTGATTGGTCGCTCGGTTTTATCCAGTGCGGCTCCATTGCTCCGAACTAATAATGGGCCCCATTAGTGCAAGAGACTTTCCCTGTTTGACGGTGCTGAACACACTCGAGTGCATCAGAGACTTTTTTTTTTTTTTTACGCTCGATGCTTCCAACGATGTCCCTCTAGTAAGACTCCAGCATTGCTGTGGTTTGAGGTTAAGTTTGTGGTGTTGAATGCAAAGACAGTTTCTGCCCAGTTTGTGGTCTTGCGAAGTCAAAGTTGAAACGTCATTTGGAAAATGAGCTAGTCCATATCGATGTAAAATACGCCCCTTGCGAGAATTTCTGTCTGATCCGATTCATCGACTAATCGGGACTCTTAGTCGACTAGCAAAATAGTGTTTTGTGACAGCCCCTTTTGCACGCGCTCAATTTCAGAAGGTTTTGTTTTTCAGGGCCTCCGTTATCCCCATTAAAGGTGTCGACGAGAGAGCTCGTGCAAAACAATAATTGTAAAGCTGAGGGAAGACGTAAACTTAATGAGACCCTTTGCACAGATCTGGGCTGCATTCGAGACAGCCATTCAGAATGTCGCGAAGAGAACTAAAACGACTATCCGCACAGTAATTCAGAGGCTGTACCGGAATAATAGCTCCAAAAGTGCGATGAAGCAAGGGGTAGCATTGACCAAAATGATGGGAAGGCAAAATCTTTTGAGATAGAAAGGCTCCAAGTCAGGGAAAGCACTCGGTCTGGATTTGGAAGCCTTTTTGCTTTCGAGCCGTGGGAGGTTTGAAACAAAGGCAAAAAAGAATTCTATAAGCAAGTTGGCACCTTGATCGTGGAAAAACAAGTTTTTGCTCAATTCGTGGAGCTGTGAAAAAAATACTGAGTACTGAGCAATAAAATCAGAGGCAACTGGCGCTCGCGGCAGAATGCTTCATTGTCATGTTTTGCAGCATTCTGTCAACACTCCGTATTTTGGTGTAATACGCTCGTGTCACGTTGCGTATGACCACTTCCTCCTTGCGCGCTGCGCTGCGTGGAATCGCTCCGTGACTGTCGGCATTGACCGTCTGACAGTGCGTGCTCTCAGCCCTCCGTTCTGTAATTAGAACTTGGGCTTTCGTACTTGACGAACGTAGCACATGTTGGTAGCCCGTGGCGGCGAGTCTATGAAGTGTGACTGCTGACCTTCTCCCCCCATGAGGAGACAAATAAGCGTTGCCCTGCGGTGTGAGCGATACACACCAAGTATTCCATCTCTTCTCCTTCTGACATTTTAATTTCCTTTCTTCTAGTTTCCTCACTTGGATATTATACTCCTCGCTTCTTCTTTCCCTGTCCTCCTGGCCTCTCTTCGGCCCCTTGCTCATTTTTGAGCCCCCATCCACACGTTATTTCCTCTCATGCACCGAAGCCGATCCATTTGTCAGCCCTCGTTCCTGTATTGAAACAACCACGCGCATCTCGTTATCTGCCTGTGAGTGCGCCATTCTGAATTGTGCTGACTTGTACGTGACACAATATCCCAAAGATAGTTTGTGAATTACTGGGCACAGATCTGTAATGTTCCTCCTTCACAAGGTCAAAATGCTTTTCTCATCTTGTTTCAGTCTCCTGACTATGTTCCAGGTCATAAAGAAAGACCTACTCGCCATTGGTCGAGCAGTTTTTCGGCCGAGTTGAGCCCCGGCTTATTCGCTCGAGACCAGGCTGGTCCTTCAAAACGAGCTAAGACAAGAAGTGAGGTGCTGCTATTATTGGTCCGCAGTTTAAAATGTTTTACTATTATTGTTGTTCAAGCAAGTGCTGCATTTCCTCGCCGTTTGAAGCGCAGGGTTGTTATTTGAGGAATAAGAGGCAAATTGTGACCTTCCACCTTTCCGTCCTCTCGCTCACTTTCATTCTGCGCTCTTCCAACCACTCTAAAGTCCACTGAACACGGGACCTGGGGCAGCTCTGCTTTCAAAGGCCACTGTGGGACAGAGTGACAGACAAAACAGTCAGCAGGGATGTGCCGTCATTGGGCAAGCTTTTCTTCGGCAATGGACGCAAACCGCGTCTTCCTGGCTGCCTGTGCGTTCGTCAGTGAGAAAGCAGAGCGTCATAGCTAAGGGCTAGCTCATGTTGCCTCTTTACAGCCGCACAAGAGGCGCGCCGTTATCGCCGAGCGAGCGGCAATGTCCGTTTGCTCCCTCTGTTGCTCTTTGTCTACAACGTGTGTGTTGGAATTGCCCTTGTGGTTGAGCGACAAATACCACCGGTGACCAAATGTGGCTCTGATCCGCAGCTCGTTGCGTCAGAGGCTTCGCCGCATCGTACGGGGCCCCGCAGACGCCTCCTGTGATTTGCAGCGTGTCCTTTTGAAGTACTTTGTTCAAGAAGCCGAGGCTGACGTCTCATGATTAATATTGCCACCCCCGCACCCCAACCCCTGCCCTCAAATGGCTGCAACACGCACACGCGAGAAGGGAACCATTATTTCCGTTTACAGCTTGTACTTGCACTCCAACACTGCTTTGCCGTTTCGCTTTGGGGCCGACCGCTTCTTTAAACCGGTGCAATCTCAGCAAGGGCGCGACTGTTATCTCTCGCCACCCTCGGCGACCGTCGTCTTTATTGTCTTACGCAGACATTGGCGCGGCCCGTCTGACTGAGGATGGTGGCTCAAAAAGTCAAATCGAATAAAAATTAAAATGGAATGGAGCAGAATTTCTTTTTGCGCAACTGAAAGTATTCAAACCGAAAAAGCAAATTCAACGTGACCGTACGGGAAGTGATATGTAAGACAAAGCGGTGGCCACATTTGCTCTTTGGGATGATTAATGGTAACGGCTGTGATTCTTCTTTACGGCTTGATATCGATGGATTTTTATTGCTCGGGAAAAACGCCTTTCGGTTTCTCATGAGAGATTTATAAAGTCTTAATGCACTTCATGACAAAGGTCTCGGGACACCAATCCAATCAGATCAATTATTGGCTGCAAAGATCGACACCGTTGACGTTTTCACCGCTATAACGTTCACATTTCAGAGTCCCGATTTAAACGTCATTCATTTTCCATTTGCCGATTTTGCTTCCAATGAACACCTTGATAACGTAAACCTCATCATAACCACCAGATTTTTCCCACAAAATAGTGAACGGGCTTTTGTTTACAACGAAGCCTGGGAAGCTAATTGCCGCCGCGACCTTGCTTATGAACAAAATGTACAGCGTGGGATTCCGCTCCGTTGCTTAGCCACATTACTGATCAACTCGTACATTGTTGCATTGTTGGACGTCAACAGCGGTTTTTAACCATATAGCGCTGTTTTTTAAGACACCTCACCAAGAAGTATTGACAGATCCAATGAAGGCGGAAGTAATCCAGGTAAGAGATTTCTCTTCACCCGAAAAAAAAAAAGAAAAAGAAGAGACAATATTCTGGAAAAAGAAACCTTAATCCTAATTTAAGGATATGCCTAAAAAGGCCAATTGCTGCCAATCTGTTCTTGTTCAGCATACAGCTGATCAAATCGAAGACATCTGAAGGCCTGAATTATTCATATGATGAGACCTGCCAGATTGTCTTTGAAGGAAGTCGATGCCCTGACGGTCTCTCGTTCTCGTTGCGAGGCATATGCTTCTTCCTGCTTTTAAACTGGCGCTGGGATTGGACCGGTAGTTTCCTGCAAAGGCTCAGTGGTGCACTGTTGTCATAGAAAGGACACTTTGTGTCTCTTTCTAATATCCACTCTTGCCCCCTCAACTCATTGCTTGAGCTTCCTTTGGATGTCCATAGATGAATAAGAAGTCGGCTTCTGGTGTCCTCGGTAGTAGAAGTGGAAGAGACGAAGAGGACTGTATTATCAGGATGCAAATCTCTTTCTCCCACCCTGTCTTACTCGCTCGCTTTGTACGTTTCGTTTTCTTTCTTCTCCTTAGCGCCCCTCAGCAGGGCGCCATTAACCATTCAGGCCCAGGGAGGCCTTGAGGAATTGAAAGCGACAGAGCAGAAAAAGAATAGAAATACTGGAGCTCGGAAGGAGAGGGAGGGAGTCGAGAGAAAGCGAGACCGTAGGACGGTAGGGGCTGGATGAGATGCAGACGGAGCACTGGAACACATTCGGAGATGGATGGGATTAGGGATTAGGGAGAAGGGTGGCGTCAGTAAACAAATTTCCATGGAGATGAAGAGAGAAATCTGCGGAATGACAGAGGGCACGACGCGAGGGTTTTACAGTCAAGACATTGAGGAGAATGGAGACACTCAACATGTAGAACAGACAAAGTCTGTGTCGCGATGCCATGGCATTTATTGCGTGCATGTTTTTCACGATTTGGGCAGAACGTAGAAATACAGTCAGTCTGCTGTTACTAGAGGAATCAGAGTTGGTCATAACGGGATTAGGTCAAAGCGTTTTTCCTCCGCAGCTCCTCGATGATAAATCACGCTCATTCCAAAAAAACTGCATGCGTGCGTGCCGTGCGATGGGCTGGCAAGTGTGTGACGGTGTACCCCGCCCATTGCCCGAAGACAGCTGGGATAGGCTCCGGCACGACCCTTGTGAGGAGAAGTGGATTAGAAAACGGATGGATGGATGGATGGATAGTTTGCTTGGTATAAGTATGAGCCTGTGACATCACAAAATGTGAGCATTTTCCCTTTTCCAGGCTGTCACTGCCGTTACATTCAGCTACTCGTTTTTAAGGGAAGACAGTGTTACCTCTACTTACGAACGTGTCTTCGTACGAAATTTTCAAGTTACAAAATGTCTCAGCGGGAAAATATTGCCTCCCGTTACGAAAGAAATTTCAAGATACAAAATACAGGATGGACTGCTCCTCGTGGCTCCGAGTTTCCTGAACGTGACATATTTAGAGTTGCTCTGCCATTGGCTATTACCGAGCATCATCCTGGCATCCCATTGGCTAAGATGTATCTATGCGTGTAGATCGATAATTCGATAGATCGGATGATCGCTCACTCTGCCGATGTTTGCCTTGGACATTTTTGAAGGATTGTTAAAAGCCAACAAAAGCAAACGTCCTTGGATCGGTTCTTTCCAAAACGCCGGTCAAAAACCACTTCTGAGAGAGAACATGAACTAAAGAGGGCAAAAATGATGAGGATGCAGTTAAAAGTTAAATGATCATCGTTCATAATCTTTACTCTATTCTTTGTTTTTTACATTATGCACAACTCTCATTTATTGTGCAATAATCTAATTGTAACATGTATTTTTTCCATATTTTGATGCTTTAGAAAACATTTACGTCTAAATTTTGGGGGGGCTTGGAACGAATTAGGGCATTTACATGGAAAACGCGTCTCTACTTACAAAATGTTCTAGTTTAGAAATGTCTTCCTTTCGTAAGTCGAGGTGCCACTGTACTCCTTTTCATCTCCGCTTTGTCAGTTGCCACTTTTAAAACCTTCCTCTTCTTGCCCCTGACGAGCTCCTTGTTGTTTTTATTTGTGAGCGTGTTTCGGGTCATTATTTTGCGGCCTGATGAAGGATCCCCCAATTAGTTTGGTTTCATCTTTTAAATTGGTTCCAAATGTTTCCGAGTTCATTTTTCTGCTGCCATCACGCGTTACATCAACGAAGATTAATGACCCCATTTCAGATGAAGCCATGCAAGGCCGTGCCATGATATTACCTGCTCTGTGTTACACAGATGAGCTCCTTTTCGATCCTTTCTGATAGCGCGCTTACATTGGACTCAGGTTGTCAAGATGTTGATGATAATATTCATGTTGTTGATGTTCTTGTTATTGTTTGTTCCATAGATATGGACAGCACATTGATACGGATGGTATTTAAAAATGCTTTATTTTTTTTCATTTTATTTTGTTCAGAAGTTGACTTTGCATTGGTTCTAATGCAGTGCTGCAACCACTCCAGTAGAGCTCATCTGTAATTCTCCAGTCGTGCGAAGTACATGTCAATAGTAATGATTAAACACAACATGCTTGATGATGACAAGTAATCAATAAATGTTGTTTGCAGGGCAGTGTCTTAATGCAAATGTTGCCTGGTTTGCTTTATCAGAATTTTGCTGTGCCAAATCTCTCAATTTAGAGGGAGAATGCACATTTTTCAGTCGCGAAACACTCTCTGTATAATTCCTATCTTGTCTTTGTCCTTTTTGTCCTCCATTTGCTGAGTTTTTGTCTCACAAATGAACCCCAATTATATTTCCCAGTGTGCCGCATTAAATATTACTAGCCGTAATATTTTACGTACTACGCAGGCACGATCAGAATTAGCTAACGTCTTAAGTGCTGAGCATGATTTACAGGTCATTTGAAAGAAAAAAAGCCATGTGTTGCTCTGAATACAAGATGTGTGTGATTTTTTTTTTTTATGCTGTGATTTGCATTTTACATTCGGCGCCCTGTGACGGTAAATGAACGTGTTCTTCCCTCAGGTCCTGGCAACATGGAGACTGTATCTCTTGGCTGTCAAAGTGCCTACAAAGGTAAATGTTACTCCTCTCTTACTTGAATTTTATGGCTACCACTTTCCAACTTTGATATTTCTCTCACACACACACACACACACACACACACACACACACACACACACACACACACACACACACACACTGAGCATTGATATACAGTAGTAGTGGCTGTTTGAGGCAGAGAAGATGGTGATTACAATGACTGGTTTAAAGCATTTGTGTCAGATTTTTGGCAATGAACAAGTTGCTTTTGTTGTTCAATCTGGGCGGAAATGAATCCTATAAATATGCGACGCCTCACTCAGCAGCTCTTTAGCCTCCCGAACGTTTTCTATAGCAGCGGTCCCCAACCACCGGTCCGCGGACCGGTACACAGCCACGGCCCATTTGGGACCGGGCCGCAGAGAGACACACCTGCGAGCTGTGAGCATATCGACTCCATCAGGCGTGGCGGAAATGTGCGCGACTCCTGCCAATCGGAGTCCTTCTAACATTTGTTTGCAAGTTGAGATAAACGGAATCCACCAATAAATGAAAGAGTAGGCAGTAAAGAGAAAGTAATCGCAACAAGCTAACCAAACGTACAGCAAAACGGGCAGCTGATGGGCAGCCATCATTTCCCAGATGAAGCTATTTGGACAAGACAAGTTGCTCCCCTCTCGGTATCTCCAGAGCAATGTGGCCCTTGTGCGCGGTATGTCGTCAAAAGCTAGTAGCGGCCAAGTGATCAATTGAAAGCATGAAAACCCGAGCAGAGTTGACACAGCCCGCCCACTTAAACATGAGAGGTTTAGTCGCTAATAACTAGCAGGCAGCCACCGGATGAAAGCAGCGATCAATCGTGTCCCATTTGTAAGTAGCAGTGATGCCGATGCCTTATTTAGGATCAAAATGGAAGCGTTAAGGATATAGCAGCAGGGAAAACAAAGAACGATCAACGTTGGATACAACACCACCATAATGCGTTCCGTTTCAGGTGGAGGTCACGTTCAACTTCTTGGAAATCCGTGCAATGAACACTTATCCAGAGCATCAGGTACCGTTGCCGTACGCGTTTCCTGGTGCTGCTCGGCCCGAATAAAGATGAAGACAAACGCCATCTTATCTCCATCCTGTAGGTTCTAATCGATACAGACAAGACGACTTATTCGCTGAGATTGGAAAGCCAGGACCAGTTGGATCACATGGTCAGTCACATCAACTACGCCCTCTCCCGAGTCTTCAACAACTCCATTTATGCGTAAGAATGAAAAAAAGACTCCCTTTTGCCTCAAGCCAACAAGTCGTCCTGTTTTTGTGTTGTGTAAGCTGAAAAGAAAAGACGAGTTGGGCAACAGTGACAGTGCTCGACAGAGCTTTGGGACGTTGGCATCTTCACTTTCGGCCAGCTTTCCGCTTCAGCGGCCAAGTGAATCCGTGTATCGCCGTGGTTGGCATCCAACCCGTTTTTGTTGTCATGCTACATTCTGACACCCAGCAATCGTTGGGACTCATTTAGCCATCTGACACTTGAGGAGCTGAGAGTTTAAGGCAAAACCTCATTTATAGTGAGTGACACAGAAGGCTCCGCTTTACCTCAACATCCCAAGTGGGACAAAGAAAAGTGACCAAGGATGGCCTCAAGATCATTTCCCCGGCCGACGTTGTCACTCATGAGTAGAATTGAAATGATATCAAAATTTCACATCATGATTACCATGACCCAAATGATCGCAATTCTTGGGATGCCCACGACATTACTTCATGAAATGTTAACCCACGACGGAGCCGTGCCCAAAAGCATTTCAAAGACTACAAATCCTAAAATGACAAAATGCAAAATTGTGAAATTGAAATGAGTTTCTATGCATGCAAGCGATCTCTTTCTCTTCTCCCGATAGAGGTCATTGTATAGCGCTTGTTCTCACAAAATGTGTTAAATTCTTCACTCAAGTGCAATCGAACTCAGTTTTGCTCCCGCTGCCTTTTTAAACCCATTCGCTCACGTGCATGCATGCTAGCATATTGTTTAAGCTAGCGTACGTTTTACCGTGCCTGTGTCCATTAATACAATGCGACCTGTGGATGCGTTCAATACAGAAATAGCACCCGTAAACAAAAAAAAAAAAAAAAACCCGAACAAAAATAAAAAAGCATTGTGTGCACATTTGGTTCAGTTGGTTGAGCGTTTATACTGACATTTTTGTAATTAAAGATATACATAAAGTGATGCGTTGCTGTGCGTCCGATTGAATATGTACTTTTATACTTATTACATATTTCTCAGCTCTGATGGCGTGAAGAAAAATGTCTCTCTTGTCAACACTCACTCACAAAAAGCCCCTTCCAGTTGACTGATTTTAACTGTTGAATATTGAGGTTTTGGCCGTGCATTTGTGCTTATTTTAATATGCCGGTCCTCCCTTTTGGTCTGCGCGGCATTTACATTTGGAGCTCAAGTGGTCCATCCCGCTCTCGAGGTTCCTTTAAAGTGCTTTTCTTGTGTTGTGTGCATGAGAACCGCGTTCATACTCGAGCAAAAGCCGCCGAACCCGCAGAGCAATTAAACTTTCCTTTCAAGTAAACGAAACTTGACAAGTGTGAATCCAGCGTAGCTCCTTTATCTCAAGCGCAGTGGTCTCGCACAGACTTGACAATGGACTCGCAGAAAAATTGCACACGTTGGCAGCGGTTAATTTCAACTCTTTAACTACAAGTAAAAATTCAAAAGTGCGACGTGACATTTCTTTTTTTTGAAAGTAATTACGTGCAGTGTTTCCGAGAATGTAGCCACTCCCTCGCTTTTGATTTGCATTCAACAGTCAAACTCCGTTCAGCTGAAATATACCTTTTAGTCACTCAAAGCATTCCATTCAGATTTCAATGATGCGGGCACCTGCTTGATTAAACCATCATAACATTTTCTGCTCGAGTGTATTCAATGTTGACAACAACAAAAAAATCTTTATAGAATTTGAAAACTATTGACCATTTTTGTCATCGGAATGTTTGAGAAAATGTTAAATATATATATTTTTTCCTTAGCCAAACTTTACTTAAGGAGTCCTCTATTTGTGATGCATTCCATTCCTATGACGGCAACGTAACCTGAATTAGTCCAGTAATTGAATTTGACATGAACCCAGTTTAATTTAGCACTGACCTACGCAAACAGAATGTCAGCATAATCACTGTAAATATTTGAATGAGAAATGCATTTCGGGTCATAAATATGAACCGATCAAATGAAAACCAGGACCGGTAATTATGGCGGTAAGTGAGCGTGCTTCTTTGTGTGCTGTGGCAATGTTCACTGTTGGTGATCAAAAGCTGTTAGCATACCGTATGATAATGCGCTAATTACAGTTGCAACCCTCCCGTCTTTCAGTCCGCCCATTTGTCGAGCGGAAGGGGACACGACTGATGGAATTCAGCAGTATTCACCAATTTCAGAGTCATCGCTCGACCCCCAGAAAACCTGCGGTGAGTCGACCGTTTGCTCACTAGTCTCATGCGCCTTCAGTACGTGTTGCACATTCAGAGCGTCCATCCGATTACCGGCTCGGTGAAAAGAGTCAGTGAGTTATCAGAAGTACCATTCTGAGTGCGTCATCTTTTTTTCAACACCAGCAAAAGTCAGCTCAGGTGCATTTACGCCAACGTCTACAACTAAAATCTCCATTGGCGTTCATCTTTTCTGTTTGTGCCTTTCCCCTCGTCGCGCCAGGGGATGAACTTGTTCTTCTCTCTTTTGTCATTCAGGAGGTTTTTCAGAGACGTACGCGGCTCTTTGTGACTACAATGGAATTGGCTGCAAAGAGGAAGTGCAATGGGTAAGCGATATGCACAGGGTGCACAATTCCGCAGCTGTTCTCCAACGCCTGAAGAGCGTTGGTGGCTCAAAAGTCACAAGTGTGGTTTAGTTTGCTGAAAACTTGTTTCTATGTCCTGTGCCATTTCAGATATATTACTAGCGGAGCAAGGTCTTCTTTTGTCAGAGAAAAAAATAATAATAATACCAGGAGCTTCCTGCAAGAGTTCCCTTGGGAGGGTTTGGGGATTTGGTCTGTGGTGGCTGTTATTGAATCGGAGTAGTCGGTCTCCACATCTCTTGTTTTTCTGTAGCAGGCATGGTCACACATTGTTAGCATGATTTAGCTTGAATGTATTTGATTGTTTTTGTTTTTGTTTGTGTTGCTACCATACAGTGCTCATATATTATTGTATTAGAGACTGGGAATTGTTTTGCTATTCCCCTGCGGTTGTGGACGTGTGTAAAACATCAACCCGTAGCGTTTGTAGCCCACGAGTTGGAGTTTGTGTTGTCCTTGTCTTTTATTCTCGGATAAATGTAGGCCATGCAGCTATTGTGTTCTTTTTTTCCCCTTTCTTTCTCTATATTTTTTATGACTGTATAAAAGAGAAGAGTTCCTGAGGTGTGAAAATGATAAATTATTGGGACAAAACACCCAGACAACTGCCCCAAATTATTAACACGAGTAGAATAGATCTCCCCCTGCTTCCACTCAATTTTTCTCCACTACGCTGGCGTCACTTTGTGTGCCGGTTTGTACCTATGTTTCGGATGCACTATGTTGAGATGCAAAATCTAAATGGTGGCATTGTGTCCCTAAAAATTGGAGACGGTGTAAATGCAATTTGTATCTCCTCGCACCAGTGAAACAAGGTACATTGACAGGGTTTTTTTGTTTGTCGAAACAGTTACTATTCTTGATTATTTTTGTTGTTGATGACAAACGCTGTCACTTGACCCCATTTACCAGAAATATAGTGAGCGGGATGAATATTGACATTGCAAGTCCGTTTACACTGTGTGTCCCGAAATCCTAAAATTTCAGGTTAGGGGGGCCCACTGTGCTCCAAATCCCCTCCCAAAAAAAAAAGTAAAAGCTAGTCTGATGTCTTTATTTGCGTGGTCAGCTTGCTTACTGGAAGGGGCGCCAACGAGTTCATTACGCAGAGCTCGTAACATGAAAGGTCACCTTATTGAATCTAGTGCGGTTTAAATGGACGTATTGTCAGCTGCTTTATTCTCCTCTAACTAATCCTCTCTTGTTTTTTTTCCTTCAGGATGTTGACACCATCTACCACTCTCAGGATAACCGGGAGCTAAACTTGCTGGATTTTAGTCATCTTGAGAGCAGGTGACGCAATTTGACTCTCTGTGTGTTTGCAGTTTGGAGTGAGCCTTTGAATTGGGCTTTTGACATCTTGAATTCAAATTCCTTCCCATTTACGTTCACATTCCCTTTCTCATCCTCATAAACGAGAACGACTTCCTGCTTCCTGCTGTCTAAGAAGTGCCTTAGTCTGTCATTTCTCTCTCAGGCAACTCGATTTCCAGTTGTCTTGTTTTTTTCTCTTGTTCTGACTAACCTTTGGGGAGCTGAGGACGATCGGGAGATTCATGATATGCTTGTCAGTGTCTGGACATAGGACGAGAGAACGACTGTAAAATATCACGCTTTCTCTTGTGTCTCTTTCGGGGTTTTTTTTTTGTCCTTCATTTTTATGATATTTTGAAAGCAACTCTGTGTGTCGTGCATCGCATGCATTTGAACTTTAAAAAGGCTTACATAATCACGAGGGGAGGACTTGCAATGTGGGTTGGGAAAAAGAAATAAAGAAAAACAAAGCCGTTCTTCGAAGCACAGTTGCGGCAATTCATGCATATATTAATGTGTTAAATGGCGAGCAAAAAAAAAAAACCCCCACGGCACTTACACACTCCGTTCCAATGAAGTTGTGATGTTGTGTTCAACACAAATAAAAACAGCATACAGTGAATTGCAACTCATGTTCAATCTAGAATTATGCGAATAAACTTCAATGACAACAGTTTTGATGTTCAAACTGATAAACTTGATTGTTTTTTTTAGCAAATAATCATTTACTTTGAATTTTATGGCTGCAACCCGTACCCCAAAAGCTTGGACATGGTCCTGTTTACCACTGGGTGACGTATATAGGAAAGGTTTTTTTTTGTCCGCAGGCGCAGCTTTTCAGGACCTCTCTGGAATGATTGGTTCTCTCGCTCCCACAATGCATCGCTAAACACCAAGCGCCTGCATTTCAGCTGAGGTTATCATCTCTAATTGGAAGATGCCAGCAGAAGGAAATTGATTGTCATGAAATTATTTGCAGGAACATGCAAATGAGAGAATGTCTTTTCCACATGATGTGGAACATGAACCTCTTCAGTCCCATTTTATCTTTCCGCAGTCCCATTTCCTCACTCTTACCCTGATTGGACCCATTTACAGCTTTATTGCTGACGACAAGGCGATCATTCTTTGGCTGACTGATGACAGACCAAAAGGCCGTTAAAGCTCAATCCCCTTCGCTGAAGATGCAGGCCCTGTTCTCTGAGTCCATCTCTTTTTTGCTGCTGCCTGCCTTGTCTCTCTTGAAAATGAGGCCTTCAACATCCATGGGACAAAACTGGTTCATCCATGCAGCCATGATCCAAGCCCCTTATCCTCAGAAGGATAAGGGGCTTGGATCAGCACTGCGGGCCTTTGTGCACTAAGCGAGAACAAGATGGACCAACAGACTGCACGAGTAGAAGACGTCAGAGGTCCGTTCCACACCCTGCTGTCAAAACACCAATCAAGAGTCTGTGCTGATGATATATTTTGACACCGCCCATCATGTTTCACATTGAGGCTCAGCTGTTGTCGCGCGGGCCGACGTGCAGCCTGCAACACGGCTGTTGGAGTCACTAGCAACGGGTACCCCCTCTGGCTAAATCACATTCATTCTCTCCTCGTCTTTGATTCTTGTTAGATTTCCTTGTCTTCCCCTGGTCTTTTGGGGTTTTTTTTCTCCTTCCCATCATTGTGTCCCTTTTTTTCACAGTGATGTCCAGCGAGTAGAGCAAAACTGTCGGTTTGGTTGGACACCTTGAGAGGCCTCGTTCTGCACACACGCAGCACAAGAGCTCTGAGAGAGATCTCCTCTGTTTTCTGAATTTCTTGTGTCCACATCTGCAGGTTTCTGCTCAAAGGTCAAAATGGACCCTGGTCGAAATCTTAAATTGTTTTGGAGGACCGACAGACCCTCGACACATGAATTATTGACACAATTTACATGCAGCCTGACACGTTTGCCTGAAACGCTTATGTAATTAGAAGACGGACACTCTGACCTTGAGCTTTCTCTCTCTCTCTCTCACTCAATCACTCCCATGTTTCCAATCGCACATGTGCAAACAGACTCGGCCAGCTGCGGCTTTGACAGTTTGGCTGCTGGTCGGTCGCAGGTCTGCTTTTTGCAGCTGCGAACACGCACTTTGGCTTAACCCAATAATCCACTGACCGGGGCATCCATCGCAATAAAGCTCTTTCTTTCTCTCATTTTCCCCTCCTTGCCTCTCCCCCTCGGCGCGTTAGTGGTATCAGTCATCCTTCAGACAGCGGCCCGGCCCACACTGTCCTCCGGTTCGACGTGATAAACTGCACAGGCAGCCACCAAGGCGCTTAGCGGCGATAATGTGACTGTATGAATGTGTGACCGATGTTTGCGGGAGTCGGCCTATTTGCGGCTGACGTTTTGTGCCGTGTGTTCCAGGGACCTGGCTGTGATTGTGGCATCCGTTGCGTACAACACGTGGTTCACCAAGCTGTACTGCAAAGACATGCGCATTGTAATTATTGCCCTCGCTCCCTCTTTTCCTGCCGGCTTTCACATGATCAGTTAGCAATGATGTTGGGATGAAGGGAGTGGGTCAATCCAATCCTGTTTTGACTCTGCAGGGCTCAGAAGTGGTGGACCAGGTCCTCCATACAGTCAGCAAGTCCAACAGCCTGGAGGAACTCACTCTGGAAAACGCCGGGCTGAAATCGTAGGTTTCTTCCTGACGCCCTCCCACCTGTTACAAAGTTCCTTTGTTTGGCTACTTTTCTTCTACTTTGCACCTTCACACATCGCCGCATCTCTTCTTTTGCCCACCCACAGTTTTTTCTCTTTCTCTCCTCTCTGCTTCTTTTATTTTCACGTCCACCCGTGCCCAGCCTTTCACCTCCGCACCTTCGCTCATCTCTTTGTCGTACCTCACCAACCGCGCTCCTTTTTTTTTTCCTATTGGCCTGACCTTTTCAGTTCTTTTGTGTTCTACACATTTCAAACCGTAGTGTTGATGTCACATCTCCCCACCTGCTTGCAAAAGATGGCTCGCTTCTCTGTAGAAATCGTCTGGCAGAGTCGGTTCCTCATTTTATCATACTTGAAACGGTCTTGCGTGTCTTGGGACATGATTAAGAAAAAAATTGGGGGTGAAATGCTAAATATAAAGTATGTTCTATCATCGAATATGCTTGAACATCTTAGGATTGAAATCGCATGACTAAGTTATGATGATATTCAAACATGGCATATGAAATGAGTAGACCCTAAATTGGAAAGTATGTTTGATCGGTTTGTTCGAAACGTCAGACATGCAGTTAATGATACCAAACAGTAATTTGATTACATTATTGAATATAAAGACCAACTGGGGTTTTTTTTTTTCATTTCAAAAGAGATCAGCCAAAAACCAAAACATACAGCTCAACACTTAATAATTGTTTGGTTTGTTAACTTGCCCTCAATTAATCAAAGACATTTTCGTGAAATGCCAGTTCCAAATTGAAACCGCATACTATTTTGTTCTCATTGTTGTTGTTTTTTTAAAAATGTTTTTCTTCCTCCAGGGATTTTCCCCAGAAAATGGCAACAGCACTGTCCGAGAACCCAGGCTCCCTGATTCACTCTCTCGACCTGGCTCACAACACGCTTGACAACCAAGGTATCCGCCTGTGCTTTCGCCTCCTCTTGGCGCTCTCTCGGTCCATCTCTTTGCTTCTCCTTCATCCTGGCTTTCAGATGCTTTTGAAGTATTCCAAATCAATATCCGTTCTCAGCGATCCCTCATTTTCACCTGCTCCTATTTTTACCGCATGAATTTGTCCTTGATGCCCCATCAATGAGTGGTGCCTCTCAGTACTTCAGACTATTAATACCTGCTCATTGTCCTCCTTTGTGAATCTGAACGTGTGTGTGTCATTTTCACATTTTTATCTATCGAACTCATTCCTTTTCTGGTTGTTTTTTTTTTCACATTATATATCAAGTTGAGTTGATGTTTCCAAGGGCATTTTGCCCTTGCCAAAAAAAATGGAGGTTTCAAGACTAAAGTGTTGGACAAGCCGGGACGGCAGGGCATGAGGGCGTCGTGGTAGTTTTGAGTCGTTTGAGTTTTGGTCGTTGAACAGATGCGAGGTTTTGATATCAGTGAATAAACGTCACTTTTTAATTAAATGTGATTTCGATGCCAATCAAAATAATTGTGATGATGACATAATCGCCCCGGCCCTAGTTTCAAGAACCAGGTAGAAGTGGTGCCTGTTATTATCGTTCATCTGTGGGAATACGCTGTGTTCTGTATTTGAGTCTTTGGTGATATGTGGGGTCGGACGCTTGAGTTTGATAATAAGCAGCAGAAAATGTGTGTGGGCTGCTGTTTTCATAGCATGCCTCATTAGTGGAGCTTCTGAAACGTTCTTTTTTAAAGAATAGATATAATACATAAATAAATGAGTAAAATAAAAGCCATCTCGTCGCCCTCTTCCGCTGTTTTATTGTTTGAGAGGTATTGTTTTGATTGCCCTTTGTTATGTTAGCACGATGACGAAGGAAGACAAAATGGTTTCCATGAAAGGTGGTTTGGCCCAACGGTGATGAGAATTTACCTTGGAGTCAAAGCTCGATTAAAAAAAAATTTTTTTTAATCGGCTAGCGTGTTTTTATTTCTCTTTTTGCTGTTGGGAGCAATAGAAGCGTCCCCTCAAAAGGCTCTTGGGCAACATCGGCGCTTGTTCATCTTGGTCTGGGTTTAATTAGTGTTGATTGTCTTTCCTTCCACCAGGAGTTTCCAATCTGATTCAACAAGTGTGTCGTCTCAACAAGGGCCTCCGTCTCCTCAATCTCTCCAAGACGTCGCTTTCTTCCAAAGGTAAGACGCTTGGAAATTCATCACACCAGTGACACGGAGCCACCGGCGTAGGACTTGCACCAATACCAGCCACACGGATCACGAGACCGAGCCATAACAGAACTGCATTTGTCCAAATGAAAACCAGGTCAAAATCCCAATGAGCTGATCTTTATTTCCCTGAAATCCCACATAGGCATTAGGACACTGTCCCACTTTGGATTGCTTTTATCTCAGACAATCCAAAAGTCTATTCATGTTCTCGCCGATTTGATTTCAACCCCCGCCAGTCAAAGGTGAAATATCGATTCTCATGCGGCGAGGCCTGATTTCCCCTCATGAGCACATGTTGGCTTATTCGTCTCAGATCGAAATACATGGAAATAAAAGCAAAAATCTTGAATACTTTTAGTTTGTTGCTATACCAAAGCTTGAGCTCGCCTGTTTTGCCAGCTTTTTATGAGTGACTTTTGAAAACAATTTGCTGTGATCGAAACCCTCAACGGATTGTTGAATGGTGGCGTGGAACAATGTTTTCATTGCTTAATTTTGCATTTGCATGCATGTTTGTAGTTTATCACTGCAGGGCATTGTCATTTTCACGTATTTGTGAAATAGCGCTCTGGGTTTTTTTCCAAGTGCAGGGTCCTCATGTGAAAATAAACTGGACCAAGCCGCACAACCCAATGATCAATATCGAGTTGTATTTTGCTCGGACTCTTTTAATATTCCAATTTTTTTTTCTTCCCATTGTGTTACTCCGTTTTTGTTGCTGCATTTCTGCCATGTGGCTGGATGATGATTTTAATGAGGTCCCTCACCGGTCCTATGTCTGTAATGTGAAGTGATCTCCTTTGAGGGAATGTTTTTTTTTCCCTTTGTTCCAGCTTTCATGGGATTCTTTTGAAAAGAGAGAGAAGGAAAAGGCTTGGCAGGCCTCTTCCAAAAGCCTGTTTAATATTAGCCTGCCGTAAGAGCTCAGCAAATCCCTCGAGTTATATGGCGCTGCTGAGCTCCCGTGCTCTCTTTCCGCTACTGGGTTTGGTGTTTGCTGTTTGCTAAGAAGTTGCACGTCAGATGATTTCGTGACTGAAAAGTGTTTGCCGTTTGTTCATAGCAATACTGAACTTCCTCTCCCTCCTCCTTCCCCACGACACCGTAGGCGTTGTGTCTCTGTCCCAGGCATTGTGTTCCAGCGACGACTACTCCAATTCTTTGTTGCACCTGGACCTCAGTAAAAACCCAGGAGTTCTGTCTGGAGAGGATGCCACGGTGAGCTCAGACATCAATTCATTTGACATGAAGGTCTATGTATCGATGCATGAACAGTCTTCTCCTCTCTGTGCAGAATCTGTACCTCTTCCTTGCCCAGCCCAACTGTCTTGTGCATTTGGATCTGTCTGGGACGGACTGCACAGTGGACTCGGTTTGTACCCCTGACCTGACATATTCTGTCTTCTCTCATTTTGATTCAGCACAAAAAAAAACAGACTGGGGGTGGCGTGCAGAATCTAAACATAGTCCACTTACTAAAACATAGCCTTTTCAGAACATGTGTGCGCCATGCATTGAGTGATGATGAACACCCCAAAAATTGGTCTTTTTTTTTTTCTGCAACTTTGTCACCTGAGACAGAGCGAGAGACCATTGCTTGCGTCTAATGTTGAAACGTAGCATCTCTGCCACAGAGCCGCGACCAAGACAATTTCATGTCTTGCTGCATTAGCACAAACTCTAACGAGTAAAATGATGACAAAGCCGATTGAGTTCAGTGTGAGTTTAGATGCGTGTCTGCCTCTGCTGCCTACCTCGGAGATGGACTGCAAGGTTGATTGCACTGCACTCGGGCCGTTTTAGTGGGCGTCTTAGTGGTGTGGATGTCGGCGATCGTGATAAGAGCTGACTGGGCAGGAGGTCGCATGTGTGGTTTATGGCCACTGTGCCGCTTCCCTTGCCATCTAACTGACATATCGCGCTGAAGTCATGAAAGATAGAGATTCACAAAATAAAATTTAGCCTCAGCGCTGCGATGAGCTGATATATCAGTGGAGTGGGTGCTTACTCTCACTGGCCATAACATTAGCCACACCTGCGCAATATTGTAAGCGCTTAATACAAGTAGTGCATCAAAATCTCCGCCTTTAACAGATAACGATGCCAAGTCTCGACTGAAACTCGACGAATGGTTTTTATTGAACAATATGTTGAGTTTGGGCCGGCACGGCGGTCGACCGCTTAGCGCGTCGGCCTCACAATGCAGAGGTGCAGCGTTCAATCTCCAGGTATTCCGGTGAAGTATATTCTAATAATTCACCTTCTAGTACCTACTTTTTCCACGTCAGGATTCCTGCCGCAAGTACTTTGCCGACATACAGTAACTAATCGGTGTATTTGTATACATCAAAGGGCAAATGCACCCCAGGGGAATCCATTTTTAGCCCCTGCTATTTTCTGACCAGCAAAGATTGCCTGCAGACCACAAAACGGTTACATTTGGCCATTTGCTGAATCAGTCATCCAAATAGCTATGCGTCAAGGTGTACTACTTTTTTTTTTTTTTTTAATTGGAAGAGGAGCTGACTCATGCACATTTAGACCCACTTTCAGTATTTCAAATGAAATAATGGGATGGGCACATCCACACACTCCAGAAAGGTTTTAATGCCCCTTGAAATGGATTCTAAGCAGTGTGAAGCTCTGCTCCTCAACTAATTTATTTTGTTTTGTTTTTCTAATCGTGAGAAGGGTGGTCAAACACGGTCATCGAAAACACCTCACATGGCTTTGACATTTTCCCGTGTTTTTTATTCCTCCTTGACTGTGTTGGCTGAGTCGATAGGCATGTTCCTACTGCATTTCTTGGAATGGCAATGGAACAATCCCAACTTTTTATCCATCCACCCATTTTCTAATCGGCTCATCCTCACAAGGGTCGCGAGCCCAAACTTTATTTATTTATACATCTATTTTTCCTTTCTCCTCTCCTGGTCTCCTGGTTTGGCATTTCTGGTGCTCCTCCCTCTTGTTCCTACTGCAGTGTATAGTCTCACCAGAAATTCCATTGAGGACATGAGGAGCAAGGTTGGGAGGTACAAGTAATTTAGATTTTGAATTGCTTCTTGAGCTCTTCATTTCATCGAGACGTCTCGTGAAGCTGACGTCGTGGCATTCCTTGCGATGAGATGTGGGTTACTTGAGCACAAGCTCAGCATCCATGCTAAAGGCGTATCAGATACATATCCAATTTATATCCACATAGGAAAGAGGCCCGGGTCTGATTTAAAACAAACAAAATTGGAATTGCACTGTTCACATTGCGTGAAAAATCTGATACATGTCCACTAGTCCACCCGGATTTGGATGTAAAGTGATGTGATCCTGCAGATGTGTCCTTTGCACAGAATGCTATGTGAAAATTGTACATAAAGCGGATGTGAATTCACCATTCAGTCCTGTGATTGAGATTTGGGTTGCATCAAAGAATTAGGAAAATCTTCCTGGAACCACAGCGAGCGGCTGCCTTGTCCTAATCTGACCAAGGGGATTATCCGTTTTCCCTCCAATTCTATTCAGTCATACATGTAGTATGCAGCATTCTTTTTTTTGTGGAGCCGATTTCCATTATGATGTATCATACCAGGGGTGCCCAAGTGGGGTCCTTGACAGCCCCTATCCAACCTGTTTTTCACGTTGCCCTCCTCCAAAACACCAGATTCAAATGATCAGATCATCAGCAAGCTTTGCAGGAGCCTGATAACCTGACCCTGATTTGAGGACGTGGCTTGGGCACCCTCATCTTTTGGTTTGGGAATAAGCACAAGGCGAATTTCAGTGGTCTTCATTTGTGGAAGATTTAATACCACCGTGCTAAAATTGCACCAGGCAAACATGGCGTTGCAACACAATTACTATGAACTTTTTCTTTGTTGTTTGCGCCTTCTGTCTGCCTCTGCAGTTGTTTGGAGCCTTGCTGAGAGGCTGCTGCGCGGACCTTTCCTACCTGAACCTGGCTAAGAATTGCTTCTCCAATAGGTGGGTGTACGCCTCCAGAACTCAAATCACTCCAATCCCCTATTTCCCCTACCAAGAAAGCATTTTAGGTTTCTTCTGACTCAGCAAAAAAGGCTTTGTGCTGCCAGCGCTTGTGTGTCGGCATTCAGATTGCGTTTGAGTGCTACTTGAATGCACACTCATACTGAATTTGTGTTTTCCTTTTGATTTTTAAATCTGTCTGCTTAGTCATGTGAAGTTGTGGATTTCGATACCTTTTTATGCTCAAACCATTTTTCTCTCTGTCGAACATCCTTGTTTGTCTGTGTTGTGATATTTATTGGGAATGCAGTTGGACATAACATTTGTGACGAGAAAGAGACAAAGGAGACCACAAAGCCAAAACAAATGAACCCCCCCCCCACCCGCCATGAACAATAGAAGAATAACAATGTATAATTATGAAAGGAATGTGAAGAAGGAACTCAGCTAGTTGGACAGGACAAGGAGATGTGCTAGCGGCATGTGCTGGGATTGGCGCTCTTGTACTTTTAGGCACTCTAGATTGTACATTATAGGACAATCAAGCTAGTTCACATCAAAGTCTGTGTCACTGCAGGTGGCCTGGCTCCTTCTATCTGACAGAAAAAAAGGTTTGAACATAGCTAGTCATTTAGGTGGTCAGTGCTTGTGCTAAAACATGGGCTAATGGTAAATGCTATCTTGAATGAGAGTTCAACAGCTATATACAAATAAATAAAGTCACCGCATCGGCCAACTTTCTCACTTGCCGTTCTCCAAGTCTGATTCTTTTTGGCTTGGTCCTGGCATTGGAAGCTAGCTGTGTTGTGTAGCTTTTGGTGAGCACAGACCGGAATGATTATTTTTCCCTTTGTTTATTTCGCCACACGGTGGGTCTTAGTGTGTGTGTGTGTGTGTGTGTGTGTGTGTCCACACTGTGCGCATGATGTATGAAACACATTCTTGGCCTCAGGAAATGTGGCTTCCAGTTCAAATATTAGCTACGTGAGTGAATTTTCTTCCCTCCTGCGTCACCTCAGATGCGTCAATTGTGCCGCCCGGCATGGATTTGCATCTGTCCACGCCAACTGCCTTGTAATTTGAGATTGGCTCAACTCACGTTCGATCTGAACGTCGAAATGGTGAGTAGGCATCTCCCATCCAAATCCAAAAAGGACCTGGGCGCCCATTCCTTGGGCTCCCCCTTAACCCAACCATCCATGCCCAGCGACCCAAGGCACGGATGCAGTCCGCCACTCCTATCAAGAAAGACACGGGTACATTAAATGATCAAACACTTCCAGTCTGTACCCGCGCGCCTATTTGTCATTTTTCACGCCTCGTCATGGTTCTCTGCCATTCACTTACAACAAAGCTGCCCAACCCAAATGACTCCATCAGTTAAAACAACATCTGCTCCTTTAATGGCGCTTTATGATGGTCCATTTTATGATGAAGGCCTGTGTAGATGTTCCGGCACGATGTTTTAAGCTAAAGAAGCACTTCATGAGATGTTTATATTGCCTCACTGTGCCTTAAATGCACAGATGGGTGCTTTTAGTTTTATAGCATGCATGGTTATTTTCTTGAATTGACAGACATTGCATATTTTATCGCACTTAAAGCGCTCTTGGGTTTTGCTGCCGTATTCTGTCTTACCTACCATGACTATATTCAACGCTCAAGAGTGTCACAATCACGTATGGTTCTGTGACAACCCCTCACCGATATGACACCATTTATTCACATGCTGGCTCATAGTCGCCGGTCAGATCGTTGCAAAATTCTGGCACAAGAAAGAGCCCGGAGTGCTGGCTCATGACTGGGAGAATACCACCTCATACCCTCTCTCACCCATCCTACAAGAAGCTGATGCAGCTTGCTGGCAGGTTTCTCCCAAGAAAAGCGTTGAGGCTGGATCCGCTTTTGTGGGATCTGCAGAGGTTTCAGAGGCTCAGTCCCAATTAACACGAATGGGTCAAAGAATGGCTGTTGTCTCACAGTTCACGCTTGTGTCAGCAGTAATGAGGGGACATTAATGTCGCAGACTGACCTTCGCTCACTAAGCTGTTTACACTGTCTCTAATTACCACCTCTTGATTGTGCGAGAGAGAGAGAGAGAGATTTTTGTTATTCATTTATTTATTTATTTTAAACGTCTCAAATGATGAGTTACCTCAAAACATCTCATTCCAAGCCAGAGTCGTGCTACCTGGTTTTCTACCGCCCCCGCTGATTTGGGCATACAGTTCAATAACCTTTGCGGCAGCTGAAAATGATACTGAGACATTTTTTTTACTGTTATGCTGCAGGAATAAAAATCCTTCAGTCCAAATTATGCGCACGTGATAAGAGACGATTTTTGTCATGTGTCGAAACAGAGTGTGGTATGATCGACTTCTCGGCATGACTCAGATGAATAAGACACAGACACAAAGTTTGACTAAGTATACAGTATGTTGCTTGAGAGTCTGAGAGATCATGAAACGTTTGGCAATAGCTGACCTTAACATCCCAGGCAGCACTTTCACTCTTCCCTCACAATGTTCTCCGTCCCGTTGTTTCACTGTCAAATGCTGCGTGTCCAACTTTCAGCCGACTACCGACTCTTGTCTTTGTCTCCATCAATGCCTGACTAGAATATGTCCTTAATCCCGCCTTTGCAGACATCCTCTCGCTTTCTACGCTGACTGCCTATAGCGGTAAAACATCCCCCGTTGTTGTATCTGCTTCATTTCCAGGAAAGCGAGAGATTCTCTGCCAACTTTCCGGCAATTCTTCAGCTCAGCCTTCAGCCTGACTCATGTCAGCCTGGCCTCCATGAAGGTTCCTCCCGACTGGCTGAGGTGAGGTGAAGGCATTCCTGCCTTTCAAAAAAGATGTGTTGAAAATGCGCAAATCCACTGCAGGAGTGGCAGGAGTGGTAGATTCAGATTAAGGTAGGTGATCAGATTCACAAGGATTGAACAGATTTGACGCGGCATGATTTTAAACAAAGCAAGAATTTTTCCAAAGTTCCGGTTTCCGTGCATTTTGATTTTGAAAATTGTGCAACACAATGTATAACGACAGCCCCAGTTATGTTTTACTCCATCTGCATGCTGCAGTACGGTGCTTTGTTTGAGATTCCTGCACTCAAAAATCATCTTTACTATTCAATTTACTGGCTTATTGTTTATAGCTTGATCTGTAAAATAGCGACACCCCCCCAGGCATATACACCTCGGGTCATCCTGGTGGCGCGTATTAGCATTCAAAAGATATGGCACCTGAGTTAACGCACATGGCGTTTAAATTAAGGACACCCACGGAAGCGCCGACGTTCGTTGGCATGCCAGCGTCACAAAACGGGTTGCGAGATAAGCTCTGTGAAAGATGACTTTCCCCGCGGACGCAGGCTTGCTCCGTTTCCATGTTCAGCTTGCTGTTATCGCACAAAGTCAAGTAGGAAACGCACACGGCATCACGAGCGGAGTAAACATACCAAAGTGCCAACACCTGAGATGCTTCCGCGTGTGATGGATTGCAGCCAAAATGGGAAGAGCGAGCTCCCCGCTTCAAACTTGTCGTCAGCGGCCCAGCGCGCACCGCGGCTTAGTCACTAAAACGACACCCATCCCCCCGTGCCCGTGATGGTTTTGCATTCGGCTATGAATCAGCGTGTTTTTGTGGGTGCCATGAATAAACGTCGCCCCTTCAAAAAAAGTTAGGATTTAACCAAGTGAGTCGATGACAGTCTTGAGTTCAATTTAAAAAATGGAATCATGTCTTTTAGGTATTGAGTCAGAGCTAATGCTTGTACAAATCCGTATATAAATACAGTATATGTATGTATGGTATATATATATGGTTTGTATTTTTCCCAATAATGCCAAGCGGTAGCGCGATACCGCCGTGTCTCGCTCATCATGCAATGTCCGTTTTCCTCCAGAGCGCTCTTCCTTGGCCTGTCAAATAACCCCCATATCACCGATTTGCAGTTAGACATCAGCGCCTGTGAGGTACGAGCTCCGTCAGCCGATGCCGCAAAGGCTCCCTTCATTCGCCTGCTCGTCGCCCGCGTCTATCCTTATCACGTTCCACCTCTTCCCTGACAGCTAAGGTCTGCGGGTGCCGCGGTTCTTCAGGAGCTCTTTCCAAGAGTTTCGTGCGTTGGGACTTTAGACATCTCCGATAACGGTAAGACGCACTCCAAAGCGCTAATCGCACATCTTCCTTCTCTAGGGCATCTGGTCTCCCTTTCCGTCTCCCTGTTTTAACTCTGGTGTATACATTTTCCAATGGGAGAACTTGTTTCAAGCTCAATGAAACTATTTTTTTTTCTCGAGCCATTGCTTTAATACATTTTGAAACTACTGTGCTGAATAGATGAATGAATTCCATCTTGATAAATCACATTTACATCCTATCTGCACATGTCACGCAACTTCTGCTGAACAAAGTGGCGCAAGCAAAGAGGTGACCAGAAATCTTTAGTTGGAATCATTTCAATTGGAATGGGGGAGGTGGGGGGGGGGGTCTCCACGTAAAGGCGTTGATCTTGTTCTTCTAAGTTTGTGTTTGCCTTCTTCCTCGTTAGCTGGGCTAAGCTCCTCAAGGCGCAGTCGTGAACCTTCTGTGTTATGTCGCGTGCGCATCTGTATTAGTTGAGTAAGAAGCACGAGGTTCTCTTTCCAGGCTTGGATTCTGACTTGCAGGCCGTCATCCCAGCATTCTCAAGACACCCCTCCCTCAAACACCTGATGCTGGGGAAGAACTTCAACATCAAGGGCAGGTAACGTCAGAGAGGAGCAGCGCAGATGGTGAAGATGGAAGGGATGATTCAAGCTTTCCTCTTTTTTTTTTCCTACCACCTCCTCAGGGTGCTGGATGAAATACTGCAGAAACTGGTTCATTTGGTGCAAGAGGAAGAGTGTGTGAGTTGGATTATGTAACGCTGCACACACGCGCGCACACAAATCTGCAGTGGCGTGGCTTTCAAAATGCACATCCGCACTCAATTCGGAAAGTCCGATCTTCAAACCAACACCTTCAAATGGGCCCCAAATACAAACTGGTCACGGTTTGTACAGTTGTGTCCACATCGGTATGACGCGAAACGTCATCTCTCTGCTCCGTGCGTAGGAGAGATGCAACCACGCGCGGCAGCTGCGTTGTCTGTGGGCCCAACAAATAATTCATCTGGTCTCATTTTATTTGAACGACGCCCACGCCGCCGCACACGACCGCCCCCACCGATTCCGGGCCGCTTTCTTTCGCTCCTCATATCCTGAGTGACGAGTATATTGTTTCGATATTTACTACGAGGATGATGAGCACACACAAACATGCCTCCAAGCGCACGTGTCTTTGATTGAGAAATATGCTGTAATTTAAACCGAACGAACTAGGCCTAGTTAAACCGGGACAAGGCCTGAGCCTTGTCCCTTCTTTGTGCATTCCAGCAAAGCTCTTTGTTATTTTTGGGACAGTTTCGCCGCAGCAAACTCTGTGTGCACGCACGGCGTCCATTCTATTCCTTTTTTTTTTTTTTGTAACTTGCTTTGGCCACGATCTTCCAGGTCCTGCAGACTCTCTCTTTGGCCGACTCGAGACTACGCCAGCGGGGCACCATGTTGGTCAACGCTCTGGGCTCGAACACGTGCCTGCGGAAGGTGGACTTGAGCGGCAACGGCCTGGAGGATTCGGGAGCAAAGATGCTGAGCAAAGCCCTGCAAATTAATACGACACTCAGGTGGGAGCCCAAATATGTACCGGAGGGGAGAAAATAGAGGGATTTCCTTGCAAGGTCGGGTCCTTGCAGGGCAGGGAAGGAGCGTGATGCGAGTTTTGGAGGGCAGGCAAAAGAACGGGGTCAAAGAGAACGTGATTATGTTTGAAGAGATGAGTTGAAGGCCCTCGGTGGCACAGCAGCGAGACAAAGACTGAACAACGCCCGAGATAAGAAGTTGCGATTCGCCACTCGGGCAAATCTCAGAGAGAGAGAACGAGAGAGCTTTGATGAATACTTGGGATCCTCGTGCCCTTGATTTGATTCTTTTGCTAGCCTGACCTATTCAGCTGCATAATCATATCGAATGGTGGCTCGGTATGCTTTAATTATGCCGGAAAAGCCTTTCTTTATTCATGTATTTATTTGTATTCTATCCTACGGTGGCTACTCCTCCTGTGGTTGTTTGTTTTGTCATTTTTGTTGGAATAAAGCCGGACAAAATGAGGGGACCGACGGAGATAAAAGAGAGAAGAGAAATGATGAATAAAACAAGAGGACAAGAGCGGAGCGACAATGCGTATTAGTACCGCGACGTTCCACGGGAGGCTTATTGTTTGAAGTCAAGGCGAACGAACCCTTTTGAGGAAGGGATGCGGTGACACGATGGGAGGGGACGCGCCGTGCCGTCTCTGTGCGCCGGCAGTGCTGAAACACCTGGAATGACATTGGAGGGCCGGGGAGAGGACAGGCACTGTCAATGTGGGAGCAAACAAGCGACTAAAATATGCAGACAAATATTCGCCGTTTGTGTGCCGGTCACATTGGGGTCGTAACTCGGTCATAAACCAACGACAATATCGGTGTTGCATTTGGCACGAATGGACTCTGAAATGGGACGAGTGATGGACAGGCACCTTTCGCGGCATCCAAATAGAGAGACTGAATATGGAGCCGGTTTGTTTGGGGTTTTTTTTCCCCCTGATTAATTTTCAAGGGCATAGACGGAGGAGTTGGAAATGACAGCTTTATTAAAAATCAGGTGGAGAAAAGTGCAAGTGTAGGTGGAAGATCAACTAACAGAAGCTCATTAGAGGCATGGCAGTTGTTTACGCTGGGCGAGGAGTTCATTAAAATTGAAGAAATATTTCAACGTGGATCTCTGGAATGGACTGATGCGGCAAACACAAGCTGACAAATACTGTGACGCGATACGATGCGGCCTCGTAATTCTTCTCTTTCTCTCTCTGCGGCCGTCTTTGTGTTTTCTTTAATGGTTTGATCCCTCGCAGAAGCGTCGCATGGGATCGCAACAACACCACGGCGACAGGCTTCCAGGATGTGGCCAGAGCATTGGAGCAGTAAGACGAACACGGCACACGCATGCACACACTCGCACCGAGCATATTTTGCGTCCAAGATGCACCCATAAAGCACCTGAGTCACACATCTGAAAGGCGGCTCGTCATCATCAGGCCTCTGTGTTTACTCTTACACAAGATTTCATCAGTCCAGGGATGCAACGTCTGAAGTTGGTTTTTCTTGTTCAAAGACGTGTTGCGGGAGCGTTCGGTTGCATCACCAAGCTGGTATTTTTACACCCCCCAAAAAAAGCAAGCCACAGGATGATTGCAATTGTAATACTTATTTGCCAAATGCCAGCCACAGCGCGCGGCGCCGCACTTCCCAGAGGGCGCGTTATCTCTCTCCCTCTCCTGTGCGTGCTTGCCCATGTGCTGTCGCATTTTCTTTCCAAATTGAAAGCTCAGCTGTTGACTCTACCATCGAAACGCGCAGTCTTTGTGTTTCCCTTTTGGACAAATCAAGCTCATATTGTAGTAAAATAGTTACCGTAGCGACCCCGCGAATAATATGCCAACTTATATAACACACCCCTAAATATCACCCTGACTTGTACATAACACGGTCCCCCGATATCGTTTATTATCTGAGATGCGCTGCACAATGAGTCAAAACTGCTCTGTGTGCCTCTCGCACCAGCCGCAAACGGCTTCGCTGCCACATGCTTGTGCCCAAAAAAGTAGCGTGCAAAGCACGTCACATTTGATTTGACATTTGTGATCAATTCAGCTGCAATAGGCTCCAGTTCATTTGCGATGGGTAGAAAATGAATGAATGGCTAGCAATACTGTACACTGATTAACTTCTGCTTGTATGAAAAGTCATCTTGTTTTGTGGTGACGTAACGTAACGGGTCTTTTTTTTCTAACCTGGTAACTGAATTATTCCAGTGGCGAAATGTGTTGATCTCATCCCTCTCTACTTTCTAGCAACTTTACACTGCAGTATATGCCCCTCCCCCTCAGTGACGCCACACAGGCGTACCGCAGTGCCCCAGAGAAGACCGACCAAGCCCTGATCAAGGTAAGAAAAAAACAAAACATTGCAGGTCCATCCAGGCAGCGGCTTGCTCACTGTTTGTTTTTAGTGGCGCATTGATTGGTCGCTTGTTCAGCGACAAATAGTGTGCAGCTGAAGATGAAAGTCAAGAGAAAAGATTTCAGAACAGGAAGAAAATGCATCATGAAAGAACTTTGAAATCCACACACACACACACAAATGTCAAGTGGTATTCTTCACACACGTTTCGGATTATTGAACTGTTGTCCTTCATATATATTTCAACGAGGTACTGGTCAAAAGTCTGTTTCTAACTTTTTTGTTGGTGTTATGGAAGAAAATGATTTGAAGACAGTTTTTTGGCCTCTATCAAAGAAACTCCTCTCGTGTCGCGCCACAATAACGCATGTTTTGAAGTGGAAGACAGAGTTAACGTAAATGCATGCTTAGTTTTCCACATCTTTGAACCAAAACAAAAGAATGATTGTTTTTTTTTTTTTTTAAACGATCACATTTCTGTCATGGTTACCAAATTTGTGTTTCGAGCTCAACGTTGATGATTCACTCTTTTTTTGGTGAAAATGTTGTGGAAAAGAGGCATCTAACACAATTTTCAAGCCTCTTTTGCTAATGATGCTAAGGTCCAACAGGCTAATTAAACAACATTCCTGATTGCACGGCTGTAATGTTGCTGCTGTCTCATTTCAAATGAAACGGCGTAAAGCAGTCAAAACATTATTTTCCATGTCTTAATCATTCTGATCGGCTGAACTAGTTTCCACTTGTCAACACAACGGGATTTGCTTCCAAATAATCTCATTTAACGCTGCTAAAGCAAGCCGTGATTTTGATGAATACGTTAGCTGTTATTATTTTGGGGTTGTCACTCCCACACGATCTCATCCACTGCACGTTTGAGTGCAATCCAAAGTTTTCAAGACGGTCACGTTCTTCATGCAACAAAACATGCAACAAATGTTGTCGTTATTTAGCTCTACTTTCGGGTTAGCATTTGTCTGATGTTCACAAGTCATTCCATCTGCAATTACATAATCCCATTAGACAGGCAAGCATCTCCACCAAAGGAAAGGCATCCGGCTCATTTGCAAGGATCAAAGTTCTCCGCAGTCGTCCTTATTACCATGCAAATTGCCTTTTTTTTCCCAGTCACAAGCTATATTCTGTAAACAGCTGCTATGCGTGCGTGCGTGTGACAGATCCAGCGAGCCCTGCTGAGAAACAACCAAACGCAACGTTTCTCTCAAAAGCAAGCTCTTAGGCTGCATCAAGGCCTCGTCACCAGTACGGCCGAACAGGTCTGTTTCTGTCTCCGGGTTTGCGTACAGGCTCAAATCACGACTCGTACGTTAATGTGTGTGGCATGTTTGTGTGTAGGTGATGGAACGTTTGTGCGTGCGGGTGCAACAACAGGTCGGCGTCCTGAAAGGCTGCGAGGAAGCTGAGGAGGTCCAAACAGCCAGGCAGATTCTTAAGGAAGCCAGAAACTCCAAAGCTGTAAGTGTGGGGAGGGGGCGACATCATTCAATTTGAAGCCCTACTCCCTCGGTCCGCGCCTATTAAATGTGTTTGATAGCCCCAGGATGCACTTATTCTAGGCATACCGTATCATGCCGGGCCCGTTTGACACCTAAATCCCAGATCGTTTAACTAGATTGAGCGCTCCAATGCCTGCTTGAAGTGTGATAAACTTCCCTGGCCCCAGCAGCGTTGTAATAGGTGGTCCTCGTTACGGCCAAGCAGTATGTGTCTTCTGATCAGTGCTATTGTTCCTCCCACAGGTTATTACTAACATCCACCTAGGAAAACAAAAAATAAACAACAAAGTCATGAAAGCGTCAGTCCTGCAAAGTGCTAAAGTCTTGATGACTGCAGAGCAGCGTTACCGCAGACCAACACTGGACGGGGGAGGGAAGCGCCAAAGCCTCGTCCAGTATAAGACTGGCCTAGTGTCAATGCCGCTGACATTGCTCAAAACCATTTTTGCTCCATACTTTGCTCCATAAGTCCAAAATGTTCTTGACGATGTGATCCATGCACCCCATTCGTCTAAACACAGTTTTCTGATGTTTGTGGAAAATGAATGAAGCAGACAAACCCGACCATTTTTATCCATCTCCGGGAGCGGCCATTTTGACTTTTACTGCCACTTGCTGTGGACTGAAAATGACATCACATTGCCGAAGGCCTTTGTGTACTCAAGTCACATGACTGAACTCAGCAAACGGGAGGGGTTACCTCAGCCCTTCGGCATCGTGATGTCATTTTCAGTCCACAGCAAGTGGCAGTAAAAGTCAAAATGGCCGCTCCCGGAGATGGATATAAACGAGTAGCTTGAATATACATTCCACATCGGCAATATTAATCAGAATGTCGTGTTGAGACAACTGGAAGTGCATCGAACACGTATCTTAAAAATATGACCTCAGTATAGCTGACTGAGCTGTATTGGATTTCAAGTTGTGCACCTGCTCTCACAGAATGTTTGTTTTTCGGCTTTATTGATTCTCACCTCCTCTCTGTGGCTTGTGTGTGTTAGCTCTTCCCTTCCCTATGTGAGCTGGCTCATGTGTTGTCCGTGGATGGTCCAGTCAGACAACGACTGGATACTCTAGCCGGGGAGCTAGCGAGGGCTGCCGACAAAGAGCTGCAGGTAGGCTGGGTGGGACTCTTTCGCCAGAAGAAATTTATAGCATAGCTAGTTGCAGTTAAAAAGACCCGCTAATCACGTGGTTTAATTTTCCTAACAAATGTTTTCACTCTTATCGTGTTCCCATTGGAATGGACTGGATAATTGGGATGTTGTACACTCTGAGGCGCATTCGGAGCCATTGTGTCTTTAAATGAGTGAGGACGGTGATGTCAATGAAATCCGTGAAGCGGTCACCCCGGAACCCAAGTATGCCCGATTTGTTCCCAGGTGGTCGTGGACTCCATGGTGTCTCTGTGCCGCGAGTTGTGCCCCATGTCCTGCTCAGCTGCCGAGAGACTCAGCCCGCCTCTCTCGTCCATCTCTGAGCAAGTTTCGATCCCTCGCTCTTCCATACGCAACGCCCTCATGGAGAGAGCATCCGAGGATATTAACAGAGCCCTAGAGTGAGGATCAGCCCTCGCGGTGACCAAAAGAATCTGCTCTACCGGCACCGTTTTCAACCCTTCTCTTTGGCTCAGGGAGGTGAAGTTGTCCGTCGTGTCCTACTTAACCAACTCCATCGTGGATCAGATTCTGCAAGAACTCTACACGACCCATAAAACGCTGGTAATGGTAATATCCCTTTTCTGCATGACTTCTTTGGGGATCTCTAGCTAGTAATGTTGGCTCACCGCATGTTGCCGTGATTCGACTGCATCAATATGGCCCGTCAGTTTGTGAAAACAACTCATAGAAGCGGTCTACTCTCCATTACTGCCAGATTTTTAAGAATGAACAATCCATGACATGAATTCCCCTGCTGAATTGACTTCATTGTGGGGGTGAAAAAACCATGACATTGAAATCCAACAGACGAAACATATTTATTGATATGTATATTTCATACGTTTGCATGACACAACAAAAGCATTGCAAAATGCTGCGCTTTGTAACGAGGCTGTAAACTTGCAGGATTATTCAGGGCTTTCGCGCACAGAAAAAGAAAATGACATCCAATCAATCTTCACAGAATTGAACCAAAGAATATATAAGCGGCAATGTGAGTGTAAAAATTATTCTGGAGTCCAAGCAATAACATACTTTTATTGATTGCCCTCCAGAGCAGCGGCTGAAAAAGTCGTTTTTCAAAGAAATGGATGGGCTCGCTTTTCTGTTTTTCAAAGCATGCACATATTTTGCCGTCATTTTGCTCTCGATGGTGCCTCAAGTCCACACGCGCTCTTCCGATGTGAATTGCAAACCCGATTCCAATGAAGTCTGTTCACTCTTTGCCTGCCTTCTATCTCATTCTCATCTCTCCCTTCCGCTGCAATCTCCCCCCCCCCCTCAAAATCGCACCCCTTTGATTGTCAAGAAATTGCTTTTCTCTTAGGTCAGCTCTGCAATGCTTTTTTTTGTTGTTGTAATCATTACCCTTGTGGTCAGACACGTTTTTGTCCTCGAATAGTGTTGTTCCAGTTGCCGCCTAGGAGTGTCATGATAGACCGAATGCGATGAGGTGACTATCTGCATGTGTTGCATCAGCTGCGGCAGGTGTCTCAGGCCAAGCGCTGGGATGATGCGGGGACAGGAAGACATACGATCAGACAATCCAGAGTCGTGGAGTCTCTGGAATTCCCGGATTCTGAGGATGTGGGCGTCCACCTGGGAATAGTAAGTGGACCAAAGATTGATTGCGGTGACAAAAGCCAATCTTTGAATTTCGAAGGGTGTCTACCAGTTGATTTCTGATCACTTGTGGGATCTTCCACCCGTTGTCTGCATGTTCTTGCTCCAATTTACAATAAATGTTTTATGGATATCACTTCTTTTATGGGAGGGGGTGGGCAGGGGGGGGTTGTTTTTGAATAGCTGCATCACTGCAAGAATATTGCTTTAAATCGAGCTTCTCCTTTTGCTTTAAATGTGTTCTCTGCACGCTTGTGTACATGAAAGGCTCTCGATTGTGTGTTGTGTGTTCGGATTTGACTCAAAACTATTTTTGAACTGTCAAAAGGACACCATGGCTATAAAGAAACGGAGCTCCAGAACCAGAAGAATCCGTCCCGTCTCCACCAGACCAAGTGAGTCTTTTTGCCAACGGCCTTTTTTGGATGATTATTGATGTGGTACGAGGCAAAAGATGGTAGTACTTAAATGATTGATTTATTACAAATGAAGTAGCAAAACAATGCAGTCGAACGTGGTTACAACGTACCTCGAGGGACATAACGAATCTGTACGTTCTAACGGTATTTCGCCGTCACCCTTTCCGATAAAATGGCCGCCAACGACGATGTATCATACAGTATGAACATTGACAGATGTAATAACATGAACATGTAATACAGTGTAAACACGTCAATTACAAATACATGTAGATGAAGAAAAAATGGTTTCATAAGACATGAAACAAACCACTCGGGACTTTGAAATGTGAATGTAAAGACGAGAAGGATCTCGATGAAGCGCGTGACAACAGTGAAGGCTCTGTTGTAGGTCTGGCAGATGAGCCCAGCGCCTCCCCCACGCCCTCTGCTCCTCCCCCCTCCGCCCAATTTTCCCACTCGGCATCCTGGGAGTGCCTGTCCACCCTTCCCACCAACGGCTCGCCTTTGCGCCATGTGACCCACGTAAGGCCCCGCCCTCCACGGAGGCACAGAGCGGTTCACCTTCCCCCAGAATCTGTGAGTTCATGGCAAATGACCTTGAAAACGTTTGGGGGCCTTCATTGAGCTGGAGACAGTTTTGCCTTGAGCTTCTTGCAGAATTTCTGAAGGGGAATTATCATCATCATCATCATCATCATCATCATCACCACCAGTTGTACTGTGTGGGCGTCAAATGATGGTCTTATTCTGATCATTGGCAGAACAGGGTTGGCATGAGGAAGCGTGACACAGTCAACCAAAGCTAACTCGTTTATGAAAATGTGAACGATGGAAGAGAGGACATACCGTTGCTCTCTCCATTCTTTCGGAAAACTGTTGGATGATGTCAAGTCGAGCGCATCGTGCCATTCACCGCTTTCCTCTTCTACCAAGCTAAGGAGGTTATGCTCAATGTCATTTTAACTATTTTATTTGAGATTCAATTTGGTCGTGGTGGGTGAGACAAGAGAAAAATGGCATTGGGGGGACTCCAGACTTATTTTCAAGCATTCTTTTCTCTTCATTTTTATTTTTTTAGATTTGAATATGTCTTTCAGACATTTCTTTGCTTGGTGACGAATTGCCATTCATTTAATTCTGGATGCCCGCGCACTTTCCGAGAATAAGCGTCTTTTGAATTCAGAAGCCGTTTCCTGCGTCTTTGTGCAAGAAATAGCGCTCATGCGCGGTCGTCTCCTGGAGGCCAACGGGCAGCTTCTAACTTTTCAATGCTGGAGATTTGACCCACATCACTTCAGATTTTGTCTGGCTTTCCCGATTCAACCCTGTTTAGAAAAGCGGATTGGATCAGATAATGATTTAGTTCTTTATGCTAGTGGCGGCCTTTGAGCTGTCAAAGGTTGGCTATTTGATATTTTGTTCTTGTTTCTTTTGCTTGTAGCATTACTTTGAGAACGGAGGAGTCAGTACGCTGGAGGATGGACTGCCAGACTTCTACAGCAAGAGGGTTCTTCCTGACAGGCAGTACCATTTTTTTTTCTCTAAATGTATTCGAATATCTCATCACCTTGCTGGCCAACACCTCAGTGGCACTTGCTGACAACACCTAGTCATAAACACCAAGCATAAATCCTTTGTCATTACAGCCTGCTATTCGGTATACGTCATCCGAACTGCTGCAAATGTCAGTCATTTGGATCAAATTACCTTACGGATGGCCTCAATGGTTTTCTAAATTATTCTTCCGGTTGCAACTTTTCACTCCTATATGCACAGCAGGAATGTGAAACTGAAGTTGTTTTTCTGAAACTTGCTGTGATGCTTTAACTAGCTCTGTGATTTAAACAGCAATATTTGCCACCGCAACCTGTCTGTGGCATCTTAAAACTCATTTCAAGGCACACTGACTTTGCCGGAATGATGAAAACAATATTTAGAAAACATCTTGGGCCTTAGAATCGACGTTACACTTTACACAGACATATCTGGTTTTATGAAAATAATTTTTGCCGTCAGTAAGATAGTATTAGTTGTATAATAAAATAAAAAAAGACGAGTATTTAAGGTATATGTGTGGATACCATGCATTAGGATATGTAGTGACACGTCAATACAATAGTCAATAGTTTTTTTTTTTCTGATTATTATCATAAGCCAGTGGAGTGAGCATTTGCTAACATGACTGATTGCGTTCTCTAAAAGGTTCAAAACCCAAAATAGAAAAGGATTAGTGACTCAGATGTGCAGTTCAATAGTGGACAGTCTGCTGGCAACAACTTCAAGGCTGCATGAGCATGTTGTCATGTCAGTCGTGAAAAAAAAAAAAAAAAAAGATTGAGGCTGAATAAATGTTGCCATCTGTTAGGCCCAACCAGAAGAAAACTCGGACGGAAATAGTTCAGCAATATACGGGCCCAAACAAGTGAGCTTTAGTGTTCGCCACTGATTGTCACGGTTTTAGATATGAAAATAACAGAGTACTTTTATTAAAAAATTTAAAAATAAAAACATGTGAGAGAAATGTACATGCCAAACCAATTATTAAACCATATAATAGGCTGGCTTCGGGGGGAAAGAAAAAAAGAAACTGAAAGTAACGGAATGTAGCAAAATGTGTTTTACGGTGATTGGTCTGTGAGCCCTCATCACATGTTGTTTTCGACATGACTATTTGGCTCAGTCACGATGGGAACAGAAAACAATGGCAGTGACTCCGCAGTAGCTCGATTTCTCACTGGCAGAAAAGTTTCAGTTGAGGCTCTCATTCGCGCTCCGTTGAAAAGGCAAGAAGATGAAGGATGGCAGAATAATACTGGACTGTACCGTCTAAAATTGGCAGCGGGACCGCGATCGTGCTCTTATGTACTTAAGATAACTGTTCGGTGGAGTCGATAGCGACTGCAGTGCTTCAAGAAGCGACGACCTTGGCGATCCTCAACTAACGTGCCACCGGCGTCATCCGTGTTCCGTGAATACCACCGGATGGATCTGTGTTTGAGGTTTCAAATGAGCGAGGAAACGCATCCGAAATGAGCCTTGTGTGTGTTTTTCTCTCCCCTTCAGTCAGTTGTCGTCCATCCATCAGGCTCAGTCACTGAGGAGGAAAAAAAGACGCAGCGTGTTGTCCATTTTCTCCGGTTTCCGCAAGAACCGCAACTCCACCATATCAAACCAGGAGTTAGAGTGAGTGAATGCATGAATGCAAAAGTGCTCTTCAAAACTGTTCCCTGTCTCAATTTGATAGCGCTATGGGCTGGTTAAGTTGCATCATGGTAATGGTCCAAAAAGAAGGCGCACATGGGACACATTGCTTCAACGGCGGCGGGGGGGGGGTCGGAGCGCCGCCTTGACCGGGTCGGGGTGCCTTATTTTGAAGGTTTCCCGACCCGCTCAGCTGTTTTTAAGACTCGCCACAAGGAAGCGGCGACAGCTCAGACGAAGGCCGAAGTGACAGCCCAAACTGTCAGCTCGGTCAGCGTTTTTCTTTTCACCAAAAAGACCATTGTCTGGAGGAAAAAAAAAAGAAACCTCAAACCTAAAGGGGACAATGCTTATCTTCACATTATTTCATTGTGACTGAATTCGTAAGTTGGGAGCCAGATCATCGGGGTGAAAAGCAAAGTATCCGTGATGCATTCATTAATACTGTCGTGAAAAACTTGCGATAGAGATACGAATAATTGAGACATGCTCAGTTTTCTTCTTTGCCGGCCTGTTTGGTGCAGTCCTTTCCACCCAGTAAATGACTCCATTTCGTCCAACTCTTCTTCCTGTCTGTTCCGGCAGCATGTCGGAGAATGTGTACTCGATGATTCAGCATCCAAAGGACGTCGGGAGAGCAGATAATTCCGCGCTTGGAGCAAACGGGACCGTGCCCTCACCTCGGGTCGGACAAGGCGTCCCTGTGCAAGGCTTGAGGCCCGCCAGCCCCTCTTGCCTTATTCAGAGACAGGTACAGTCTCGGCAATTTACAATCAAGCGCGCTCTGATAACAGTATGTTTTCTTTTAATAATCGCCAATATTCTGTTGTTGAGCCAAATATACTTGCGTACTCCTCTCTTCATGAACGCTCTTACTTTTCCCGACAAGATTGCTACGTTCATTACAAGTCCGAATTTTTGATTCATTTATTTTGTAAATTTTTGTTTTAAGTATCCTCAAAATTGTCAGTGGACTCTTGATGAGGTATGCCAGCACAGTCTAATGTGGTCGAGCTGCCCAAAGAGGTCGACACCGCTCCAAACCATCCGTCAAATGAACAAATAGTGTATCTTGTCACGGTCATACCTTTCGGACCCGCTTGCATATTTTACGTCGGGTCTCAATTGGTGCAAGTTATTGACAATGATGTGGGCGGTAAGTATATAAATGGCCAAAATGTCTACTGTGCAGCTAGTTGTTATCATCGTTTTACATCGCGGCCCAACGGCCTCGCCTTACAAAAATGTGGAGCGGAATCTAAGATAAGAAAAGTCAACCGCTGTTCAAATGTCGAGCTTTTTTTGGAGGGCTATTAAAAAGCAGAACCTTTTTCCACCCTAATTGTGACTTCCTACCTGTGATCTCATTGAAAAAAAAAGTTCTTGTAGTATGCCATTGCATTTTTTTCATAGTCCCATCCTACAGCGCAAGGGCATGCATGACCTACAGACAGCCTCCACAGCATCAGAGGGATTGGATTGTTCAAAGGTATCAGTCAGGAGAAGGGTACAAAAGAATTTCCAAGGCATTAAAGGTCCCAAGCCACACTTTTTTTTCTTTAATCTTTTATGTCCTTTTATCGGGTTTGCAAGATAATTTGACTGAGAAATGCCAGATGCTTTTTCAAGCTTTGGTCAAACTGTGGCTGACTTTTCTTCTTACTTTGAAGATGGAAAATGACTGCGAAACTCGTAGGGATTTTTCTTTATCGTCTGTTTGTATTTCATTTTGTTTAATTTCAGTGATATTTGTTTTTGTCAACTAGAATAACTTCAGCACACACTCTGATCTGCTGTCTATGTCTTGTCCTTGGTTAGTCCACCGACCTGGTCAGCATGGTGTACAGCTGCATTGGGGCCGACATTGAAGAATCGGATGCCAGCGGCAACTGTGACACCAAAGCAACGCAGGAAAGCATCTCGGAGGCCGACTGCAACCACACGAACGGACATGAGGCGTCCTCCAAGCAGCTGGCGCACAGGCAGGAGAGGATCGTACCTCTGACCGGCCCGCAGACTGACTCGGACGAGGATGCCCCACGTAGCCGCAGCCTGAGGCCTGAGCCGCCGCCTCAGAGCACCAAGCCCAGTCTTGCTGCCATGCGGCAGAGACACCTTCAGGAGAGTCTAGGTACTGCAGTTGCCGCTTCGCCAAATGTGCAGTTTTCTACTTTGAAAAAGTCACGGTGAGAATGGTTTTGTTTTCCAGCGGAAGCAGGACGGTTGGAAGCACGAGAAGAGCAGACTGAAAGAAAACGTGAGGAAAAAGAGAGGACGCGGGGACCCGAGGGGCAGCGTCCGCTGATCCCCGTCAAGGTCTGTGTTGACAAAGAAAAGCGTGAAGCGGTCTTCCTTTTGCTCTGAACAATGTCACTTCACCAAACACGTCATCCCACGTTCAGCCTAGTCTTGACCTCGCACGAGACAACACCTCTCCGGAAACCGCCAAGATCTCTCCCAAAATCTCACCCGTCAGTCGAGAAGGAGCTGATGCCCAGAGGAGTGCGCCTCTTGCGGCGTCTGTCAGTTACGAGGAAATCACCAGCAGAGAATGGAGAAGCCCGCCAGCACCTGCCGAGCCTGAAATGGATTCCGCTGCAGACAGCGCTCTTGGCAAAGGTACCCCCACCCCCAAAAAAGGGTCATTGTCCAGGAGATTTAGCATAAATTCTATCGAGCTGCGGACGTCACGTGACCGACCCCCGCGTGCGTTTGTGTGGCCATGCTGGCAGCATGCTGGCAGCAGCAGTGGCAGTCAAAGGATTTACAATGGAGAGCAGTGATCAAATTAGCGTTGATCGCTTAACAATCCAGTCACCGCGCGTTGTTTACCTTTGTCAAGGCGCTTTGTGGGTTACGTGATGTCAACGTCAAAATACGAGTCCGACTAAAAAGCACATCTCAGCACGACAGCTTCGTTTTTATTCATGGCGATTTTTTACATTTGCGTCGATGGGCGATGAGTTGTTGGCCGTGAAAAAGGAAAACAAATCGAAATCAGCATAACTACAATTACAAGCATTCAAGCCGAAACGCAACTTTTGATGGCCACTTTGCACTAAAAGTTCTTCAAGCCCATCAAGGCGAGCGTTGATTCGAGCGCTCTTTTGTAGTTAGCGCCCGCTCCCAACATCAGCGGTCCTCAGACATCTGATCAACAAATGTTTTTGCGTCGTATATCCCGCAACTGTTTTCTTGCAGCACCGCAGGTTTTATGTGAAACCAGCTCCAATGAAACGTTGCACATGGAGATGGTCGGTGCATTTTGCCAATGCAACATAATTGCTCTCCTGGCCGTTATTTTTGTCCACGCTGATGTATTTCTTGATAAGGGCGCCATTTTGTAAAGAGCTCATTTGGTTATCACAAACAACAATGTCAGCAGTAAATTTCGACCTCATGTGGCAAGTTTTTTATTCCTCTTGAGACTGCCTGAATGTATTGATCATGGCAATCGTTCCACCTGTCAGGTAAAAATGAAGGCCGGAATGGATTTCCAGCCCCGTCGCGTGGCACGAGAAAGTCCAACTCATTTGACACAGGTATTGTTTGTCCCACTCTTGGAGTTCCTGCGCCCTGGCTGATCTTGCCCACGTGACTGTGCATGTTGTGTCATGAATGCAGCTTGGGTGTGGCTTTCGTGAATGGATGTATCAAGTGCATCCCAAAATCCTTTTTTTTTTTTTTTTTTTTAACGTCCACGTTTATAAGGCATGTCGGCTGTGTCCTACTCTACTGGTGCCACGTCATTTCCCCTCAGGCATGGAGCGGGGCAGTCACTGTGATCTGGAAAGGTTTTCCGATGCCAGACTGTGTGTGAAAAAACCTTCTTTCCCCCAGAAGAGAAACAGATCTCTGGACTACCCCGCTGGGAGCAGGTGTATGTACTATGTGTCATTATTTTCCCCAGAATCCCCGAGCCGCTCACTAGTCTCACGCGATGATGAAAAGTTTGCAAAATACTCGACCTTGCAACTGCGGGATGGAGTGGTTAGCAACCCTTTTGAAACTGAGAACAGCTTCTCTGGTACTGATTTCATGTGAAAGGGCGGCCAGTATGATACGACCATTTGCAACGCCCCGAAGCCGTTGACAAACATCTTTCAATCTGTTGGCCTCCAACTCGGCAGCAAATGATTTTTTTTTTGCCATTGTCAAAATGGTCGACTTTGCCAATTGGTCGTTTGGGAAGACCGCCGTTCCAAAGTGAGAGACAATTTAAGTCTTAGACAGCGCGATTTGCTTCCATTTCCCAGCCGTGTTTTCAGACCGTGTGCGACCGCGCCTCCGGAAGTTCGGCAACGTACGAGTCGATCAGTAGCGTTGCCGATTCTTGGAGGCTACACGCGCTTTGGGTCATGGGTGGAGAAACACATTTTTAGAAAGAATCAAACCTCAAGATGTAGTTGGTTGTTGCGTGGACAGGCAATCCAGAGAGCCAACTACACGATTTGTATAGCTCCTATTCAAAAAAAAGAAAAGAATCCCATTTCCATAATATTTTTCCAAAGTGGATTTACATTGAAAAACTTGCGAGTCACATTTGTCTTCTTGTGTAAATGGGTGACACACTTAACATGTCCTTGTTTTTGTTTTGTTTTGAATAAAAGCTGTAATGCCGCATTATAGCTGGTGGCCAGATGTCATTTTGACAGGAGAAATCTTCTCGCAGATGATCCCTGACACTTTCTTATGCCACCCAATCCTCCTCCTCACCATCATTTATGCATGAACACCATCTGATTCCTTTACAATGTTATACTGCTGCAGTAAATGCTGGGCATGGCTTGATGATTTATCATGACTTTTTTTTTTTTTCCATTCAGCTACAGAAGATGAAAAGCCCTTAGCAGTAGAATCGTGAGGTAAAAGTTTCGCAAATGATCTCTGCCAGTAATCCGGAAGTATGAATGCAAAGGCTGCAGGGGACTCAATTAGCATCAATTGGAGAATGATAAAAGTCGACACGGCGCAAAGGATGGCTTAAAAACTGTTATTAAAGAACCGGGCGAAACATCCTGAAGTGATGCTCTGTCAAGTTGCGTTTCCTGTATGGCAATGTTTGTAAGGGAAACGGAATATCACGTGGAAATTTCTTGTTTGGCCAATTGGGCAATGCCAAAAAAAAAAAAAAGACAGAGGGAGAGAGAGCGATGAACATCAAACTTCTCTTGTAATGGCTTGTCATTGCTTTGCTGTCGTGTTTGATGAAGCCTGTTGCAGAAGTTAAGATGTGACAAAAGCAAATCAAGCAAAATTAGGCAAATGTGGGTTGCACGCGGCCCTCAGCGGTTGCCGTCTCTGGTTGAGCTGTGGTTGATATCAAGCAAATAACAAATGAAGTAAAGGAGGGAAACAGATTTGAAACTCTCGGGTCAACCACAATCCGGGTTTGTGATCCAAATGCGGTCAATCTGATAAAGTTCACCCCCCAAAAAAGGGAAAAGGGAAACACAATAGTGTCATTATTATTTTCTGTGACCTGTAGTCTTCCGTGAGATTTCCAGAGGTGTTTTGGTCAAATGTGCAAGTTTAGGGGCATTTGGAAATTTACTTGTGCCCTATTTAAGTCTGCCTAGCAACAGTATGACTGTGGAAATGTGACGTAACCGGCGGGGAAACTGGAGCAATTCTGTCAACATATCACCATCAACGTGAAACTTTCTTATGACAAATGACATGCTGCTTTGTGTGGCACGTGATCAGTTTTAGAAGAAAGAAAAAAAGTGCATCGGATGTCAAGAGAGTATGGTGTAGTTTAGCTGGTATGAAGTGCAGTGCATTTGAGGTTATTCTCAAGTCTATCTGTGACTGCAGACAGGCAACGGTGCAGACGCTTATTCAGAGGTAAAATGTAAACCGATGAACCCCCCCCCCCCAAAAAAAAAAAACAAGCAGTATTAATGAAGGTAGTCCGAACATGTCTAAATTCTCCAGACCTATTCATTTGTTCTGTTTGGATTCCACAATACAGTACATAGAAAACAACAACCTGTATTTGCGTTTTAGGTTCTGCGAGTCCTCGCCATGGTAACCACGATGCTCTATGACATCACACCACGACCAGCCCGGTTTTGCATGAGAAACCAGACTGGGAAACGCAGGACTGGAGTGAGACAAGCTTTTAAATGGCACTGACCTTTGTTTTAATTAACGTCATGATCTGTTGCCGAGTGTGCATGGACAAAGTAGTTGTGTGGTTTTTAGTTGAGAGCGGATGCGCTTGTTAAGGGGCGTTTTCACTGCACCGTTCATACAGCAGTACAGCATAGTTCCACGCGTCTCCCGTATTTGCTAAGACTCCTGTTTTACACGCTAAGGCTAAATTATTTCAACGTATCCTGTTTTCTTGTCGCCTGCCTGTTCTTCACTGACAATCTGCTTTCAAAAAAAGCCCATGTTGGTACTGTATTTATTCAAATGGAGATGTACATATTTAATATCAATTTGCACTAACCTTTGTGGTAAATCTACTGGTGAGCAATCATGATTTTTATTTCATTTTTTGTGATCATTTATCATTGGTCACGTGATCAGTATTGAGAATTGTGTTTAATGCGCTAAACAATCCCATCTCTGAAGGTATGAAAGTCAGATCGCTTATCGTTTTAATCTAATTTTACGAGGAAGATAAGGTGTATTTTTTTCTAAAAATGTTTCTGTTAAGAATAAATAAAAACTACTTTACACACGTGAGGTTTCTCATCAATCTCATTTGCATCATTGAATGTTCGATATCTAATTATTATGGCTTGAATCCGTGTGTGTGTGTGTGTGTGTGTGTGTGTGTGTAACTCGTATAACTGGCACTATGATTCACTGCGCCGCCTGCAGTGTTCGGCCTGTGAGCACTTTTTCAAACGTGTTTAAATTTGGAAGCACTGTTCTGTTTTCGAACAGCAGAGGGCAGCAGAGTCTCGGTGCTTCTCGCGCAAATGCGCTTCTGTAATAAACGCGGAATCTGCATGACCATTGTGGTCTGTTGAGGTGTTTGTTCGCCGACCTGACGCGTACAAGACAAGCGCGCGCACACTTGTTCAAGCTCTTCTATCTCTGCACCACGTCTGCGCTTGTAGAAGTGTGCGTTCGGTCATTGCGCGTGCTGATGTGTCTATTTTGTGAGAGCAGCGCTGGCAGATGGCTTCTCAGTAAGCCACTTGACTGCTGTGTCAACAGTGGCCGGCTGGTCATGAGTTGAGATGAGCCCGCGTTGCCACTGAGCGACCTTTGCAAGACTTCTGCTTGGAATGTTAAGAAATAATTCGGAATGGAATCTTGTAGTGGTGTAACACCTATAAAACTCAAAGCTATGGGTAAATAATTTTCAATTCAATTTAGCCTGCTGGTTCACCGATGCTGAAAGCTGACATGCGTGAGGTGTCTTGGTCAAGGGTCCAGATTGTGGAAGGGCGCAACGATGAGAGGGAAACGTGACCCACTGGGTCCATGAGGTCAACCTTCAGGGCGTACCTACACGGAGAGTGTTTTGGGCCTTTTCGTGCTTGAATGAAAGATAAAATCCCTCATTCTTAAGAATCGTTGCAAAGGTGAGAACAGATGCACTTTGAAATAAAAGTCCTTTTTTTAGTTTGAGTGACACTACCGGGTTATCGGGTTAGCTTATAGGTAACTACAGGAATTTTTGCATCATTGTCTTTGTAACGGCAGAAAAATGCATACGTTCTAAGATCAGAAATTGTGCTGGCGTGTCTAATTTTACGGCTGTCAAGTTTAATTGAGGGAAAGAAATGCCCTCTTTTAACTTTATCGCTGCTCTCATTTCATATAAGCTGCTTCTATAACTTCAAGTGAAGCAATAAGCCAAAAACTGTTCCGGCCTCCCCTTTCCAGGCAGAGCTTATGTATCTTTATTCACCCTTAAAAAGGAGGGAGATGACGCAAGCGAGCAGCAGACACTTGACAAGATCCTTTCGGCTCCATTCTTGACGCAGATGTATTTTATTTCCTCCTCTCCGATTCATAAAAGCTACCTATTCAGTACCAACCCCCCCTCTTCCGCCCCTCGCCTTTTTTCTATGTGAGGAGGCGTGCTTGGATTGAGCGATGATAGTGAGGTTGTGGGGCAGAAGCTGAGTCAGAGTGAGATTGAGTGGGTGTGATAGATGAGACATTTTGCAGACAACACACACCCGGGGCTCTATGGCTGCCTGAGGTGCCCAAAGCAGAAAGGAGCCTTATATAATGAAGATGTATCCACAACGTTGTCATAAGTGTTTAGGAAAAAAAAATTTAAAAAGGTGGTGATTTGCTGCTGGGAGAGCCTCCAACCTTCCAAACTCTTTTTCTACATTTTGGCCTTGGACTGCATGACTTTGGTCCTCATCATGTACAAATGGGTCCGTAAGCATCTGCATAAATCATCCATCCGTCTACCCATTTTCCACACTGCACATGAGGTTCATGATCAGCGGCATCCCTTCTCAGCTATGGGTGAAAGGCGTAATACAGCCCAGATTGACATATGTGACAACCTCTTTTCTGAGACAAATCAGGAGTGAAAAGGTCAGGACACGTTAAAAAAAAATAGCTGGGACTTTACATTTACAGTGTTTTTCAGAGCATGACTCACCATTCTTACATCATGCGAGGGGGGGGTAAAACAATGATCATTTGTATTATTATACATATTTAAATTCTTGACATGGGTGCGCTGTGAGTGTCTCCCTCCCTCTGTTCCTTGCTGTGTTCCTCGAGAATGTAAATGTTTTCAGTTTACTGGAAAAATGGCCGGTTCAATTTCAATGAAAATTCAATGAAAATGACAAAGTCCCATACTTTTTTTTTTTTTTTACTGCCTTTACTGCTTCGTTCTGTCTTTTCCCTCTGCAACCACGTTCTGCCCAACTGCGTTTTCCAATATGCATCATCATAAAAATGACCACGGAGTGACTATATAAAACTCCTCTGTTAAACAAAAAAAAAATGCATCTACTCTCTCCTGAATGACCAAATAGACACACAGGACTGGTTTATAAAACAAGCAAACACACGAGCAAACAAACAAAATGGCTGCAGGACAAACACAAACGGTGAATAAACAGTCAGCGGGGCTGAAAAAACAAAACGGCATCTAAAAAAAATGGTACACAAAATATGCTAGGAAGGCAATAGAGGAAAGCGAAGCACAAACAATGTGCAAAGCTCTGGCATTGTCCAACAACAACAGCGCTTAGATATCAGCTGATTAAAATCAGCAGTAAATGAGTTACGGAAAACTTTGAGTACCAACAATCGCCGCGGCAGCTGAGGAAACAGACAAGGCAGCAGAATTGGCAGGCAGAAAAACAGGAACATTTTGACATGATATCTCAACAGTTTATTCTTAGCCGGTAGTAATGGCAAATGACAACCAATAAGTATCGGAAATCATTAGCTTTGATCGTAGCTAGATTTCACATTTCAAGTGTTACCCATGTCTTCTTGTGAAGAGCCGTTCATATTTCCCGAGTTTAATGTGTCCATTGAAAAGTTTAAATCAGTTCATATTTGATCATAAATGAGTTTGATATTATTATCTTCATAGCACAAACTGTTCGAAGTTTGAGGTTAAAATGTGATCGTAAGACCTCTGTTTCTCCTTTTTCGTCATGTGACCGCATCTGTTGTTAGTAGAAGATCTTTGACGTCACACGTTAACGTTGCGGTCGGTTCGGAATCGACTCGTGAGTGCAGTCCAACCACTCGAGGCTTGGAAGACTTTGGTCTATTTACCACTCACACATGCAAAACTCGATCCCTCACTCCGAGAAGAGAACTTTATAAAAGCAAGAAAAGTAAGACTGGTTCGCCGGCTGTCTGGCTGCACACGGTGACGTGTCGTAAGGACAGCACAGAGTGGCTACCATTGTTATGCTCTTAATCGCTCTTGTCCCCATTCATAAAGAACGTTTCATGAAATAACCCTAATAGGATGACAGGTATCGAAATAAGTCCATTAGTGGTAAACATTCAACCGCTTGTCCTGTCTTCTGTGTGAAATCTGTCATGTTAATGAAGCGATTTTCACATTCAAAACGTCATTGAATGTCACCGTGGGCTGCTGAGATGCATCTTGAGATCCGTCTTCCATTTCTAATCTTTTGGTTTGCCTCAGAGCTAGATTGCGTGTTATCATTCCTGTGCCAGAACTCAGTTTGTCTGGAGCTGTCAATCACACCGCTTCCCTTGCCTGCTTCAGTATGATGAGCTTTTAGATGTCAATTTCTGCTTTCTAAATCACTTTTGCTTTGAGACGCAACAGGAAACTACCCATAATTGGCTAGTTTCCATAATCCAAGATAGGATAGGAAGTCATGGCTGTTCATCGAGCAATATATCATTTCTTTGGCACTAGGATCAAGGTTTGTTGCTGATTCTTTAGTTATTGTACGAGCGATACGCATTTTCTCTTCAAATTCATCACTGGGCACTCAACATTTCTATTTTCACATTACATTTGCTTGGCCGCGAGAGCGCTACAGAAGTGGCTGTTTATTCCTCGTGGATGTAGCGGTGTAACATCTAATTCGCGCAGCTTGAAATGACTGATTTAGGAGCTGCTCTCGTGAAACACTGTGATAACTCACAGGGACACGAGTTAGAGTAATAGGCGTCCTATTTCTGCCCCAAAAAGGTGTTTACAACATCGCTTGCAGCAAACTCCCGCCTCAAGTCGTTTGGGGGAAAGGCGGGCTTCCTATTTTTATTGAGTCTTGACAGACTGCAACTGGCAGACGACCAATTCAGGACGGATCCCACTTCTCACCCCAAATCAGCCGTGAGACGGTCCACTCGGCAGAACCTACTGATGAAAAGTGGTTCCGTTGCAGTCGGAAGCTTGCTTCTTGTTTGCTTCAAAATATATTTGTTTTATTCATTGTTCTGACATCTGCCCATTTACCAAGCAGAAATGAGTCTTATTCAAACTGCCGTATATGAAGGGTGGAATGCAATGAAAGTTTGAATTGATGTATTTGTTTTCTAATCCACGCAATCGGCGTCGCATAATGTGACATCACAAACAGTCTTAAACGATCGGTGTATTTGGAGCTGTTCGGACTCAGACGCACCCTGCCCAAATCCGATATTGGATTGGATAAACTTTATTGTCAAATGTACTGTATGTGTAACATACAGCACAGATGAAACTGTGGTTTCAATCCGTCTGGATTTGATTTGCTTTGTGACTATTCGGACGACCAAAGAGCCATTCCGTTTCACACCTGTTTGGCCAAAAATCGATTTGGACTTGACAATTGGCTGACTTTTAAGACTTGACCAAGGAGCACGAAAAGGGGCGTGGTGGAGGGTGGGGTGGGGGGGCATTACACGAAAGCGAATTTAAAACAAAACATGGATCATGACATACACGTAGTTCAGCTCAGCGATCGTCACTCGCATTCTACCAGCCGGAAGTGGACTTGAAAAAGTCGCGACTTGCTCTCATTTTGAAGGAGAGAGAAGACCTCATTTCTTTGCAACACGCGTTTCAACCTGCTCTGATTGGACATCGCTTTGGCTCCCTCTGCAGGTTTTACTGCCGAGGAACAGAAAGAGAGAGAGAGATCGGCGGAGGGAAGTGGGCGGGCGGGAGAGGGAGACAGGTAGAGTCTGAGCAGGGGCGGGGAGGGGAAGCGTAGTCGCGGCTTCTCGCCGGGACACATTAAAGAAGGTCAACGAGAAGATGTGATGGATTGCTGATGGCCGGCCGTCCCTGCTCTCCGTCATCCAATTGCACGCGCAGAAGCAGGTGGTGTCCAGCCTACTCCAAGCATTCCCGTCTACGTCTGCACGCGCCGCGCCTTGCCATCCTCCGCCGGATTTTACGCGCCGGAGAAGGAAGAAAGAGACGTCATGATCAATGAGACGCCGAGCGTCTTTTTTATTGCAGCGCGCGCCGACGCCGATGTGCTCGATTTCCCGGGACCGCATTTAAGGCCAGATGACTTGAACCGGTCATCGCACGCGAGGTTGTAACTACAGCACTTGTTCCCTCCAAAGATCATTGTTGCAAACCATGGCTGACCAGGTAAGGCGACACCTCCTGTTTTCCACACAGCACCCAATAGCCCCCTCTCGGACACACGCGCACACAACAACAAACTCGATTAGTATCAAACTATTCATTCTTTTTCGGTTTTTTCTTTCTTTGTTTGCTTTTTTTCTTCTTGCAGCCCTGCCATTGTCTCGGTCTTCGTTTGGTAAATAAATGACCGCTCACTGTGTGTAGCTTAAGATTCACTCACTTAAGATTAGTCAGCATGTTGAAAGTATGCCACTCCATGAATGAGGTTTTGACTCTTTAGTCACGTCACGTCAACTGTGATAGCGAGCCGTCAGTAAAAGATAAAAATCACGAATGCCATTTCATCCAGCATTTCATCCCTCGTAGCCTATATAAGACACTGCACGGCTGCCTTTTACCCAGATGCAGCTGAAGAGCAGAAGCACGAAAAACATTGGCTGGAGAATTAAATTTGCATCGCGCGCTGTTGTTTGGCCTAGTTTTTCTCCAGCCTGCAGTGAGAGGCAGATTAACCCCTGACAACTGGCTCAGCCTGCGGTCAGGGTTACCTCAGCGTGCACGTATGGCTCCCCTGAGCCTGCTGACAACAGAGGCCATGCTTAATTGATTATCCCTTTCAATTAACCGAACTGACCTCGCTGAGTAAGCCTCTACACGTGTAAAAAAATAAATACTACTACTGTGCGAATACAATAAATAGCTTCAATACATAACATGCACAATATTCTAATTTACCGCACTGCGCCGTACTATATTGCACTGTACTGCACTAACATTGCATAACTTATATCAACATTACATGTTCCACCATGTGCTATTATTTTATACATTTCTGTATAGCTCTATATGTATTATAATTGGACATTGACGTTGTGCGCTCCTTTACTGTGATATACCCGTGATCTAAATTGACAGATCAATGCACATTAGACACAGTGTCAATGTGCTTCCCGATGTTTTAAGGCGCAGTCGAATACAAAATCAAAGTTCCCCAGTTCATAAAAGCGAGTTGATTCTGTGAGGTTTGTTCCCACTTTGGAAGGCAGGCATTAATTGAATATTGTCGTGTAGAGGTGAAGGGACTAAATGAGACATTTGCTCTAATTCCGTGTCACTAAAGCACTTAGCTCTGCCCGGCAGGCAAATGTGTGGGGATCGGCAAGACAAAGATTGATTTATTTTGTGTTCATATTGATGAGCGCCGCCGTTGCCCGACCGGCTGCAGCTCTTTCACAAGGTGCTTGTGTGTTAACATTTTCTCAGGCCGGGTATAATTTGGAACCATGTTATCATCTTTAAAAAAAAATATTATTGTTATTATTTTTTGAAGGACATGATGTTAGATTTTTCAAACATAAGCATGACACGCATGCACCGCCTTTCTTTTTCAGTCCCGCCTTTGTCGTTTTGTTGTTGTTGTTGTTTGCGCGTCCATCAGGATTTGTTTCTTGTCCTAATCTCCCCTCGCCTTATCAACCTGCTGTTGTTTAACATCGACATTCTTTCATGTCCAAGAATGTCCGACACTTCTCGTACTTTGGGTCCTCACACACACACACAAATGCATATTATAAACTGCCATTCGTTTACATCTACACATCTTTTGTTTTTCTTTTTTTTACCCATCTAGTACAGTATGTTTCTCACCACCGCGCCCCCCCTGCGACGAGGAAGCACACCCCTTCCCGTCAAGCACCAGCTGCGGAGAGAAGAGGCCGTGTCCGAGGACTGCGATTGGATCCCGGGATTGGAGGAACCTGCCACCTTGCCGATCAGTGGCACAACATTGCCCGGCGATGAATCGTCGGGTCAAACGCCGGCCGGCCAGTCCGCTTACCACAGTCAGGGAGGGGCACTGAAGATTGTGCTACTGGGACAGAACGGCGTGGGCAAGTCGTCACTGGCCCTGTCGCTGGCCGGCCAGTCGGACAGATCGCTCTCCGTAGACTCCGAGACCCAAGCATGCGGTAACGGCTCATACGTGTGGTGTGGCGCAGTACACGGCACGGCAGCTCTCCCCTCAGTCGCAGCTTGAATCGTGTTTTGAGAGGATTTGCTCGGAAAATGGCACTTTTCGGTGGGGCGGAGGATATACGCTACAATGATTCGCCCCTTTAGCACTCGAAACTGACAATGAAGCAGCGAGAAACCTTTTGTACGCCGATTCTATACAACATGTAGGGAGAGACGCCACTACCTCAATTATTTAGTGCTAAATTTCCATGACGCTAAATTCCCCCGCCACCTCTTCCTCCTGCTCCTGTGACCTCAATTAGTCAATAGAACTGCCCGTCAAACTGTAATGTTAAGAATCAGTCCTCAATCACCCGTTCATTGAATCCCTCCGCCGCTGCCCACAAGGTGCATCTTCAGTTCTGCGCAGTGCTCAGACTGGGCAGAAAAAAAAATTCTCACTCTTCGCTGCTTGGCGACTTTGAGCTTTGCTCAATGGACAGATGTCGGCTTCATCTGTGCAGACCGTTTATTGCGTTCCTTCTGCAAATGTGCGTTGGGCTGCTTCGCCCTTCTCTGAACAGCCGGCAAAAAAAAAAAAAAGCAACCTCTACAGGACTTAATTCGCACGTTGCGATGGTCGGGGTGCCACGATATCAGTTTCATGAGTGGATGCATACTTTATAGCAATGAAAACCTGGTCCCATCAGGTGATTGCCAGTACGAGACGGCGCAGGCTGTTTGCGGCTAAAATAGGCGAGTCATTGATCGGAGGCTTTTCCAGTCTTTCCGGTGGCTTGGGCTTTAACGTGGTATTTTTAAACGTGTAATCATTCAGGGGAGCTCGTGGTTTGCTCGATAACGGGCGTCGTAGCGTTGGTGCAGAAATAAAAGCAAATGACACAACAGTCAGTGCTCAAACGGGGGAAAAAAGTGACTGGCTGGCAAAGGATCACCCACGACCCTAACTGGTCGCAGTCTAAATATTATTTAAAAATCTGGCCATAGTGGAAGCCCCTCTTGATAGCGCGCACCCTCCACATGCATTCACACCATCACCACACTCGCTCGCTGCCAAATTAAAACATTTTGACGACAGGCAAGGACATTTGCTGCAACTTTGATTGCCATTTTCTGAAATGTTAATGTAGCCTGAAAAATGTTTTTTTTCGGAGAGCACAGTTGACATTTGATTCCCGTTCGGATGTCTTTCTCCTCCTCCTTTGTTTTTGCCGCATCTTATTTTCCATACCGACGTCTCATGCGGTGAATATTTACTCTGCCCGTTTGACTACTTGCTTGCAGGCGAAGGCTACGAGTGCAGGGTCACAATTGATGACGAGGACAGCAAAATCATCGTTTTTGACAATTGGAAACAGGTGAGTGATCAGTTTTCGGCTTCCCATGTCCGTCGCGAGTCGCGGTGCCTCACAACACTGAGTCCTTGCCATTTGGCCTCGCTAACTGGACTTTGTGGTTCTTTATTGAGCAGGTATAAGATGAACAGCAGCATAAAAGGGTGGAAAGGTTAGCCTTTAGGTTTAGGGGGTGTGCCATTAGTGTCCTCTTTCACGCGCACCCTTCCCCCTTTTAACGTGCGCCTTTCCTCTCTGTCAGCAGCGTGTCGGCACAGCATCAGTCAGTCGAGCCAAGTCACACAACAACATTGACAAATTTAGGACTCAGTGGTGAGATAAGGTGCCTCGCATAATTAGCCCCCCGGCCATTTTGGAGCAAACTGAAGACTTTGAAGTGTGCCTTATGGTTGTTTAAATACGATAGCTGGAACGCAAAGCATACAAAAGATGTGGAAGAATTTGATGCGTGTGATACAGATCTATTTTTTTGAAGGCATGATGTCATCACTGCCTATTCATCTAATTGGCAAGGGCTTGGGCTAAGTCTGGATGTAACCTGGTCCAGATGTCCACCGTGGCCCTCAGGGGCTCCCACCTCGAGTTGAAATTATTCACGCTCATCTTTGAGAACTCAAGTGAGAGTGCGCCGGCTTGGCCTTGGAGCGTCGCCTCCTTCTCTTTCTTCTCTCTAATTGTTTTGACGTTCCTTCTTGCTGTGGCCGTCCCATCTGAGTCAACCGATCCCCTCACGCGGCCTTGCAGCTTCGTCCCGCTGGCACTTTTCTGCTCTTAACTCTCCTCGAGCGTTGATTGCCTCGCTTATTCCGTGTGTGTTGAGGCGAGGCGAGGGTATGAAGGGTATGAAGGGAGCGGGCCAGCAGAACGCCCGGACAAACACCAGAGCCGTCATCAGTTGGGGAGGGGGGGGGCGAAGGATCGGATGGTGTCCTAAATAATCCACCAGTGCATGCTCATATGTCCTTCTTTTGTTTTGGATGAACAGCACGTACGCGTATAATCCCAAATCCCAAAGCGAGGGGCGTGTGCAGGCGGATCCTCCACCGCCGCATGACATATGACGCGGCCTTGACACCCCAAAAAAAAACCTTGGAAAACTTTTTGCCTTACCACCTCTAACGAAAAGCTGTTGAAAGAAACCAGACTTATACAAACAATATGTAATTGCTTTTTTGACTTTAGCGCATTTCAAAAAGTGGAAGCAGCCTTTTCAAGTGGCCCTTTCATCGTGCCGTTTTTTGTATGCGGCCCTCAAACCAAAAAGACCGGACACCCCGGCCGTTGGGTGTCATTTTCTCCCGGGCCAATGTGAGCAGCACCTTTTCTTGCCATGCAAACTGTGAAGAGAGCTTCTGGCAAGCTGTTAGTCCCCCTCCCTCCGTGATTGTTCCTTCAAGTGCTTTCTTGGATTGTACTGATTGACACACGAAAGGCCATCAACGCAGCGAAACACTTCACAGCGCTGTGTCGACACTCGACGCCGCGTGTTAGAAAGACATCGGCGTACACGAGAACGGGGGCGGACCATACGGCTTGCGTCTTTTCAGTGTTGTTGACGTCACCGGGCGGGTTTAAATAAGTCAGCCGTGATACCGAAAATAGAAACTCCGGGGCCTGGTCTTGACCCAGCCGGCCGATAATGTCTTCCGCGCGTCGATGAACTTGACTTATGTGATGTCGTTTGCTAAAAGAGAACATTATCAGTCAGTTATGTAAAGGACCATGAGAGAAATTGAGGTCGCCGAAGACCAGAAGGGTCTCCTTGCCCGTGTGTGTCCTACATTGGGCTCTCATTTCCGCTTCACGTCGTCTTTATCGTCCTGGATGTATTCCCGTATCGGACGTCTCCGTTGTGATGCGATGGATTCAGATTCCAATATTGCCAACCAAAAGGTACAGCCCGAGAAATGCACAACAGTGATGCTGATTTGCAGCAAAGGGTGAGAAGAGCGGAAAACAAATGCTCGTCCCTTACGGGGCAGAATGTGCATCGTGTTGAAGACAGTCACGGGGAGGCGGGGGGGGGGAGGGAGACTGAATTTGGAGGGAGTTCATTGCCGCTTGAGTACATTTCTGTTTGTTTTACCACTCAAGGAATGGACGAATTGTGCATTTTAAATGTCGAGGGAATCTTTGGCGATGAGATATTCTGAAATATTTCCACTTGTGTGTCCCGCCCGGAAGATCACGATATCGACATCGCAGCCCTCGAACCAGATGCATTCCTGTTCAATTGGTTTCAGCTGAAATGCACCACGTTGTGCTGTTTGTCAATCTGGAAAACAACCACTTTGTTTAAATGAGGATGTTCGACTTTGGCAAGCGTGATGAAAAAAAACATGTTTTTCTTTTTTGTTTTTCTCAATTTCAACCCTCCATTTGTGTGTTGTTGTTTATTGCATCACAAAAGACTTTCATCCAACAGATCGAGTAAACGCTTGATAGTATTTGTTTGAATACCACTGGCTATTTTTCCTCTTGAAGTGAGCTGAAGTTAGCTGAACCCGACACTGTACAACCCCAAAATATATCCTATTAATTTCCCATTTCCCCCTCCACCCCTCGCGATCGACTTGGGACCAGTCTGCGGGCTCCCAATCGATCACGATTGGCCACCCCTGCTGTAGAGGAAATATTTTCGTAATTGTTTTTATTAAGCACTAATGTTTCCTTGTATCCTGAAGGGCAGCGCAGTAAGTCATGATTTACAAGTCTGCCGACATGAGAGGTTCTGGGTTCGGACCTCTGCACCTTCTGCCCATTTTTCTCTCCGCGGCCGAACGCTCGGACTTTGGTCGACATTCACAAACATGCTTGCTAGTTCAATGCCGAAGGCTGAAACTTGTCCGCCGGTGTGAATATGAGTCTGAATCGTCATTTTTATATATAAATGCACTGCGAGCGAGTGGCGCCCAAGAATGCGCCGGGATAGGCTCCGGCTCACCCGTGACCCGAATGAAATGGAAAACGCATAAATGGAATTGAAATCCCCTTGGATCTCTTCCAACAATGAAAACGAAGGTCAGTCAGCATTTTTGATGGTGGTGGGGATTTACGAATAAGCGCAGGCAGATGGAGGGGGGGGGCAGGTGATGAGTCAGTGCAGGCCAGATGGCCTCGAGTAGTCTCCTCCCTCGGGGGGCGGGGGGTGTTTTCTCTGCAGCAGTAAACAAGGCAGACAAAAAGAAGGAGATATGAACTCAGCATCCTTCACCTTGTCATTCTATTACGAGATCTCAGCCGTGTGAAGAGAGCAAGCGCTTCATTTGCATTTCCACACAGTCGGGGTTCTCCTCACTCCCGATCTCACTTTTGTCGCTTTCCTCCCCCGTAGTCTTATGGAGCATCTTCAAGACTTTGATTATTTTATTTCCCTGTGAATGACTATTTGGACACGGTGACATGCAGAAAGATCCCAAAGGCAGCAAGTGCAAAAGTGCTTTGAAGCCACGTCGTCAGCATCCCGCTTTGCATCTTGGGCGTACGCCCGGCGGAGATGCATCAGAGTTTCGGTCTCCATGTAAAAACCTTCAAGATGATTGACTTGTTGTGTCAGTAGTGGGCATCGGTTTCAGTTGTGCGTTGTACAGACGGAGAATGGTATGAAGCGCACACGCGGGGGAAACTGCCGCCTCTAAAAATAGCGGAATCATAGTTGGTCTCAAGGAGTTGCACGTCATGCAAATGATGTCTGATAAGTGAGTCATTGTCCTCAATTCAAGTTTGTGTGCCATCGCATTTGGCTGGTGGGTGCTTGTGACTTGGGGACGGATCGCTTGATTGTTTCCAAGAAAAGAAAGAAAGCCTGTATTTGTCCCGGATGGGAAACAAAATGATTCCCACGCATTTGACGGTCCCCCTTTGAAGCTAGGAGCAGCAATCAGAAGAGCGTCCTTCGAATTTAGAAAAATTGAAACATTGGAGTAACCTCGAGTTTCAAGAGGCGGCCTTTTTTCCCCCCACACTGACATCATTGATGCTGCTGGCCTTAAAATCTGTCTGAATATCAGAATATGAAGATATTTTTGAGGGGGTGGGGGCGTTAAAAAAATAGCCAGATTATATGTACTAGAATATTAACAGAGTTGAGCTCAATCCTTCTTAACGTTTCTTTTCGACGCCCGCAGCAGAAACTGAGCAATTCTTTGAACCATTTTCGACTGCTAGAACAGATTGGCCTGTCTGACTTCCAATGTGAGCCTTTCATGACAACAACATTTATCTTTGCGCTGGAAGCCCACAACAATTTCTGCAGAAGATCAACAACACAAATGAAAAAGAAAGAGGCCATTTTGGGGGATTGTCCATCATATCAACATCATCACTCTGTCTAGCTAGCCAGCATTGGGGCAAAGCAAATAACCACAAAAGTCCTATCTGGAAATTATCCGCAATGCATGGCACGCCCCAGAGCGCTACAAATGGTCAATTATCGGAGTGATCAATTTCTTTGATCTACCTCCGTAATATTCCACTAACAAAACGCAAAATCCTCCTTAATATACATGGTTGTTTTTTGGGCGCAAAACGCCTTACTACACATGGTCGTTTTTTTTTTTAAATAAAAAAATGCCTTGCTATACATGGTCGTTTTGTGGTTAAAAACGCCTTATTATACATGGACGTTTTTTTCGGCTAAAAACGCCTCACTATATATGGTTGTTTTTTTTCGGCTAAAAAGACCTGACTATACATGGTGGTTTTTTTTTTTAATTAAAAAATGCCTTACTGTACATGGTCGTTTTGTGGTTAAAAATGCCTTATTATACATGGACTTTTTCGGCTAAAACGCCTTACTATACCTGGTCGGTTTTTGGGTAAAAATACCTTACGATACATGGTCATTTTTTTGGGGCTAAAAACGCCTTACTATACATGGTCGTTTTTTTCACCAAAAAAGCCTTACTATACATGGTCGTTTTTTGGGCTAAAAACACCAGACTATTGTTGGGTCTAAAAGGCCTGGCCGACCCGGGCAAAGAACAGGCAAGCACACTGAAAGTTTTAGACTGCTGCAGCAGGGAAGAACAGGGAGGGCACGATGTTTCAGTGCCTCGGCTCACAAGATCTCCTGTCGGTTCGCCGCTGCAGAGTGCATTTATTTTGTGTAGAGCATGTGCAGTGCAAATAATGGAAAAGTACTGGTGTGATTTGGTGTTGGCTATCATATGGTGTGTGGGTGCGTGTTTTGGGTGCGATGGAATGTGTGTGGCAGATAGTGTGTGAGGAAAGTTTTATGTGAACACAGAAAAGCAAGGTCAAGTAAAACAATAGGGTATTGAGAAATACACACAAATATAAGAGCTTACTTTACACTATACATGGTCATTTTTTTCGGCTAAAAACACCTCACTATATATGGTTGTTTTTTTTCGGCTAAAAAGACCTGACTATACATGGTGTTTTTTTTTTTTTTAATTAAAAAATGCCTTACTATACATGGTCTATTTGTGGTTAAAAACGCCTTATAATACATGGACGTTTTTTTCGGCTAAAATGCCTTATTATACCTGGTCGTTTTTTTTCGGGTAAAAATGCCTTACGATACATGGTCGTTTTTTTGGGGCTAAAAACGCCTTTTTTCGGCTAAAAAATGACCATGTATAGTAAGGCGTTTTTAGACAAAAAAACCCACCATGTATAGTAAGGCGTTTTTATCGAAAAAAAAACCGACAATGTATTATAGTAAGGCGTTTTTAGCCGGAAAAAACGACCATGTATAGTAAGACGTTTTTTAGCCGAAAAAAAACGACCATGTATAGTAAGGCGTTTTTTATAGAAAAAAACGACCATGTATAGTAAGGCGTTTTTAGCCAACAAAAATGACCATGTATAGTCAGGCGTTTTTTATCGAAAAAAACGACCATGTATAGTAAGGCGTTTTAGCCGAAAAAAATGACCATGTATAGTAAGGCGTTTTTAGCCAAAAAAACCCACCATGTATAGTAAGGCGTTTTTTATCGAAAAAAAACCGACCATGTATAGTAAGGCGTTTTTAGCCGAAAAAAACGACCATGTATGGTAAGGCGTTTTTTATCCAAAAAAAACGTCCATGTATAGTAAGAAGTTTTTACCCGAAAAAAACGACCACGAATAGTAAGGCGTTTTTTATCCCAAAAAAACGACCATATATAGTAAGGCGTTTTTAGCCGAAAAAAACGACCATGTATAGTAAGGCGTTTTTTTATCGAAAAAAACCGACCATTTATAGTAAGGCGTTTTTAGCCGAAAAAAACGACAATGTATAGTAAGGCGTTTTTAGCTGAAAAAAAACGACCATGTATTTATTGTAAGGCGTTTTTAGCCGAAAAAAACGACCATGTATAGTAAGGCATTTTTTATCGAAAAAAAACACAATGTATAGAAAAGCGTTTTTAGCCGAAAAAAACGACCATGTATAGTAAGCCGTTTTTTATCGAAAAAAAAACGACCATGTATAGTAAGGCGTTTTTAGCCGAAAAAAACAACCATGTATAGTAAGGCGTTTTTAGCCGGAAAAAAACGACCATGTATAGTAAGGCGTTTTTGATCGAAAAAAACGACCATGTATAGTAAGGCGTTTTTAGCGAAAAAAACGACCATGTATAGTAAGGCGTTTTTATCAAAAAAAAATGACCATGTATAGTAAGGCGTTTTTAGCCGAAAAAAACGACCATGTATAGTAAGGCGTTTTTATCGAAAAAAACGACCATGTATAGTAAGGCGTTTTTAGCCGAAAAAAACGACCATGTATAGTAAGGCGTTTTTATCGAAAAAACGACCATGTATAGTAAGGCGTTTTTATCGAAAAAAGACCATGTATAGTAAGGCGTTTTTAGCGAAAAAACGACATGTATAGTAAGGCGTTTTCAGCGAAAAAACCATGACCATGTATAGTAAGGCGTTTTTAGCGAAAAAACGACCATGTATAGTAAGGCGTTTTTAGCGAAAAAACGACCATGTATAGTAAGGCGTTTTTAGCGAAAAAACGACCATGTAAAAACGACCATGTATAGTAAGGCGTTTTTAGCCGAAAAAACGACCATGTATAGTAAGGCGTTTTTAGCGAAAAAACGACCATGTATAGTAAGGCGTTTTTATCCCAAAAAACGACCATGTATAGTAAGGCGTTTTTAGCGAAAAAACGACCATGTATAGTAAGGCGTTTTTATCGAAAAAACGACCATGTATAGTAAGGCGTTTTTAGCGAAAAAACGACCATGTATAGTAAGGCGTTTTTATCGAAAAAACGACCATGTATAGTAAGGCGTTTTTATCGAAAAAACGACCATGTATAGTAAGGCGTTTTTAGGCGAAAAACGACCATGTATAGTAAGGCGTTTTTAGGCGAAAAAACGACCATGTATAGTAAGGCGTTTTTATCGAAAAAAAACACAATGTATAGAAAAGCGTTTTTAGCGGAAAAAAACGACCATGTATAGTAAGGCGTTTTTATCGAAAAAACGACCATGTATAGTAAGGCGTTTTTAGTTGAAAAAAACAACCATGTATAGTAAGGCGTTTTTATCGAAAAAACGACCATGTATAGTAAGGCGTTTTTATCGAAAAAACGACCATGTATAGTAAGGCGTTTTTAGCGAAAAAACGACCATGTATAGTAAGGCGTTTTTAGCGAAAAAACGACCATGTATAGTAAGGCGTTTTTAGCGAAAAAACGACCATGTATAGTAAGGCGTTTTTATCGAAAAAACGACCATGTATAGTAAGGCGTTTTTAGCTAAAAAACGACCATGTATAGTAAGGCGTTTTTATCGAAAAAACGACCATGTATAGTAAGGCGTTTTTATCGAAAAAACGACCATGTATAGTAAGGCGTTTTTAGCGAAAAAACGACCATGTATAGTAAGGCGTTTTTATCGAAAAAACGACCATGTATAGTAAGGCGTTTTTAGCCGAAAAAAGCGACCATGTATAGTAAGGCGTTTTTAGCGAAAAAACGACCATGTATAGTAAGGCGTTTTTAGCGAAAAAACGACCATGTATAGTAAGGCGTTTTTAGCGAAAAAAGCGACCATGTATAGTAAGGCGTTTTTAGCGAAAAAACGACCATGTATAGTAAGGCGTTTTTAGCGAAAAAACGACCATGTATAGTAAGGCGTTTTTAGCGAAAAAACGACCATGTATAGTAAGGCGTTTTTAGCGAAAAAACGACCATGTATAGTAAGGCGTTTTTAGCGAAAAAACGACCATGTATAGTAAGGCGTTTTTAGCGAAAAAACGACCATGTATAGTAAGGCGTTTTTAGCGAAAAAACGACCATGTATAGTAAGGCGTTTTTATCGAAAAAACGACCATGTATAGTAAGGCGTTTTTAGCGAAAAAACGACCATGTATAGTAAGGCGTTTTTATCGAAAAAACGACCATGTATAGTAAGGCGTTTTTAGCGAAAAAACGACCATGTATAGTAAGGCGTTTTTAGCGAAAAAACGACCATGTATAGTAAGGCGTTTTTAGCGAAAAAACGACCATGTATAGTAAGGCGTTTTTAGCGAAAAAACGACCATGTATAGTAAGGCGTTTTTAGCGAAAAAACGACCATGTATAGTAAGGCGTTTTTAGCGAAAAAACGACCATGTATAGTAAGGCGTTTTTAGCGAAAAAACGACCATGTATAGTAAGGCGTTTTTAGCGAAAAAACGACCATGTATAGTAAGGCGTTTTTAGCGAAAAAACGACCATGTATAGTAAGGCGTTTTTAGCGAAAAAACGACCATGTATAGTAAGGCGTTTTTAGCGAAAAAACGACCATGTATAGTAAGGCGTTTTTAGCGAAAAAACGACCATGTATAGTAAGGCGTTTTTAGCGAAAAAACGACCATGTATAGTAAGGCGTTTTTAGCGAAAAAACGACCATGTATAGTAAGGCGTTTTTAGCGAAAAAACGACCATGTATAGTAAGGCGTTTTTAGCGAAAAAACGACCATGTATAGTAAGGCGTTTTTAGCGAAAAAACGACCATGTATAGTAAGGCGTTTTTAGCGAAAAAACGACCATGTATAGTAAGGCGTTTTTAGCGAAAAAACGACCATGTATAGTAAGGCGTTTTTATCGAAAAAACGACCATGTATAGTAAGGCGTTTTTAGCGAAAAAACGACCATGTATAGTAAGGCGTTTTTATCGAAAAAACGACCATGTATAGTAAGGCGTTTTTATCGAAAAAACGACCATGTATAGTAAGGCGTTTTTAGCGAAAAAACGACCATGTATAGTAAGGCGTTTTTATCGAAAAAACGACCATGTATAGTAAGGCGTTTTTAGCGAAAAAACGACCATGTATAGTAAGGCGTTTTTAGCGAAAAAACGACCATGTATAGTAAGGCGTTTTTATCGAAAAAACGACCATGTATAGTAAGGCGTTTTTAGCCGAAAAAAACGACCATGTATAGTAAGGCGTTTTTTATAGAAAAACGACCATGTATAGTAAGGCGTTTTTAGCCGAAAAAAATGACCATGTATAGTAAGGCGTTTTTTAACCGAAAAAACGACCATGTATAGTAAGGCGTTTTTAGCCGAAAAAAATGACCATGTATAGTAAGGCGTTTTAGCCAAAAAACGACCATGTATAGTAAGGCGTTTTTAGCCAAAAAACGACCATGTATAGTAAGGCGTTTTTAATCGAAAAAACGACCATGTATAGTAAGGCGTTTTTAGCGAAAAAACGACCATGTATAGTAAGGCGTTTTTAGCGAAAAAACGACCATGTATAGTAAGGCGTTTTTAGCGAAAAAACGACCATGTATAGTAAGGCATTTTTATCGAAAAAACGACCATGTATAGTAAGGCGTTTTAGCGAAAAAACGACCATGTATAGTAAGGCGTTTTTAGCGAAAAAACGACCATGTATAGTAAGGCGTTTTTAGCGAAAAAACGACCATGTATAGTAAGGCGTTTTTAGCGAAAAAACGACCATGTATAGTAAGGCGTTTTTATCGAAAAAACGACCATGTATAGTAAGGCGTTTTTAGCTGAAAAAAACGACCATGTATAGTAAGGCGTTTTTAGACGAAAAAACGACCATGTATAGTAAGGTGTTTTTAGCGGAAAAAAACGACCATGTATAGTAAGGCATTTTCAGCCGAAAAAAACGACCATGTATAGTAAGGCGTTTTAAGCCGGAAAAAACGACCATGTACAGTAAGGCGTTTTTTATAGAAAAAAACCACCATGTATAGTAAGGCGTTTTTAGCCAACAAAAATGACCATGTATAGTAAGGCGTTTTTAATCGAAAAAACGACCATGTATAGTAAGGCGTTTTAGCGAAAAAACGACCATGTATAGTAAGGCGTTTTTAATCGAAAAAACGACCATGTATAGTAAGGCGTTTTTATCGAAAAAACGACCATGTATAGTAAGGCATTTTTATCGAAAAAACCATGTATAGTAAGGCCAAAAAACGACCATGTATAGTAAGGCGTTTTAGCGAAAAAACGACCATGTATAGTAAGGCGTTTTTAGCGAAAAAACGACCATGTATAGTAAGGCGTTTTTATCGAAAAAACGACCATGTATAGTAAGGCGTTTTTAGCGAAAAAACGACCATGTATAGTAAGGCGTTTTTAGCGAAAAAAACGACCATTTAGCGAAAAAACGACCATGTATAGTAAGGCGTTTTTATCGAAAAAACGACCATGTATAGTAAGGCGTTTTTATCGAAAAAACGACCATGTATAGTAAAGCGACCATGTATAGTAAGCGTTTTAGCGAAAAAACGACCATGTATAGTAAGGCGTTTTTATCGAAAAAACGACCATGTATAGTAAGGCGTTTTTAGCGAAAAAACGACCATGTATAGTAAGGCGTTTTTAGCGAAAAACGACCATGTATAGTAAGGCGTTTTTATAGAAAAAACGACCATGTATAGTAAGGCGTTTTAGCGAAAAAAATGACCATGTATAGTAAGGCGTTTTTAGCGAAAAAACGACCATGTATAGTAAGGCGTTTTTATCGAAAAAACGACCATGTATAGTAAGCGTTTTTAGCGAAAAAACGACCATGTATAGTAAGGCCATGTATAGTAAGGCGTTTTTATCGAAAAAAAAACGACCATGTATAGTAAGGCGTTTTTAGCGAAAAAACGACCATGTATAGTAAGGCGTTTTTAGCGAAAAAATGACCATGTATAGTAAGGCGTTTTAGTAAAGCGTTTTTATCGAAAAAACGACCATGTATAATAAGGCGTTTTTAGACGAAAAAAAACGACCATGTATAGTAAGACGTTTTTTTATCGAAAAAACGACCATTTATAGTAAGCCGTTTTTAGCGAAAAAAGACCATGTAAAGTCGATAAAAAAGGCCTTACTATACATGGTCGTTTTTTCGCTAAAAACGCCTTACTACATGGTCGTTTTTTTGGGCTAAAAATGCCTTACTATACATGGTCGTTTTTTTCGGCTAAAAAGCCCCAACTGCACGATAGGCGTATTTGACATGCACTCTGGAGGGTTTGCAGGAAAAAGTAACTGTTTGGTGTTGTATTTTCTGGCATCACTGAGTGGGGCTTGAACCGGGGTTGCCTGGACGGAGAGCCGGAGTGTATGCCTCTACACCACCAGTGACTGTGACCTGCACTGCACGATAGGCGTATTTGACATGTACTCAGGAGGGTTTGCAAGAAAAGGTAATAGTTTTTTCTCACATCAGTGCTCGGGGTTTGAACCAGGGTTGCCTGGACAGAAAGCCAGTGTGTATACCTCTACACCACCAGTGACTATGACTTGATCTTTACGATAGGCGTATTTGACATGCACTCTGGAGGGTTTGCAGGAAAAGGTAATTGTCCGGTGTTGTATTTTCTCACATCACTGAGTGGGGCTTGAACCGGGGTTGCCTGGATGGAAAGCCGGCGCTTATACCACTACACCACCAGTGACTGTGACTTACCCTGCACAATAGGCGTATTTGACATGCACTCTGGAGGGTTTGCAGGCAAAAGTAACTGTTTGTGTTGTATTTTCGGACATCGCTGAGTGGGGCTTGAACCGGGATTGCCTAGAAGGAGAGCCGGAATGCATACCTCTACACCACCATGACCGTGACTTATTCTTCACGATAGGCGTATTTGATATTCACTCTGGAGGGTTTGCAGGCAAAAGTAACTGGTGTTGTATTTTCACACATCACTGAGCGGGGTTTGAAGCCATGCTAACAATACATGGTCATTTTTTTCGGCTAAAAACGCCTTAGTATACATGGTCATTTTTTTTCGTCCAAAAACGCCTTATTATAAATGGTCGTTTATACATGGTCATTTTTTTCAGCTAAAAACGCCTTACTATACATTGTTGTTATTCTCGATAAAAAACGCCTTACTATACATGGTCGTTTTTTTTCAGCTGAAAACGCCTTTCTATACGTGGTCGGTTTTTTTTCAGCTAAAAACGCCTTACTATACATTGTTGTTATTCTCGATAAAAAACGCCTTACTATACATGGTCGTTTTTTTTCGATAAAAAACGCCTTACTATACATGGTCGTTTTTTCGCTAAAACGCTTTACTATACATGGTCGTTATTTTCGATAAAAATGCCTTACTATACATGGTCGTTTTTTCAGCTAAAACGCCTTACTATACATGGTCATTTTTTCGCTAAAACGCCTTACTATACATGGTCGTTTTTTCGATAAAAATGCCTTACTATACATGGTCGTTTTTTCGATAAAAACGCCTTACTATACATGGTCGTTTTTTCGCTAAAACGCCTTACTATACATGGTCGTTTTTTTTGATAAAAACGCCTTACTATACATGGCAATTTTTTCGCCAAAAACGCCTTACTATACATGGTCGTTTTTTCGCTAAAACGCCTTACTATACATGGTTGTTATTTTCGCTAAAACGCCTTACTATACATGGTCGTTATTTTCGCTAAAACGCCTTACTATACATGGTCGTTTTTTTCGGCTAAAAACGCCTTACTATACATTGTCGTTATTTTCGATAAAAAATGCCTTACTATACATGGTCGTATTTTGCGGCTAAAACGCCTTACTATACATGGTCGTTTTTTCGCTAAAACGCCTTACTAAAACGCCTTACTATACATGGTCGTTTTTTCGCTAAAACGCCTTACTATACATTGTCGTTATTTTCGATAAAAATGCCTTACTATACATGGTCGTTTTTTCGCTAAAAACGCCTTACTATACATGGTCGTTTTTTTCGGCTAAAACGCTTTACTATACATGGTCGTTTTTTGCGGCTAAAACGCCTTACTATACATGGTCGGGTTTTTTTTTCGGCTAAAAACGCCTTACTATACATTGTCGTTATTTTTGATCAAAAATGCCTTACTATACATGGTCGTTTTTTCCGTCGAAAAACGCCTTACTATACATTGTTGTTATTTTCGGCTAAAAACGCCTTACTATATACATGGTCGTTTTTTTTCGGCTAAAAACGCCTTACTATACATTGTCGTTATTTTCGATAAAAAATGCCTTACTATACATGGTCGTTTTTTCGCTAAAACGCCTTACTATACATTGTCGTTTTTTCGATCAAAAACGCCTTACTATACATGGTCGTTTTTCGCTAAAAACGCCTTACTATACATGGTCGTTTTTTCGCTAAAAACGCCTTACTATACATGGTCGTTTTTTCGCTAAAAACGCCTTACTATACATTGTCGTTTTTCGATAAAAACGCCTTACTATACATGGTCGTTTTTTCGATCGACTATACATGGTCGTTTTTTCGCTAAAAACGCCTTACTATACATGTAGTTTTTTCGCTAAAACGCCTTACTATACATGGTCGTTTTTTCGCTAAAAACGCCTTACTATACATGGTCGTTTTTTGGCTAAAAACGCCTTACTATACATGGTCGTTTTTTTTGATAAAAACGCCTTACTATACATGGTCGTTTTTTCGCTAAAAACGCCTTACTATACATGGTCGTTTTTTCGCTAAAACGCCTTACTATACATGGTCGTTTTTTCGATAAAAATGCCTTACTATACATGGTCGTTTTTTCGATAAAAACGCCTTACTATACATGGTCGTTTTTTCGATAAAAACGCCTTACTATACATGGTCGTTTTTCGCTAAAACGCCTTACTATACATGGTCGTTTTTTCGCTAAAAACGCCTTACTATACATGGTCGTTTTTTCGCTAAAACGCCTTACTATACATGGTCGTTTTTTCGCTAAAAACGCCTTACTATACATGGTCGTTTTTTCGCTAAAACGCCTTACTATACATGGTCGTTTTTTTCGGCTAAAAACGCCTTACTATACATTGTCGTTATTTTCGATCAAAAATGCCTTACTATACATGGTCGTTTTTTCCGTCGAAAAACGCCTTACTATACATGGTCGTTTTTTTCGGCTAAAAACGCCTTACTATACATGGTCGTTTTTTTGCTAAAAACGCCTTACTATACATGGTCGTTTTTTTCGCTAAAACGCCTTACTATACATGGTCGTTTTTTCGCTAAAAACGCCTTACTATACATGGTCGTTTTTTCGCTAAAAACGCCTTACTATACATGGTCGTTTTTTCGCTAAAAATGCCTTACTATACATGGTCGTTTTTTCGCTAAAACGCCTTACTATACATGGTCGTTTTTTCGCTAAAACGCCTTACTATACATGGTCGTTTTTTCGCTAAAAACGCCTTACTATACATGGTCGTTTTTTCGCTAAAAACGCCTTACTATACATGGTCGTTTTTTCGCTAAAAACGCCTTACTATACATGGTCGTTTTTTCGCTAAAAACGCCTTACTATACATGGTCGTTTTTTTCGGCTAAAAACGCCTTACTATACATTGTCGTTATTTTCGATAAAAAATGCCTTACTATACATGGTCGTTTTTTTCGGCTGAAAATGCCTTACTATACTACATGTCGTTTTTTTCGGCTAAAAACGCTTTACTATACATGGTCGTTTTTTCCGGCTAAAAACGCCTTACTATACATGGTCGCTTTTTTTGGCTAAAAACGCCTTACTATACATGGTCGTTTTTTCGCTAAAAACGCCTTACTATACATGGTCGTTTTTTCGATAAAAACGCCTTACTATACATGGTCGTTTTTTCGCTAAAAACGCCTTACTATACATGGTCGTTTTTTTCGCTAAAAACGCCTTACTATACATGGTCGCCTTTATACATGGTCGTTTTCGCTAAAACGCCTTACTATACATGGTCGTTTTTTCGCTAAAAACGCCTTACTATACATGGTCGTTTTTTCGCTAAAACGCCTTACTATACATGGTCGTTTTTTTCGCTAAAAACGCCTTACTATACATGGTCGTTTTTTTCGCTAAAAACGCCTTACTATACATGGTCGTTTTTTCGATAAAAATGCCTTACTATACATGGTCGTTTTTTTCGGCTAAAAACGCCTTACTATACATGGTCGTTTTTTCGATAAAAACGCCTTACTATACATGGTCGTTTTTTGCGATAAAAATGCCTTACTATACATGGTCGTTTTTTCGCTAAAAACGCCTTACTATACATGGTCGTTTTTTCGCTAAAAATGCCTTACTATACATGGTCGTTTTTTTCGCTAAAAACGCCTTACTATACATGGTCGTTTTTTCCGTCGAAAAACGCCTTACTATACATTGTTGTTATTTTCGCTAAAAACGCCTTACTATACATGGTCGTTTTTTTCGGCTAAAAACGCCTTACTATACATGGTCGTTTTTTTCGGCTAAAAACGCCTTACTATACATTGTCGTTATTTTCGATAAAAAATGCCTTACTATACATGGTCGTTTTTTGCGGCTAAAACGCCTTACTATACATGGTCGGTTTTTTTTTCGGCTAAAAACGCCTTACTATACATGGTCGTTTTTTCCGGCTAAAAACGCCTTACTATACATTGTCGTTTTTTTTAAAAACGCCTTACTATACATGGTCGTTTTTTCGCTAAAACGCCTTACTATACATGGTCGTTTTTTTCGCTAAAAACGCCTTACTATACATGGTCTTTTTTTTCGCTAAAAACGCCTTACTATACATGGTCGTTTTTTCGCTAAAAACGCCTTACTATACATGGTCGTTTTTTCGATAAAAACGCCTTACTATACATGGTCGTTTTTTCGCTAAAAACGCCTTACTATACATGGTCGTTTTTTCGCTAAAAACGCCTTACTATACATGGTCGTTTTTTCGCTAAAAACGCCTTACTATACATGGTCGTTTTTTCGCTAAAAACGCCTTACTATACATGGTCGTTTTTTCGATAAAAACGCCTTACTATACATGGTCGTTTTTTCGCTAAAAACGCCTTACTATACATGGTCGTTTTTTCGCTAAAAACGCCTTACTATACATGGTCGTTTTTTCGCTAAAACGCCTTACTATACATGGTCGTTTTTTCGCTAAAAACGCCTTACTATACATGGTCGTTTTTTCGCTAAAAACGCCTTACTATACATGGTCGTTTTTTTCGCTTAAAACGCCTTACTATATACATGGTCGTTTTTTCGCTAAAAACGCCTTACTATACATGGTCGTTTTTTCGCTAAAACGCCTTACTATACATGGTCGTTTTTTTCGCTAAAAACGCCTTACTATACATGGTCGTTTTTTCGCTAAAACGCCTTACTATACATGGTCGTTTTTTCGCTAAAAACGCCTTACTATACATGGTCGTTTTTTCGCTAAAACGCCTTACTATACATGGTCGTTTTTTTCGCTAAAACGCCTTACTATACATGGTCGTTTTTTCGCTAAAACGCCTTACTATACATGGTCGGGTTTTTTTTCGGCTAAAAACGCCTTACTATACATGGTCGTTTTTTTCGGCTAAAAACGCCTTACTATACATTGTCGTTATTTTCGATAAAAAATGCCTTACTATACATGGTCGTTTTTTCGCCTAAAATTGTTGTTATTTTCGCCTTACTATACATGGTCGTTTTTTTCGGCTAAAAACGCCTTACTATACATTGTCGTTATTTTCGATAAAAAATGCCTTACTATACATGGTCGTTTTTTCGCTAAAATGCCTTACTATACATGGTCGTTTTTTTCGGCTAAAAACGCTTTACTATACATGGTCGTTTTTTGCGGCTAAAACGCCTTACTATACATGGTCGGGTTTTTTTTCGGCTAAAAACGCCTTACTATACATGGTCGTTTTTTTCGGCTAAAAACGCCTTACTATACATTGTCGTTATTTTCGATAAAAAATGCCTTACTATACATGGTCGTTTTTTTCGGCTATAAATGCCTTACTATACATTGTCGTTATTTTCGATCAAAAATGCCTTACTATACTTGGTCGTTTATACATGGTCATTTTTTTCATCTAAAAACGCCTTACTCTACATTGTCGTTATTCTCGATAAAAACGCCTTACTATACATGGTCGTTTTTTTCGGGTTAAACGCCTTACTTTACATGTCGTTTTTTCGGCTAAAAACGCCTTACTATACATGGTCATTTTTTTCGGCTAAAAACGCCTTACTATACATGGTCGTTTTTTTCGATTAAAAACGCCTTACTATACATGGTCGTTTTTTTCGATAAAAAACGCCTTACTATACATGGTCGTTTTTTTCGGCTAAAAACGCCTTACTATACATGGTCGTTTTTTCGGCTAAAAACGCCTTACTATACATGGTCGTTTTTTCGCTAAAAACGCCTTACTATACATTGTCGTTATTTTCGCTAAAACGCCTTACTATACATGGTCGTTTTTTCGCTAAAAACGCCTTACTATACATGGTCGTTTTTTCGCTAAAAACGCCTTACTATACATTGTCGTTTTTTCGATAAAAATGCCTTACTATACATGGTCGTTTTTTCGCTAAAAACGCCTTACTATACATGGTCGTTTTTTCGCTAAAACGCCTTACTATACATGGTCGTTTTTTCGCTAAAACGCCTTACTATACATGGTCGTTTTTTCGCTAAAACGCCTTACTATACATTGTCGTTATTTTCGATCAAAAATGCCTTACTATAAATGGTCATTTTTTCCGTCGAAAAACGCCTTACTATACATGGTCGTTTTTTTCGGCTAAAAACGCCTTACTATACATTGTCGTTATTTTCGATAAAAATGCCTTACTATACATGGTCGTTTTGTTTCGGCTAAAAACGCCTTACTATACATGGTCGTTTTTTTCGGCTAAAAACGCCCTACTATACATGGTCATTTTTTTTCAGCTAAACACGCCTTATTATACATGGTCGGTTTTTTTTCGATAAAAAATGCCTTACTATACATGGTCGTTTTTTTCGGCTAAAAACGCCTTTCTATACATGGTCGTTTTTTTCGGCTAAAAACGCCTTACTATACATGGTCGGTTTTTTTTCGGGTTAAAACGCCTTACTATATATGGTCGGTTTTTTCGATAAAAAACGCCTTACTATTCATGGTCGTTTTTTTCGGCTAAAAACGCCTTGCTATACATGGTCGTTTTTTCCGGCTAAAAACGCCTTACTATACATGGTCGTTTTTTTTCGGGTTAAAACGCCTTACTATACATGGTCGGTTTTTTCGGCTAAAAACGCCTTGCTATACATGGTCGTTTTTTTCGGCTAAAAAACGCCTTACTATACAAGGTCGTTTTTTTTTTTATAAAAAACACCTTACTATACATGGTCGTTTTTTTCGGCTAAAAACGCCTTACTATACATGGTCGTTTTGTTCGGCTAAAAACGCTTTACTATACATGGTAATTTTTTTCGGCCAAAAACGCCTTACTGTACATGGTCGTTTTTTTCGGCTGAAAACGCCTTACTATACATTGTTGTTATTTTCGGCTAAAAACACCGTACTATACATGGTCGTTTTTTTCGGCTTAAAACGCCTTACTATACATGGTCGTTTTTTTCGGCTAAAAACGCCTTACTATACATGGTCATTTTTTTCGGCTAAAAACGCCTTACTCTTCATGGTCGTTTTTTTCGGCTAAAAACGCCTTACTATACATGGTGTTTTTTTTCGGCTAAAAACGCCTTACTATACATTGTCGTTATTTTCGATAAAAATTGCCTTACTATAAATGGTCGTTTTTTTCGATAAAAAACGCCTTACTATACATGGTCGTTTTTTTCGACTAAAAACGCCTTACTATACGTGGTCGTTTTGTTCGGCTAAAAACGCCTTACTATACATGGTAATTTTTTCGGCTGAAAATGCCTTACTATACTACATGTCGTTTTTTTCGGCTAAAAACGCTTTACTATACATGGTCGTTTTTTGCGGCTAAAACGCCTTACTATACATGGTCGTTTTTTTTCGCTAAAAACGCCTTACTATACATGGTGTTTTTTTCGGCTAAAAACGCCTTACTATACATTGTCGTTATTTTCGATAAAAAATGCCTTACTATACATGGTCGTTTTTTTCGGCTAAAAACGCCTTACTATACATTGTCGTTATTTTCGATCAAAAATGCCTTACTATACATGGTCGTTTTTTCCGTCGAAAAACGCCTTACTATACATGGTCGTATTTTTCGACTAAAAACACCTTACTATACATTGTCGTTATTTTCGATTAAAAAATGCCTTACTATACATGGTCGTTTTTTTCGGCTAAAAACGCCTTACTATACATGGTCGTTTTTTTGGCTAAAAACGCCTTACTATACATTGTTGTTATTTTCGGCTAAAAACGCCTTACTATACATGGTCGTTTTTTTCGGCTAAAAACGCCTTACTATACATTGTCGTTATTTTCGATAAAAAATGCCTTACTATACATGGTCGTTTTTTTCGGCTGAAAATGCCTTACTATACTACATGTCGTTTTTTTCGGCTAAAAACGCTTTACTATACATGGTCGTTTTTTGCGGCTAAAACGCCTTACTATACATGGTCGGGTTTTTTTTCGGCTAAAAACGCCTTACTATACATGGTCGTTTTTCGCTAAAAACGCTTTACTATACATTGTCGTTATTTCGATAAAAATGCCTTACTATACATGGTCGTTTTTTCCGTCGAAAAACGCCTTACTATACATTGTCGTTATTTTCGATCAAAAATGCCTTACTATAAATGGTCGTTTTTTCCGTCGAAAAACGCCTTACTATACATGGTCGTTTTTTTCGGCTAAAAACGCCTTACTATACATTGTCGTTATTTTCGATCAAAAATGCCTTACTATACATGGTCGCTTTGTTTCGCTAAAACGCCTTACTATACATGGTCGTTTTTTCGCTAAAAACGCCTACTATACATGGTCATTTTTTCAGCTAAACACGCCTTATTATACATGGTCGTTTTTTTTTCGATAAAAAACGCCTTACTATACATGGCCGTTTTTTTCGGCTAAAAACGCCTTTCTATACATGGTCGTTTTTTTCGGCTAAAAACGCCTTTCTATACATGGTCGTTTTTTCGCTAAAACGCCTTACTATACATGGTCGTTTTTTCGGTTAAAACGCCTTACTATATATGGTCGTTTTTTCGATAAAAAACGCCTTACTATACATGGTCGTTTTTTCCGGCTAAAAACGCCTCACTATACATGGTCGTTTTTTTTCGGGTTAAAACGCCTTACTATACATGGTCAGTTTTTTCGGCTAAAAACGCCTTGCTATACATGGTCGTTTTTTTCGGCTAAAAAACGCCTTACTATACAAGGTCGTTTTTTGCGCGTACACTTATAATCCCAAGAGGGAGACTTTAGTCTCGACTCTGTTTCCCCCACTAAAACCAGATATGTGAAGAAAAAAAAATAGCCGTTGTGTGATCCACCTATCGTGTGTTGTGCTTGTCATGGAGCACTGGTGGGTTTTTTTTTCCTTCCTGTCTGTGAGCTGGTTCTGCACGGGGGAGTCGTGGATGACAGATGGCGTGCTCTTGGTGAACAGAGCGAAGCGGCTTCATTAAAAGAAAGGGAAAAAATGCCAAAGGTTGGCACTGCCCTGAGTTACTCTGCCCGTGATTGCATTTGCTCGCTTTCCAACGGAGCACTCCGTCAGACTCCCTCTTTGAGTTTGTACACATTTGGGGAAGGGGGGGGGGGGGGCTGCACAGCGATTCATCTGTGTCGTTCCCTTTGACTCCCCCCTCCCGTTTGTTCCTCGTTTCCTTTCTTGTGCTCCATCAAACAGATCGCCAAGACACTCTCCACAAATATCCTGCTCCAGGGTCTGATCCGATACTCCTGGGCCATTTGGGAGATTGTGAATTTTTCAGGCGGCTAGAGCTCCCCTGAGGGCAATCGTTTACCTTGGGGACGATGGATGTAGGGCAAGGGCAGTTACACACTCGCGCACAAACAGCACACACAGTCAAGATGCGGTCCAAAGCGCTGAAAGGGAGATTCCATTCTCTGTGCCAAGGATGAGACATTTGTAATGTTGTAATAAACCCCAAAAACATAAATGTATGAGACTGGACATGGGTGTTGGTCTCGTTGTTTTAAAATGAGATATAATTTTCATTCCCTTTTTGATTTTCCCAATTTGTAGTACAATTCTGTGATTTGTACATGTGGTTGCCCTGTATGAAGGGCAGCACAGTAGTGGTTAGCATGTCTACTTCCTTCCGCTTATTTTTATTCCAATTTTCAAGAATTGTGAAATTGTAAATCTGAATGGAAAAGCCAGAACTTTTAAAAAAAGTTTTGACACTTGGAGGTGAACTTTTCAGCAATAAAAGGTTTTACAAATAAACAATGACAGGAGCGGATATCACATTGCACGTACAAATAAAATGGCGCGAACGATCAAGTAAGGTTTGGAGGGGATGGGAAAAAAAGGAAATCTTTCTGGAATAATGCGCCCGTTTCTTTATCTCTGACAGTATTCTCAACAGAAACCATCGGCACTGCCGTCTCCTTTTCCTGACAGCTCGAATGCTGACACGATTGTGAGCAGAGTTCTTCCAAAGCACGAAAGCTCGATCAGCAATGTGTCCATGATCACTTTTGTTGACAGTCAGCCGAGTGTCACGGGGCCGAGAGAGACGCCTTCGTACGATGCCCTCTCCTCTCAATGTTCGCACAATGGGAACAAATGGAAACAGAGGTCACTTGGTCATTTTGCACATATTCACTTCAAAGATTTTGAAGATCGCGATGGAAGCCCCATCACAGCCAAGTGGTACTTGCTTTGAAACTCAGCTCAAGCCCTCTTGTGTGAAGTTTGCTTACTCTCCGTGTGGGTTTTCCTTTCTAAATTGCCCTGAATATGTGTGTGTGTGCGTGTGTGTGTGTGTGTATGGTGATTTGTCTATATGAACATTGTGGTCGTCTGGAGACCAGTCCCGAGTTGCCTGTGTAAACCCCCAAGTCAGCTGGGTTACGCTCCAGCTCACCCGTCATCCTAATGAGGACAAGTCAGGAAAACAGATGGCCGGATGGGTCTGGAAGGTGTAAGATTTGGTGCTGACCCAAATAAGGATTGCTCAGCTTTGGCCAAAATCCGCAGTTCCAGACAAGAATTAGTATGCTCTCTTTGTAGCATTCATTCATTGGCATCTTTTTTATTTATTAAGGTCATTAAAAACAGCATTTTTAAAGCGGATTGAGAGGAGTCACTTTGTTTGAGGAGGAATCAAGTCAGTTGTGTTCACACTCACAACGGCGCAAAACGTATGATTGTAACTGCGGCCTCCACACAGTGAGACTCAGTCTCATGTTTGACTTGCACTGTGCATAAAACAAAATCGGCATTGTGGATGTGGTGCATTGTGCTGGTCATTTTGAGTAAATAGTTTGCTATTCACTCAAGATGACCAGCTTTACTTTAAGAGCAGTATTCACCCACATGACGGTTTTGTCCTTGTCACGTGATGGAAGCCTCTTATTTTAAAATCTGTTCTGATGTATTTGATGATATGATAAGAATCTGTATATTTGCGTACCCCCACTTGAAGTAATGAATGGCCCTTGGCGTTACTGCTCCAAGACACGAACACTAACATGAGCCATTTTATGAAGGCGGACCACTGATCTAGGCCGATATACAGTAGCTGATCGATTCGGGGCCAGAAAGCAAGAAAAATGGCCCTGAGCAAGCGCAAGTTGCTCTTTCTGCTCCAACCACTTTGGCTAATTGAACCTCTGTGACAGGAAAACCCATCGGGATGTTAGCGTTCACTGCTAAAAGGGTCAGGCGATTCAAAATGGAGCGTGACATGCATGGAAACAAGTTGAGCATATCGTAGGACAGCAATATAAACTTCAGCACCACCCACCACCTTTCGGTCACCAAGTTCTAATGGAGCAAGGACAAATTTCCACTTCCATTGATTGCTTTGGCGAGATCTTTTACCGACCGTCTTAGCCAAGTAATATTTTGCCCATATCCATCTGCCACTGGATGTCAGCTTCATTCCCTTTTACGTGTGTCGTGCTCATCTTTCCTGCCGCTGTGCGTTTTCACAGGACCTGTGCACTCTGCGGTGCGATGTGTGCATCCTGGTCTTCTCCGTGACTGACAGGCGAAGTTTCCATCGCACCGCGCAGCTCCGCCTTCTCCTGAGAGAGTCCCAGCCTCACACGCCAATCATCCTCGTGGGCAACAAGAGCGACCTTGTTCGCTCTCGTGAAATCAGCACTGAGGGTAGGTACGGCGGATGGAATCGCTCGCGTCCACCTGCACACAAACACATCAACCCAGTCCTCCCACGAAAAGCCATTATCCAGCCATGGTCGGGTGTGCTATCTCGCCTCGGCCAGGCGGCTCACGCTTTGTGGTTTTTTTCTCCATATATAGCAACAGTGCACATGTTTTGTTTTGTTTTTTTGTTACAGCAGATACTGGTATTGTAGGAGGCTAGAACGTGGCTATTCAGATTTCCTAAATCAACAACATATGCACAAAACTACTGCTGCAAAAAACTGAGTGTTATATGTAGCGATGGATGTGCATACATACTGTATAGATAGATAAATAGATTTACACACACACACACACACCATACAGGCTAATATTTTTTTTTTTTTTATTAAAGGAAACCTACAATGTCAATCATTGTCACTAAAAAGGAGCTAGTCTTTTTTTTTTCTCCTCCCTGGACCCCCCCCCCCATAACCGTGTGCACCTCACCACAGCTAATGCCAGAAACACAATTGCCACCGCTCTTTCCTATCTGTCTTTGACTCTGTTTCCGTCTAACACAATTACCGCCTCCCGTGGTCAAAATGAAATGATGCTATCCAGTGTGCATCAGAGATGTCCTTAATGGATCTCTCATTTTAAAACGAGACAATAAAGAAGTCAGATGGTTACAGATTCAATTTCTCAGTAATTTTTATTTCATCTCTGTCTTTAGCACTTGGAGTCACCAGAGTGGCATGCGATTGTAATTCTTTTCGGTAAAACCAAGTGCCCATTTAATATCTGCCCTGCCCCATATTAAGTTTTATTATGCCGTGTCCAATAGGCATAACATGGCTCGGGGGAAATTCCTCATCTTTGAGATTGATGATTGTCAAGGTCATCATTTAAAAAAAAAAAAAAATTAAAGATTTGTGAACCACACCTAATTCATAGTAGCTATTCTCAACAATATATTTTTATTTCATATATACCAAACATATCCATCCATGGATGGATGTACTGACCATAGAATTCATTGGCGATGTGATGGCAAAACACACATACAAAACAATAACTAGCATTGGAAAATAAAGACAACTTTGGTGAGCCTTACTATAGTATAGTAGTAATCAGGACATTAAAAAAACTATCGAGGGGCTCAAATATTGTCAAAAGCAGACTTGATATGGCTGCTTTTACTTTGCTAAACATACAATAGCGGAAAGCTTTTTGTTCCCACGGCTTGGTCCTGAACCGAATCCATTCAGTGAGTGAATAAACAAAGATCCTGTGAAATATTTATTTGGAGTTTTCATGGAAGGTCATCCCTTTGTCAGGAATTACAAGGTCTTTTTTTTTTCTCAAACGGGGAAAAAAAAAGTCATGAATTTTGACTAGTACGTGTGTATAATATTTGAATGCGCCTGACACTTTACAAAATATCCACGAGAAATCAACACCCCTCTTTTTGCATCAGAGGCCCAATCCAGCGCCATGATGTTTGACTGCCACTACCTGGAGCTCTCTGCCTCACTGGAACACGGCACCAACGAGCTGCTGGAGGCGGCCGTCCGGGCCGCCAGGGGCGACTGCGTCGGACCCGCCTGGGCGGACGGCGACCCCGCTTCGGGCCGTCGGGAAAGCTTGACCAGTCGGGCCAAGCGGTTTCTGGCGGGCCTCGTGCCGCGCTCTTACGGGCGAGAGCGTGACAGAGGACGCTATCGGGAGATGAGCCGCCACCGGGGCAGCAAGATCCTTCGCCAGAAGTCTCGCTCCTGCCACGACCTCAGCGCACTGTGACATACAGACAAGGAGACCGGCTCAAGACACATTTCAACACATTTATATATACACACACACACACACACATGCACGCACACCAGTCATGCCGGAGGGGGAGGTGTGAAATGTGAACTGGAAGAAGATACACAGGAGCAGGAATGACAGGGAGACAGAAAAGGCGCAAATGGCTGCACATGCTCTCTCAGTCTGAAGCTTTGTGGCCCCGCGTGCTGAACGAATGGGGGGCGGGGGGGGTGCTCCAAAAGAGTACGCAGCCGGCTGGATCGATTTCATGGAAGAACGTAACCTTGAACCCTCGCATACGAAACCCCCGAATCAGAAAGGGAACACGCTGGAATGAGTTCAGATCCAAACAATAACACCGTCGGGATTCACTTTGACCTCAAGAAAATAGCACATTTCATTTTTCACCTCAGGAGTGGACATTTTGAAGCCAATATTTTCTCTTTTTTTTTTTAATTCAGTTGACTGGATTTTTTTGAGAGCGCGACCGTGTATTTGTATTTGCAAATAATCAGGGATTGAAGACGAGTGGTGAAGTACCTCCAGCGTGATGACTTTTTGTTCTTTTCTTGAGGAGTGCAGCCACGCGGGGGTCTTTACAGTCTTTCTTGTTTTGAATACACGGCACTTCTTCTCTCCCGACTTTTTCCGATCTGATGAAGGATGGAACTAAATCACCACTGCCACATCCCACCTGCTCTTTCTACCTGTTGGGAGATGCGAATGAAAGGACACGAAAAAGACAGACGGGCGGAGGGAGAGGGGGGGGAAGTCACATAGAGACACACTCAAGTAGCACGCACCGATGATGCAGACTGATTAGCGAGCTCACGTCAACGTTTTGTGGATCCTGTTTTAGAGCATGCCCAGTAGACGGCTGGCCCTGGAGGTTGATGGGTTAGACTGGACCTCGTTGGCCAATAGGTAACGCACAATCTAGCTAGTAAAACTATCGCAAAAGCAAGACCCTTTATATTTCACCTCCTTAGCCGTTTTCGCCCCTCTCGACATCCTCTCTTTCTCTTCCTGAGTGTTTACCTCTCATGGTTGCCCAAGCCATATGATTGCTGATTGCACCATAAGCAAATCAGCACAGAGAACCCTTTACTGCAAGAAGCGGAGTCAAGAAGGCTTTTAGGGAATGAATAACAGTGAGGTTTCGGGTCAAAGGTGACTCGGAATACTTAGCTTGATCACAGAAAGAAAAAAGAAATCCAAACTCCCTTTCGACGTTTCATTTCGGTCATGTTTCTCGCTCCATCCACTGGCATTATTGTGATGTCTGCTCAGGCTGAATATTGGGGGGGGCGCAGGTGAGCAGACAAGGATGTTCTGGAAACAAGATTTCACGAGAGGGGCCGTCACCGACACGGGCCGGCTTGTTGGTCACTCGGCTAAGCACTCACATGGCTTTCCACTGAATAAACTTTGCTTTGACGTCCCAGTGTTGCTCTTGTTTTCTCCTTTGCGACGCTCTCATCACTCCATCACATCTGCTCCGCTCGATTCTCCAGCGGTGAACTTTGTTTGACCCCATGGATGGGGTCAGCATGGGTTTAAGAACACAAAAGAGAAATCCTTTCACATCAACCGTCTTCTGCGGATCTCATTCCTGTCCAGATTAAAAGATATTGCACTTAATAGACAGTTTGGAGCAACTGGAGGCTTGGGAGTCCGACTTGGAATCAGGGACACATTGTCACTGCACTGCTAATCGTAATCTACCGAGAAGGACTTTGCGATTGGATTTAAAACGAGGTAAACAGCAAAGGCAGTAGCAAAAAGGTACACTTGAGCTCCCTGTGACTCTACCTTGATACCTAAAAGGTATTGGGACACTTAAAAAAATAATAATAATAATTTCCCTCCTGCAACCTAGCAGGTCAGAAGTCTTAATAGCAAAAGCTCGGCTTGCTCCAGTCACAGACCCACAGCGCAAGCTGCTGTTTTGAGTTGATGACACTGAACTATTTCTCAGCTATCAAGGGGATCCACGAGAAGACCCTTGAGAGGAAGAAAAACTGGCAAAGAGACAAGGAATTTCAAAAGAGAGAGGTTAGAGAAATGCTTTGAGGAGTAACGGTTGCTTGGAGACTGTTGTCTAGGCGACCACAAGTCCCGAAGTCCGTTGGAATCGAGTCTTCTCTATAGTCACGTTGACCTTCTCCTGTTTAACTGGTTTAACCAGTTGTGGGGGCAGAAGGAGAAAGAAGACCGGCTGTGCGTGTGTGTTTTTTTAAAGGTTGGATTTGATTCCACAAACAATCTGATCCAATTTCATTTTGCGACGCCGGTCCACTCACGCTGTGGCAGCACTGCTCCCGGTCTCTCTCTTTGTCTCTGACTCATTCAGTGGGGATGTACACTCTAATTTCTGGATGAAAATGACATTTCGGGGCGGGGGGACTGCTTAAAAGATGAAAAGCCTCAATTGTTTACCACTGAATGCTTTTTGAATGCTTTCTCACTTGCAACCAAAGGAGGACTATTTTCAGTTTGTTTTTTGCATAACCAATGAGCTGTAGAAGAGCTGCTGACTACACTAGAATACACCACCACTGTGGTGCCAATTTAGCATGGATGGGAAAGGTTTAGATGAAGAAAGATATGGTGTCAGAGGGCGGGGGTCTCAGCGTAACGAAGGCCATTCGATGATGTTGTTGTGTTTGGTCAAAGGTCACCGTGACCCGTCACTTGCTTCCTACGTCAGGACGACACAACAAACAAGCCGCAAAGGAGAGGGAAGGAGGCTACAACATGTCACGCTGCTTTTATGTCATGTAGACTGGTCACGAGTGAATCATCAGGGACGTCATAACTCCATCATAATTCCAATGTCTCTGGTAGACCGACATTCAGTGCGAAGAGATAAACCATTGGCACATTGACACCGTTGCTAATGCTGTGCGAAAAGATGGCTTCTCATTAGCCGGCGGCAACAATTTTTTTTTTACAAATTGTACCTGTGGATTGATAGGCAAACACGGAACGATTCTTACTTGCAGATGAGCTCATTTTCAAAATCATCATGATTAGCTGGCGACAATGTAACGCTCTTGTTGTAATACGGCGTCACGCCACACGGCGGCGCCTCTAGTACGTCAGTCGGGCCGGTTTCCCCCACCCCCTTCAACTTGAGAACACTTTTTGTTCTGGATTCCGGCAATTACACTTCCTGAGACGGTGTGACTTTTGAAGAGCAAAGAAGAAAAGGAGGACTTCCCTTTACTGTTGTCAACAATAGTGCTGCGTTTGCAAGACGGTGAACATTTCATTTGTGGTGTGAAGTATCATTAATCATGGATTATTTGTTGTCAGTGCCATTAATAACGTTGGATTTGGAAGACAATGGAATTAAAAAAAAACAGACTCATCAATGTCTTCATTCTCTCTTCAAAGAATTTACATACAAGTAAGGAACTTTATGAACGTAAAATATTTTTCAAAAGCTCAAATCAAACTAATCAAAACTAATTTAAATGTTTTTTTTGGAGGGGGCGGGGGGTAGTCACTGAAGAAAATCACTGAAAAGCTTGCGTTTCTTCGACTGGCCAGTTTGAATCTCCTGCCACTGGGCTCGTCTGTTTATAAAGTGGGAAAGAGCAAATTTGGCCCAGACGTGGCGAGCAAACTGATCTGACCTCAGCTGGCTTTCACTTGGCACTGAAAGGGAGGGAGGAGAGAAGTTCATTAACATACTGTATGTACATGGAAACAACCCCCCAAAAAAATTTGCATTCATGTTATTACCAAGTTCCTGTGCAATGTTTTGCCTCTGGCTGACCGATGCGCTGCTCCATATGGCCTCCAGTACTCGGCTACCCAGCTTGGAGCATGCCATTCGAACATACTGACCCTGCGTGGAAGGAAATAAATAAATACGATATGTTTGGATATGTGCAGAAGACATATATATATATCTTTCAATGTACTTCAGAAATATTGTACAGTATATCGTGACTGTTTGGTAGAGAACTGCTCCCAGCAAATTTGGTCAGTTTCATACAAAAAGAATGTTCGACCTCTAAGCAGGTCAATAGCTCTCGTTCACAGAATCAAAACAGGCAAAGCGCTCGTACCTCAAGCCTCTTGAGGATCTTGCCTCTTCCCTTGTCGCTGGATGTGCTGATGAGAGCCTGAAGGACGTGGCTGCCAGCGGGGTCAGACGCCAGAGTCAAGAGGTCCGCTGAGGTCAGTGTGCGCAGACTGCTGAGGAGGACGGAGCGCTCCCGGAACCTGGTGAGTGCCTGCACCAGCCGGGAGCCGTGGTAACAGATGGACGACAGAGGGACCTAGACGACACAAGCCATGTCGGAATCCGTTGTGCGTGTCATATTTGTTCAACGTGAAAATGCCTGAGGGCTTCACAGTGGCTCGTCCATTTTAAAGCCACTGGGGGTGACTAGACCGTTCACGTGATTGAAGCGCTCGGTGGAAAAACAAGTCCTTTGACGTCGCGTTGAAATATTTACTGAGCCTCAAAGTGGAAAACAAAATCGTTGCACCAAAGACGTGTGAACCGTTCCAAAATAATGAACGTGCAACGTGGCAAAATCAAAAAGCACAGGGCAGGTTTTACCCCGAAAGAGAAGGCTGGATCTCGTCAGCTCACCTCGGGCTGCACGCCGCCCTCTGCTGCGTCAGAGCGGTAGTACACATCATAGGTCTGGAGGGACATGAAGAGAGGGAGGCAGTGGACCTGCCGGGAGCCGGGCTCTGCGCAGTGAAATGCCTGAGAAAACAGCCGACAATGACACTTTCATTGCGTTATGCGCATGCCGAGAGCAGACTTTGGCAGAACCGGCATACAAGAGAGTTTTGTTGACAAAACAAAACTGAGACGTACACTGAGTAGACACTGCATCAACTCCGCTTGGCGCTCTTCACCTTCCGCACAGCTTTCCGCCAGTTGCACAATCACACCCATGTGACCTGCAGCCATGATGGCTTCCAGGCCTTGGACTAACTCGTCGAATAACTCGGGAACTTTGAAGAGAGAGAGAAAAGCCTCAGTCACCCTTCCCAGTTGGCCAAATTGGATTTTCATTTGAAGCCTACCAGTTTGCATTTGGCCGAGGCTGCCGTCAGCCTCTGGACGGGGAAGTTGGCGATGGGATGGAGAGCGAGGCCGAGCAGGTGACCCTTGAGGTGATGCTTGTAAAGCTCTCGGAGAAGAGATTTGGGTGAGAGCTGAAGAATGGTCTCAATGAGGTGACTCGAAGCCTGGTCCTTCAGAAAAACCAGAAGGGGACTGAGGAATGGTGCAAAACAAAACAAAGCAAAATGAGAAATTGCCTCCCCCACCCTCCTCCTTTTGTTGTGCAAATAGAAAGAGAAAATCCAAGCCGGACCTCATTCCTGGAGCGGCAGGGCAACTTGTCAAGAATTCCACGATGCACTTAATGAGCCGTTTGCAAAGTTTGGGCCGTTTCCGGTGACACACGGTCAACATCGTCTGGAACACTGCACTGGCAACCGAGTCTGTGATGCTTACTAGCAAGAGAAAACACCAAAAGACAAAAAAAGGACATTTTAAAAATCTTCAAACTGAAACCTTTGTCTCTCCAATAAAAACATTTGAATGTGAACAGTTTTTAGTTGAGCCACTAGATGACTGTCCTCCAAATGAGCATTTTCACAGCATCATTGCCATTATTATTTCATTTCATCTGCTGACAGCTATCATACAAACGAACGCGCCGAGCTCATCCCTGCGCCGGTGCATGTACAGCTTTAAAAACAAATCACGTGACCGATAAGTGAACTGCATCGAGTCGGCAAAAAACACGGCAAACCGTGTGCGTCCGTGGACGCGATACAACCTGCTGAAACGATTTGAAGCTCACGGTTCCTTCCTCCCGGGGGGGACCAAATTTTATTGGATGATGATCTTAAAATGGCATTTTAACATTTAAAAGACACGCCCTGCAAACGGCTTTGTAGTAAGGTTAATGAACACATAGAGGCAATAACTGGAATCTTAAAACATGTTAGTGGATACTAGGTTGCCAGATGAGTAAAAAAAAAAGGGGGCAGCATGGCTAGACTTACATTTCACGTTGTCTATCAAAGTCTCTGTGAGACTTTTTAGTTCATACCAAAAAGATGTCGGAATCTCAAAATCAGTCAGCTGAGGAGCAGCATTGCGGTCTTTTGCACCTTGTAAATTAAAAAAAAAAAAAAACAACAACATCAACAACGCCAAATAGCATATCATATACAAAATGCGCGTGAAACCGTATGTGTGTGTGTATGTGCATGCGTGTGTGTTTACCTGGACGTGAATCAGTGCGGGGAGGCCCAACACAGCCTGCCAGCACATGCAAAAGTGTGCGGACGACGTGCGAGCCATGAACATGTCTGATGAACTCTGCGCTGTTGGCCCTCACGACTTGACTTAATGACAACAGCTGGACTTCCAGAGCCTCCTCACTCTCATCTTCATCTTCCTTTGCTACTATGATTCAACACATACAAAACAACATGATCAGAACTGCAGTTCTGAGTTTGAGCAATTAGGTGGCTTAAAAAAAACTAACAAAATGGAGATAAAAGAAATATGATGAGAGCCACTCGGAAGTAAAGCCATTGAGCATACCTGTCAACCTGGACACCTGTCTGATGGCGCTCTCCACGACATGGCCGCCGCAACGGTCACAGGAGATGGCTTTAAAGTCGGACCCTGATTCTCCACCCAGCTCAGCCATGACTTTTGCCACCTGATCAGGACTTGACAGCGGGAGCAGACGTTGCAGCGTGATGCTTCCGGTGCGATCCATTGCCACCAGGCTTGCTTTACCTTTGACTTCACTCAGAACATTTTCCACAAACATATCTGCGGAAAAGATGGGAACGTGTCAAACAGTTAATGCTATGCACTGTTAGATGACATTTAATGTGTAATATTTTATATATATATAAAAAGCTACAGCTAAAATGTGCCTTTGCGATGACAAGGGCATCTGAGAATTATTCAATAATAGTTTTTTGGTTTAAAAAAAATATATATTATTGAAGTCAGAGTTAGAGCCTAGCAGTGCAGAACTGCTACTGCATGTTACTTACAATTGAGAAAATCTTACTAGATTATAAAGTCTAAAATCTCGACATGAGATGGCCTGAATCGAATTCTCCATCAAAATGAACTCCCAACTTGTAACATGGCTTCAAACTCACCTCTCTCCACAGCATCTTCAAAGTCTTCATTCAATCGCTCCCCAACTCGCCGGTAATAACCAACACTCAGCGCGTCGAGACGCTTTTTCCCAGCATCTCCTTCGGCTTTTAACTCATCATCAGCTTTTTTCCTCTTGTTATCTCCTCTATATCCTCCTTTCTGGCCTCTCTTTCCATTACCTCCTTTTAGGGGCTTCTTCCGTTCTGCCTTTTCCAACATCCTCTGAATGAGTACAAAATGCAGATTAACGATAGACAACAAAATCCTCCAGAGGCTTTTTTTTTTCTTTTAAAAATATTTGGCCAAAAAAGATGACAGATGAAGTGAGACGATATCAGTTTGGTATTTCGGTGCTCTGCCGACTTTAACTAGAATGTTATGAGAAAACTATCTGAGCAGATAAGTGATACAATTGTTTTTATTGTATATTTTAGAAGCCTCAAATCACATCGAGAAAGTTAGTTCATAGTGCCTACTGGATCTGCTAGTTTTGTTAACATTTATAACATAGCTAGGTACTGATAGGAATTCGAGCACGTCAAATTAGATTTACATGAAAACGTCCTAAATTGGTTATGTAAAGCGTTTTAGAACGAAATTTAACATGCATAGCAAAACCCAAAACACGACAAAAGACGTACTCACGTGCAGTGCACAAATCCTACTTCCGGGTGTAGAGCGGAACCTTTCTTCTTCTATGATTTGTCAGATTATAATATTGTAAAATTCCGCCACCTACAGGATCGGAACGTCGCACAAGTGATGTTGACAACCGCATTCGTTTCCAGTGGTTTTTTTTTTTGCTTCTCATTGATAATATTTTCCACGATATGAATATAATAAACGATCAAACAACACTGCACACTATTTTTGTTTTTATTCTAATATGAATCTTTGTCATACTCATGTACAGTGTAGTTGATGTGTAAATAATCGTTTTGTAGCATTAAAAAGAGCACTGAACAAGTCTCTCAAGACACCAACATTTCAAAGTTCGTTTTTTTATTTCTTTGCCTCAGTGCAAGGGAACATTAACAAATTTAAACGTAAAAAAAGGGATTCCGACCATGATCTGTAAGAAATTGTGAATGTGACATATTTTTCCCCCGCTAAATGGTACAAAAGCAGATACATGTCGTGAACTTTCTGTTCCATCTTCTCCTCATCTGCATCTATGAACAAAGCAAACATCAAATTAGTGATATGAAATATTAAAATAGTCAACAGGAGTTTCCAGAGAAAGTAAATGGTTCACATAGACACTCACAAGTCACTTCAATAAACTACCACTCCATGAGCTACATAAAAAAGGGCTTGATGGAGGATGACCCAATTTCTTATGAATTGCTGTCATTGGTACACAAACTAAATAATGTTGTGTTGTATGTAATGTTGAGTTGTATGCAATGTTTGTTTACCTGGTGGTTTTGTGATGCAAATGAGCCAGTGCTAACCCAGTCCCCGTCACTGTAGTGTGAGCTCAAGTGGAGTTTTAAAAGTGAGTGTAAATGTTTCAGACATCGTGACTTTAATGCCAATATTTTGCGATATTATTTACTCCGAGCAATTTCGTAGCTCTTTCCATAAAGTGACCAGAGAAAAATCTCGTGACTTTTTCTGCTGTTACTAGAAGCTATTCAGGGACTGTGGCTTCTTCCCAGTTGCAGACTGAAGACGACCACTAGGATGATGCATTGAACTCCAATTTGTGTGCAAATCTGTGCAAGTAATGCATGCTATGCACCCATTGATGACAACTTTGCCAAACAATCAAGTATGTGCCATTTGTCAGACCCTGATAATATCATGTCAGCAACTGTGAATCTGAGCATCAACCCATCAGCCCCGGTTAACGTTTGTGATTTCATGTAGTTTGACCGTTGCTTGAAAATGGTAACCCTTCGCCTAGCTGCCAAGCCTCCAGGCAGAGAAAATGCTGCGTTGGGAATATTTTGCAGAAATTATATCACAATTTCTTCTGTACTAACAGTATCCTTGCAACGCGCAATGGCTCTCTGTACCTGTGGGTTATAATCTTTTTTGTTGTTGCTGTAATGCTAGTGCAGCTCAAACAATCAGAGATAAATTCATTGTGTGTTTTCACTTTAATAAGTCCGCACAACACTTTGGGAGAAATTTGTGACCACCGGGGCTCATAGTAAATTATGTAAAAACGTATTACACACACACACCTTCCATCAAGGGGATACTGCAAATTAAAGCAATATGTTCAACCGATGAAATTCATGACGACGAGATGCAGGACAGTGTGGGCGAACAGAAAGTCAGCAAAGGCTCTCTCCGGTGAGATGGACAAGAAGTCTCCTTTGTTCTGTGGGTTGATCTGGATACGCAGACACACTGCAGAGATATAAGACATACACGATTAGCATTCATATGTACTGTTCTATTCTTTGCAGCTATAGCACTTGAACCACAACAGACAATTGTTTGCATAATTAATTGGCACGCCTAACACCTCGGTTATAATTCTGCAAATATTAGCAGGTTAGCTAACCTCGCTTTTCAAAGCCGTAAAAACGGCCACTTGCCCAACTCGTTCAATGCGAAGTAATCTCAGTCCAATACAGTGTTCTTTTACCGGCGTGAATCGTTATTGTGTGCCTACACTATGCTGGCGAACTAGGTCGCAAATTCGCAGTGCAGATAGGAAAATAGTTAAAGTTACAAAATAAAACATGACACCCAGAGACACTGTTAAATGACAGTTTACCTGCGAGAATGAAAGAGCCCACACACGAGATGAAGCCAGAGAGAAAGCTGTTGAAGGGGAACGTTCCAACGAGAAGACAGTAGAGGAACTGCAGCGCTCCCGTCAGCATGACATACAACAAATATGCGTCCACCACTTTCAACTTATTGGGCGTCGTAGCGGCGTATTCTTCAAGAAACCGAGAAATGACTGATACAACTGAGGCCGACATTGTTTCGCTTGGTCAATTATTTGGTCAAGTGCGGGCTTCAATGGAGGATTCAGCGCCGGAGAAGCTCGACGTGTCCGTAAAACACGGAAGTGGTCATAGTGCAACAGAAAAATGTCATCCGGCGGAGACATTGAGTCGGAACCAAAGGAGAGCGAGCATGGATTTTGCTGAAATGAAGATATGTCACTCTGATACTATTTTACTAAAGCTGTACATGTATTTTAACAACTATCTCTCTTCTTACTAGTAAAAAAAAAAAATAATAATTCCACATGCCTTTACTGTGCTGTATATATATATATATATATATATATATATATATATATATATATATATATATATATATATATATATATATATATATATATATATATATATATATATATATATATATATGGCTCCAACAGATGACATACTCAGAGAATGTCTCAAACAATGGGGAACAGAGGATGAGATGCTGGAAGAGGGACCAGCATGGTAGGACAAGCCCCTAAACGGGATGTACCACCGGACCATAACTGAAGTCGCTGATCTCAAGAAGTCCTATCAGTGGCTAGAGAGGGCTGGCCTGAAGGACAGCACAGAGGCACTCATCCTGGCTGCTCAGTAGCAGGCCCTGAGCACCAGAGTCATTTAGGCCTAGATATACCACACCAGACAAGACCCAAGGTGTCGGTTGTGCAAAGAGGCACCCAAGACGATCCAACACATAACTGTAGGGTGTAAGATGCTGGCAGGGAAAGCCTACATGGAACGCCATAACCAGGTGGCTGGCATAGTCTACCGAAACATCTGTGCCGAGTATGGACTGGAAACCCCAAAGTCAAAATGGGAAACACCTCCGAAGGTGGTGGAGAATGACCAAGCGAAGATCCTGTGGGACTTCCAGATCCAGACTGATAAGATGGTAATGGTGAACCAACTGGATATCGTGATCATTGATAAAGGGCAGAGGAAAGCCGTTGTAGTGGATGTAGCGGTCCCAAGTGATGGAAACATCAGAAAGAAGGAACACGAGAAACTCGAGAAATACCAAGGGCTCAGAGAGGAGCTGGAGAGAGTCTGGAAGGTAAAGGTGACAGTCGTGCCTGTGGTGGTTGGAGCACTCGGGGCAGTGACCTCCAAACTAGATGAGTGGTCGCAACAGATCCCGGAACAACATCGGACATCTCAGTCCAGAAATGTGCAGTGCTGGGAACAGCAAGGATACTGCGCAGAACCCTCAAGCTTCCTGGCCTCTGGTAGAGGACCCGAGCTGAATGGGGGATGGACACCACCCGAGGGGTGAGACGAGGATTTAAAAATATATATATATATATATATACATACATACATACATACATACATACATACATACATACACACACACACACACACACACACACACACACACACACACACACACACACACACACACACACACACACACACACACACACACACACACACACACACACACATTTAAATAGTTCTGTAGCAATGATGATTATACGCGAGTCGTTGAAGTTTAATAAATGTCGTGGTGGTGTTGACGATTGCGTCATTACGGTGAGAAATGCTTCCGCCGACTCGAGTTGGTTTTGAAACGTGGCGTTCGAGTGAGGGCTCCTCTTATTTGTCGATCTTTGTACTAAGTCAGCTGATCCAAGGACGCCCAAGTTGCTAAACATTGGAATCGGCAGCAGCTCACGACGAGACCGTGACAGGAAGACGCAATCACAAATAAATAACGAGTATAACCTGACCTCCTATTGTATGTAGTCAACAGGATACTTCTATGAATGGATCCGACTCCCTCTACTCCGGCACCGGCACCGGCAGCATTCCAAAGCGACTGCGAGACAGGGTGAGGTTGAAATTACTTCAAAGCCCCTGCTGCACTAGTTTGAAAGCGTTACACACTGACAGAAGGAAAGTCTTTTTCGATTCACGTTTGATTATTTTTTGAGATATAGATGTGATTGAATTTTGTACAAAGAATTCAAGCTGTCATTTTACTAAATCGTAAACATGGGCACTGTTTGCCAATTAACAATAGGGTTTTTAGCGTTCGTTAAAAATGGGATTTTTTAATAGTTGGGATTAATAATTAATTATTGCTCAAATAGGAACAGTAATCAAATAACAAATGTAGGTAGCTAAACCGGTTTTTATAGACGCACGGGCGCTGTGATGCTATTAGGTTTGTGGAGCAAGTACATGAACAAAATTAATCATGTGTCGTGCTAAAGTCTTGAAGCAAAGTGAAACTTTATCTGCTTTGTTTTTCTTTGGCAGGCCAGGTTCGGTTTGGGGCTGGTGGCCTTCCTGGCGCCCAACATCCATGTCCCTATTGAAGGCTACGGAGAGCAAGATTCTTAGCTGTATGGTAGTACTTCCATCTCCTCACGCATCATACAAACATGACCGATTGCATCCCTTCCTACAGGGCAGTGCAGGAGCAGGAAGAGTCCCCCCCCACACACCTCATGATTAAGACAGACATGATTTGTATTTTTTGTCCTTTGCAGATGTCTATACTCTGATGAGTGCCCTGCTAACTTTCATTGTAAAGGCAAATTGTTGTTGGAACAGCTCATGTATTGAATCATATTAGACTACAGCGATGATGTATCTAAAGTGTGTTTCGCAGCTTCCTCAACACCTTCTAGAAGTTTTTTTAAATCTCTCTCTCTTTCATTTTTCTGGTTTCAGGTATTCAAAATAATCTCTGGGCCAGGTTTGTGACCCTTTCGACCCAAGATCGAATATGGACTCTGACGCTTACCAACAAAACGGTCCCAAAACCCGCAGAGCAAGGTGCTCCTCTCTGCCTATCCTTCTTTCCCACTTGTGTATCAGAGTGCAACATGCCGAATTCTTTCCAGATTTTTGAACTGTATCATGTATCTTATCCCCTCTGTGAAATAGCCGAGGAATGACATATCCCAGGCAAACGAAATTACATAGGCCTCATGTTGATAAATAATTGGTTTAGTTTTTAAAATCCAAACAACAATTCTGCCAAACACAAAACCAATCACACTAGTTTGAACATATTCAAACACACAAAATGCATTTTCGTTGCGAGTGAAAGTCACTGTTGAACTTGAAATTTAAGCTTAATTGATCATTAAACAGAGTTTGTTTGTTTTCATTCTCACAGTTTAATTCTTGCTCTTGGATTATGAAAATGACGCCGATTCATTTGCGCCTGTTGTGTGATAGATTCCAAAATACCGCTGGTGATGGTCCATGGCTTTGGAGGAGGGGTAGGCCTATGGATCCGGAACCTGGATGCGCTGAGCCGCTCGCGGACCGTGTACGCCTTCGACCTCCTCGGCTTCGGCAGGAGCTCCAGACCTTCTTTCCCTTCTGACGCTGTCAAAGCAGAGGAGCATTTTGTCAACTCCATAGAGCAGTGGAGACAATCCGTAGGCTTGGAGAACATGATTCTGTTGGGCCACAGCTTGGGCGGATACCTGGCGACGTCCTATGCCATCCAACACCCTTCAAGGTCATTTGAAAGATTAGTCAAGGCACACAAAGTTGCTCGGTGTCATCGATTGGACACACCTAGTTTCTCTGTTGTCGTGGACATCTTACTCGGGACTCGGAATACACAAGTCTACTGCAGCAATAGATTATGCAATCGTGTTCATTCTTGTGATCTCTTCCAGAGTGTCGCATCTCATCCTGGTCGATCCCTGGGGGTTCCCCGAGAGACCACAGATCCAAAGCCATGAGAACCAAGGTCAGACCACAGAGTTGGTCAAGAGGTCGTCTCCACCTCGCTGGGTGAAAGCCATCGTTTCCGTTGTCTCCCTCTTCAATCCTCTGGCTGTCATCCGAGCCGCCGGCCCCTGGGGTGAGACCGACTATCTATGCACCGGCCTTCTTTGCAGCATGCAACCCATCCTCTTACTTCAATGTGTCGTTTCTTCAGGTCCGGGATTGGTGAACCGATTTCGTCCGGATTTCAAAAGAAAATTTGAAGACCTGTTTGATGACGACACCATGACACAGTACATCTACCACTGTAACGCGCAGCCCCCGAGGTATGTCAACGCACAGTTACAGAATTGTTCAGTCATTCTCAAGCTAAGCTGTGCTAACGTTCACCTCTTTGTGAACAAGTGCGTGCGAAAATAGCCAAACAGTTTACAGGACAATGTTCCTCAATGTACAATTGCACAGAGTTTCACGCTGTCATCATCTATGGTCAATAATGCCCTCGGAAGAAAGCGCAGCATGTTATACTGTAGTTGGCAGGAAGGCTGAAAAAACAACATTGAATGCCCGTGACCTTCATTCCCTCAGGCAGCGCCGCAACAAAATCTGGGCAAGGTTGATCGTTCAAATGTGTAGATAAGAAATTTTAAGCACACTTTTTTTTCCATCCACCCCCTCCGCCCATTTTCAGTTTGCCTTTCTTAATTCCAGCATATAGCAGGTCTACACAATGGCAGCTCGTTAAAACAATACAAAAATATATATATATATTTGACAAAAAGCCATTCCATTCATATTCAAGACAGTTGACTTGCAGTATGGGACCCTGCGAACACGCAGCTTCTCACAGTTCGCTCAGGCTGCCATCTGGCGTCCACTCTTCTTTTTTTTTTTTGCACCACGGACCGCTTGAGTGTAAGGACGTATCGTAGCGGAGATAACCGTCTCACATTCGTGTTCCCGCAAACTTAGCCAGCCAGCCAGCCGCGCGACAGTCGTTGGTCAGCTCCGACGCGAAGCGCCGTGAGCGTCAACTTCAAAATGAAATAATACCTGCACCCTGATATCAAAACTCTTTACTTGACCTCCCTTTTCAAATGATCTCCATTTTGTTTTCCTTCTCCGTTCCAAGTGGTGAGGTGGGTTTCCGGGCCATGTCTGAGTCTTTGGGTTGGGCCAAGAGACCTATGCTGCAGCGCATCCATTTGTTACCCAGCTCCATGCCGCTCAGCATTCTTTACGGAGCGCAGTCGTGGGTTGATAGTTCCTCTGGGGACAAAGTGGTTCAGATTCGGAGCCCCGCTCGCACCAAAGTGCTGGTGAGTGCAGCAGTCTCAGTTCCGAGGCAGTTATCGAATTATCAACCATAAATTGGCTGCCCTGCTTGAAATGACTCTCACTCTTATGTAATTCACGCATCAAAAACTATTTATCGGGGAAAGCCGTATTGCTCCCTGATGGTCATCTTTATTTTTCCTTTTGCATATCAGTCATCTTGAAATTTGTTTTCCTCTGCAGCTGATAAATGATGCCTCTCACCACGTGTATGCCGACCAACCGGAGAAGTTCAACAGAGTGATCGAAAATCTATGCGACTCAGTCAACTGAAACGAGTTTGTGGGGAGTAATACTGTATATGTCCACTATGTACTGTCTGCAGAAAGCCAAGTTCCCGAAGGTTTCTGAAAGTGCAGTGTATCTTCGGATAGTCTTCCATGAGTAGGAATGATGTTTTGTCCTCATTTCATATTAATATGTTTCATTTATTTAATAAAAACTCTTTTTGTTTGTTTGTTTATTGAGCACTTCATGTCTTTTTAACCTCTTCGGGCATCCTCAGTATTGAACTCCAAGTATATTTCCATTCTTGGCGGGAATGAAAAAGGAGACAATTTGTTGTTTTTCATTTGCTAGATTTAAGCATATATGACTTGGGGAGAGCGGGTGGTGATTATTACTGTAATATTTAGCGTTTTGGCCAGATAAAATATCCATTCATATTTATTTAGTTTTTCTTTTGATGATTGCCTCTGTAAAATTCAGATTTAGTTTGTGACCGAATTTTGTACTTTGAAAATAAAACTTTTTTTTCCCTCTGTGCTGTGTGCGAAGAATGTTTATGAAAAAAAACAAAGTTTAAACAGAATTATGCATAATCCACGCATAATCCAAATTTAGATTCAGCAATTTTGTTTGTAAATCGTTTCATCATCTTGTACAAAGTGCAATTGGTTGGATGCATTTTTTGTCATGTATAGTACCAGCTTGAAATCATTTAGTCCTCAGTAGCCGTAAGGAATTTCTACTGATGTTTGATTTTATACCACTTTTTTTTTTTTACGTGGCTCGGTCCTGAAATTGTGCGATTTCAACTCTACCGCTAGATGGCAGCGGTGTTTCTTGGTTAGCCCCCGTCTTCGATTTGAAGACACATACTGTACTAGAAAAACAAACACACACTTAACGATCGCCTTATGCGTAGCAATAGTCGCCGTTGAAATATTTTACAGATTGAAATATGAGTTTATCATATTTTAAGGTACTGCAGGTTGAAGCAGTGTCAACTCAGTGGAACGTCTCACAAGCATCTTCTTCATGATAGATTGTGAACATTGTGTGCACAGTGTGAGCTAGTCTAGATTATTTGCCTTGATAACTTTGGAACCATCGCATGTTCGGGATAGATCAGATCACGAATAACATCTGTATTTGTTTTTAGGCATTTTACTCATTAAAGCTCATTTGTTTCCGGAATGCTTTGAGGTTGTTAGGTTGCCACCGAACTGATTCAGGATTCCAAATATGCAGGCTCAGACAAAATGCCATTGTAAAAATGCTTACTCAAAAAACCGCAGCGACAAAGTACCAACGGAAATTGCTGGAGCAAGGAGCCAGAAACGAACAACGCATGAAACAAAAAGCACTTGCAAAGGCAAGGTTCAACAGAACACACAATATTCGCAAAACGAAATGTCAACAACACGAAAACAATCAAGAGCAATAGTAAAATTACAAAATGCTTACAAACAGTGAAATGAGAGCGACTACGACTTGTATTGTGAGGTCAAGAAAACAACACTTGAAACTCACCAGCGAGCAAGGTCAACAATCCCGACAAGGAATCGCAGAAGTCGGAGTCCTTCAATACCCAGCCAAGCTCGGTGTGGTAACGATCGGGCACAGGTGCACCTGCTGGAGGGAAACGCCCTTCACTCCAGTTGGCGTCGGAGCGCAATCAAGAAAGACGGACATGACAGAGGTGCAAGTTATCGTTGCCTTGTTTCTCCCTAATATCATTTGTGTTATCCCTTCTCACCTCTACAACAATTACCGGCTTGCCCGATGGCGAGTGAAAAGAAGAACTCAATTCAACCTTTTAGTGTCCAGCTATAGTTTTATCATCATCTTAGGCCATACAAAAAATAAATAGTAAAATGGTAGTGAAATAGGTTCCTTCACATTTTATCGTGAGTTCGGTGAGGTTGAGTAGACTGTAAAAGCAAAAGGGGTCAGCTCCATCGGGGTCAGTGTTTTTCCATTCTCATGAGGATACCTGACAGTCTCAACATGATACAGTAGTGTGCTTACTTCATCGTTAGTGTACACATGAACATCAATACTATTGTGAAAGAAGCAAAACAAACAGTTCTAGTCGTCTATGGTAATGCAGCAGGCGACACGTGAAAGAGGCTTCTGCATTTTTCCCTTTTGAGCAATATTCTTTCGCAAACAGGAGAATCGTGTCTTTTGTGAAATAAAGCAGAGGAAGAAATTGCCACTGAGGCCTTTAAATTACAGTGCATCCAAACCTTCTATGCTCTCTTGTGGTGTCCTTGTGAGGTTCACTTTGTCTGAGAACACGTTTCACATGCTGATGTAAGTTACAAACACACAGTAGAAAAGGGAATTAAAAATGTTTGTTCAGTTAGGTTTTCTCAGTGCGAAAAAATGGTTTTGACCTTCACCGTAAAAACTTTGAGTAAACAAAACACAACAAAAAAACTTGTGCTACGTGCTTTCAGTAACACGAACACTGTGCTGTGTTTTCAAAGCAAAAATATGATAATTTTCTACTCTTTTTTTGCAGCTACACAAAGTGCAAATGACCATATATATGAACAGAATACTTCATATTGACTTCAGATTTTACAGGCGTCAGTGAAGAATGTGACAAGAGGCGATGCAGCTAGCTGCCCCTCATTGTTCCAGAACAACAATGTCGGCCACTCCGTGCACTTGCGTCAGCTGTTTGCAGTCGAGAGATGCCACCAGTTTCCTGGGCCCGGGTTGGGTCGGGACGAAGTGTTCTGTCAGCGTCACGGTGGAGTGACCGCTCACGTCACTAAGACAAATGAGTGACAAGTCAACCATCAAGTAAATGGATCGATAGAAGGAAGTATGTGTTTGAATTCGATAAGCGGTCCTACCCCACAAACACTTCGTGGCCTTTCTGCAGCCCGAGTCCTTCCACTCTGAAGAGTACGCCATTCAGCATCCTTGGCAGCGGGTTAGTGAACGTGATCTTGGCTGCCATTTCCTTACCGACCATAGCTTTTCCCAAAGGCTGCCGAGCATCGATTCAGAATTGATAAGCACGTATGCATGCAAATCTGATCGGGCCGTGAAGTGAAGTGAAAAGCCCACCGTGATGTTGAGATCAGGTGTCAGGAGCCTGAAGCACGTCTGGTTGGCTAACACTTGCTTGGTCTCGTTGACTCTTCCGGACAATGTCAGCATCAGTGCTGCCTGATCCACCAGCTGGTTCTGGTATTGTTGATAAGGCAAAACCCACTCGATGGTGTGTTCTGTGTGAAGACAGAGAGGAACGAGTTGGAAAATGCTCGTGTTCACCGGACTCTCGGCGAGTCGGTGCGCGTGCATAGACAACCTTCAGCACTCTTCGTTGTTGTTGAAGATGTTACCGCTGCCAGGAATTGGCCAGTGGTCTTACCGGTCCTCTTCTAGAACAGCATATTTGTACAGACGTGTCCTTTTTCACATATACTGTACACACGCAAACCATGACAGCGGTGGTATCTTCTTGGCATCAGATGTGACTTTAAGGCTTTGGTGTGACATTTTCACGGCATATGCTAAGCTCTTTTGTAGTCAAAAGATGGAATCACAGCAGTAAAATACACTCAGCGCGCAGTTCACCAGGTGCACTTGCGCAATCAATGAAACGTTTCAACAAGAGTTCCATCAATATCGTTTATAATGATGCGGTGCAGTCCCACACCTCTTCAAGCTGAAATCGCACTCGTGGAAACAAACATTGCACTTGTTAACTTTGTGAAGGCTGCTTTTTGGATTATGAGTCTCTTTTACACTTTCAAATGTTACATGCACGTTATTGCAATGTTTATGATGATGACTGTCCAACCCCTGGAATCCATCTATGCATCATCCATCCATCCTTCCATCTATCCGGCTAACCGAATCCAAACCCACTCGTCCCTCCATCTTTTGTACCATTCAACCCATTGAGGATCACAGGAAACTGGGGGCTGGAGCGCAAAAGGCGGACTCCACCCTCAATTGATCACCAGTCAATCATAGGGCATCGACAGAGAAACATGCAAACACACTCACATTCGCACCGTCATGGAGTGGTAACTGAACCCACGCTGCCTGCACGAAAGTCATGTGACTACAGACCACCAGACCGTACTGGAAATCAAGTTTATACCTGAACAATTCAAAGCCACCTCGATGAGCCTCGTGGGTCCATTTTAGTGAAAACCAACCTTCATTGGGCAAAAGCTCCACTGGCAACTGCTCCTTCTTGATGGTGCCCTTCACCACACCGGTGTAGTACATGACAGCCACCTGACTGTGCAGCGTAGTTGTACGGGGCTCAGAGCTCAGGTTCTTCACCACGATGCTCAGCCGGGCGTCGGCCCCCATTCTGGGCCCCTCTCCCTCCATCCTCACTTCCACGCGAACGTCCTCTGCCATGGGCGTGGAGTAGACATCTGGCTTGCTGCCAAAACGACAGGCAGTCTCTACGGCGATACGCTCCTCCTCTGAACCTGGAAAAAAAAAAGGTGGGAGAATGAGTCAGCGTATTGGAGAGTGATAATGATCGTGCTCAATCAAAGTTAACAATGATACATCGTCATGCAGTATTCACTGATGAAGCTCACTTCATGAGCATAGCACCATTAGAAAAACAAAACAGGCGCTGGTACCTTCTTGATGTTTGTACAAATGAGTGATGTCAGCGCGCTGGTCAGAGCCCACTGCTTTCGTGCTGATAGAGTGGCCAACGGTCTTCTTCTCACTGTGGATCTGGCTGAATGTACCATCGGGATTCCTTTGCCAGTAGATCTTGTCACTGTTGACCTAATAAAGGAGTAACATTCCAACCGTCAGAGAACAGGGTTGACTTGCCTTTTATAGAGCCGATGAAGTCTACAGAAAGCGAGGACATATGAAGACGAGCCCACCTCTGCAAAAACAAACGGTGTGTCATGTTTGAGGTAGACTTGGCCAGAGCGGATGGCGGTGACAGAGGCAGGGCCACAGCGGAAGGTACCCTGACTCGTCTCCTGGGGGGTGGAGTCGACAGCTTGCCAGCCCCCGTGACCGTGGGGCAAGTCTGGCCTGGCCATCCAGCAATCATTCCATACGTGGAAATTCCTAAATACAGGTATAACATAAATACAGTATCATTCTATACATGCTCTAGCTTGTTTTTTTTTCTTGGGAAAATTGAGTTAATTCCAGTATGAAATTGATAACCTGTCACAAGATGTCTGTGAATGTGCTTTTTTTTAAACTTGCATAAAATTGTGTAACTTTTGTTGGCAAATACTTGCTAAGAATTGCACCTGATGGGACGTAATCAATGGATGAATGGTTATCTATCTATCTATCTATCTATCTATCTATCTATCTATCTATCTATCTATCTATCTATCTATCTATCTATCTATCTATCTATCTATCTATCTATCTATCTATCTATCTATCTATCTATCTGTCTGTCTGTCTGTCTGTCTGTCTGTCTGTCTGTCTGTCTGTCTGTCTGTCTGCCTGCCTGTCTGTCTGTCTGTCTGTCTATCTATCTATCTATCTATCTATCTATCTATCTATCTATCTATCTATCTATCTATCTATCTATCTAGCTATCTATCTAGTTAGCTAGCAAAATAGACAGCTAGCAAAATAGACAGCTAGCTATCTGTCTCTATAGCTATAATAAAATAGCTAGCTAAAATGAAATAGCTAGCTAATATAAAATAGATAGCAATGCCTCGCGCCAGACTTGCACTAAGCATGAAAATAGAACTCCGTGAATGAAACAGCTTTAGGATGTATGAACCTACAGTGTACATTGCATAATATTCTGTTACTTTTCATAGCTTATCCGTTTAATACGGGCAAATTCATTTTGAGTTATCTCACAAATTTTGAGAGTATTTTGCAAAATGACCAGTCACCTTCTTATTGAGAGATGAGAATTTTTCGTGAACTCTAAAAACAGATGATTGAAGTAGCATGACAAGTGCCCCCGTCAAAGTCAAGTGGATCTTTTAGCATATCTAAATATGAAGTGGACTCTGGTATGGAGCAGGCCATTCTGCCAAAGCAGGATGTCCCAGGTCATACCACATACCACGTGACGTAACTTACCAGACGGTATCGCTATTGAGGTAGTCGATTGGCTCCATATCCTCATCAAAATAAACATCCGTCGTGAGGGACACATCGGTGTCATGAGCGGACTGGAAGTTGGTCACGCTGCGAGCAGGTATGCCGAGACAACGGAGAACTGCAAACATCAATAAAAAAGACAATGATCTAGTTGTCAAAATGAATTTGAGGGTTGATTTCATGTTTCAATTTTGAGTCCAGTTTCTTGAGCAGAGCGTGTTTATTTTTCCTCAGGTGACATTTGCATGATTGTACTGCACTGTGCTATGCTGGTTGAGTGAAAGTGACACACGTTGCTGTACGAGCGCCCAAAGTAGAAGGTATGACAGGAATGTCAATGTGAAGTATTTGGGGTGGAAATGAATTATGGCTATCAGTGCTTAGGTCAGCTGCATGGCTATCATGCAGACGCACACACACATTGAGGTTTGCAGCCCGAGTGAATGAAACAGGCCCGGCAGAGAGAACAGCGCCAGTGTGGAATAGGTCCCACTGTGAATGCATCTGGGAGGGGGTCTCGGAGTCTTCGAAATTTCCCAGTCAGAGTGAGAACAAAAAGCTTACTCGGAAGACGACAAATCTGGCACTGCTGAGGTCAACCCTGTCAGCGTACAAGAAATATGGCTTCACACTTTCCTTCCTATTTGCTCCCACGCTCACCTGATGTCGTGACTCCGGAGAAGACCCAACATTGCCCATATGACACAGGAATTCCATTGGAGGAGTGGTATTTTCTCAGAATCTCCACACTGCCGCTCCATGCAGCCGGAGACACCCCATCAGAGTAATTCCCAGACCATTTTCCGATGAGAACTCCGTAATCGTCTAGGGCGTTTATCTGGAGAAAATATATGCAATTGATGTACCCCAAATACCCACATAGTTTTCAAGTATGTGTGAATGAATACGATGCCTTACCATGGCTGATATGACCCTGACAACATTTACAGGATCCCCTCGGCCAGATGGAGGCATGTCACTCTTCTCCAGAATGAATAGACAGGCTTCCAAGATTCCCTCTTGAAACTGCAGCGAAGAGACATATATCATTTTTTATGTCATATTTTTCATTAACGTTTAAAGTATCGGCACCGACACTAACACAAACAACAGGATGATGCTACAAAACAGGGTCATTGTCATTTCTATTTTGGCAGGATTTGGCTATTTTCTAAATAAGTGATTTTGTACTATCCAGAGTGTCCTTACTTGACCAAAATTCCACGTGCGGGCTCCAATTTGATTCTCAGTTCCATAATAAATTCTTCCAGTGTCATTCAACACATACTCCTTCCTCTCCTCTTCATCATCCAGGTATACTGTGTCCTCTGAAAGAGACCACCATTTGAAATTGTTACATTTCCTTTGGAGTATGATGATGATGATAATGATTATTATTAAGACTAGTAGTAGTTGTTTCTCATCCGCATCAGTTTGTCCTTGAGGTCACAGTTTTGGCTTCCTCCCTTTCTGTGAAAGAAGCCCAGAAAGCCTGGCCTATTGACCTCTTTGATGACTAAATCACTGAAGAATGTGATTCCTTTTCACTAAAAATGGCAGATTTTCAACCAAGGGCAGGAAATGGTTCACAAACATGGGCCCCAGTTTTGCCGGGGCAGAGTTGGATGTTGATTCTGCACGTGTGGCATTTTTATCCCATCTCTTCGATCGTATTGTTGCTACAATGGACGGGAAACATAACACGGCAAAGATAGACAAGCAGACATGGTAAATATAAGGTGTTTATGGCAACCAAAAAAAAAGTGGAAGGAAGCGCTTCCAGTCATGAGGGACAGTTAAGAGAAAGAGGGGAAGTGTGCTTGGGGGGGGGTGGGGGGTGGAGTAAAGCAAGCCATCTTGCAGGAGATCTTTGGCAGCCTCGATTCTTGCCGTTCGCTCCTCGTTGAATATTTCTGAAAAGTATGTTGGAACAGAAACTCGCAGGAGGATCGGGAGGAGGGGAGGATTCTGCGGTGAAAGTTTGTGTGGAGGTCATTTCGGCCAGAGCAGCAAAACTGGGTGGGGGAGTCTTATTTAAGAAAGAGGAAACACAGTTCAGTAGGGTAGAGGACAGGTTGTCACGAGCTGTAGAACTGCGTGCACGTGCATGGCAGTGTTTTACGCATTATTCTGGTCGGACAAGAGCACGAAACGTAAACATTCGCTCCGCTCTGACCACAAGATATTGATTCCGTTCACGATCTCACCTGCACACCAAGGGTTGAAGAGCATGATGATGTTCTTGCCGGAGGTGTGAATATTTGGAGTTTCATTTTTCAGGGGGCTCGTTGTGACCGTCAGACCATAAAGACCAATCGCAGCATTGGCTGTAGACTTGACAGACAACTTAACCTTGTTGTTTTTCTGCTCTTCAATCTTAGCCCCCCACCGTTTGTTGTCCAAGGTATCCACCAGTGGGATGATGACATGGGTCCCTTTGGACACCTGTGGTAGTGGACCTACAAAAAAAAAAAAATGTAAGATGTCAGGCAAATTGAACCAAAGTATTCAAAAAGTAAAAACTGATTTGACAAAATGGAAAGAAATTCATGGTGGGTCGTAAAATGAACTTCACAGAATACATGCGGTTTCTGGCTGGCTTCCCAGAAATCACCAAAATAAAACATCTTAAAGAGAAAACATCTGTCTCGAATTATCGTATTTAACGTTCACATTTCAGAGTCCCGATTTCACGTCATTCATTTTTCATTTGCCGATTGGGCTGACAATGAACACTTTTATAACGTTAACTTCATTATATCGAGCAGCTTTAGATGCGTTGTCATGAGGTTTGACTGGATCTGCTGTCCTTTTACTCGTCATGAGGAAATGAGAGAATCAAATTGATCAAGATTCCATTGTTCTGCATCTGAGTCCTAACAACGCCACCCTTCCTCTCCCAATGCAGAACATTATCTGACAAGAAAAATCAATAAACCAACCCTCCTTTGTTCATATTGCTTAATCATTGACAAAAAAAAAATCTTTCCTTCTATTTCAACCAGATAATGACTTGAGAAACTATGGCACGACAACGTTCTTTTTCAGCAGATGGCGCATTGAAAGTTGCACTAATGATGAGTTTGTGAAAAATGACACAGCTGAGATGGGTGTGACGTCCCATTTTTCCGTTATGATGCAATCGACATTATACTACAGAGAGTGGAGTAGCTCATTGTAGCTAGAAATTACAAGAGGGAGGTGCCTGATATCTTGAGCTCTGGAAACTGTTAAGACCCTGGGTGGAATCCAAACCTCGTGACATCACCACAGTTGTGTCGTTTAAATCGAATCTCGGCACACTTCCTCCTTTTTGTTTTGGCAGGCGTTGGCTTGTTTGACTTAAAATCAGAGACTGTAGAGGCCGTGTCGCATTCAGATTTGAGGCTGTTGGATTCTTTAAATGAATATCTTTATGGTGAAGGAACTTGAACTTCAAGAGCGCTTTTCCACCGACAACGCAACCACTGACTCCTCATTCACCACTGATGAAACAGCATTGGGAACAACTGGGGGATCAGTATCTCTCTCTAGGACACTTCGACATAGTCACAGGGGCCGGGAGTCGAACCCACAACCAGTGGGTTGCAAGGTGACTACCACTGAGCCATGATTAGGTCCTCTACCTTCAGAGGACCTAGATGAGTTTAATCACTCAATATCTCATTAGTTAAAGATCTCTTTTAAGACCACCACTAGAGTTTGGCTTTGGTCCTGACCTCTTAGACTGCATAGCTTCCATGGATTTGTGGAGTGGCAGAGATGTATATTTGAATAGTAGTAGAACGTAGAAACTCATGGACCCTGACGTTTGCAGATAACATGGTGATCTGCAGTGACACTGTGATTCTCGAGCATAACGAAACGTTTTCATGCGTAAAATGACGTAACCCCTCAACTATGTTTACCGACGTCTTTCCCAGAAGATTAATGCCCCAGATTTTATATTGTCCATATGTGCATTGTGGGGACATTACCATGGGCTAGGTGTGACACGCTCATACCTGTTCTGAGATCTAGATGCAGCTTGTCGGTGTCAGCGCTGAAGGGCCTGTTGAGCTCTAGCTCGATTTGGAACGTCTGTCCTCTGCGGATGATCAGCTCTTCTGTGTGGTACAGGTCAGTGTGGTGCTCCTGTCTGTTCGTTCCCGTCTTGGAGCTCAGCAGATCCACAGAGCGCACGGACAACTTCACGACTGCGGAAGAAAGATGGAAAAGAATTGAAAGATTTGATTAGAGGACTTCAATATCACTGACCCCGAACGTTAATGGACATTACCTTCCATTTCCTTTGAGTCTCCATTTTCTGGCTTTGGCCCATCAAGTTCTGGAATAGGTGTGGGAGGGTTTACCAGTTCGACTTTATCCGTGACATCATAGGTATTGCTATTCTGGCATTTACAGCAGCATGGACACATTTTCCGAAACCAGCGGCGGCAAGCTGTGTCCTCTGTTGGTTTTTCCCCTTCCTTGTGAATGGACAACTCCACCCTGGTGGGCGGGGCTGCACCAGGAAAGCGCCCCACATCAGATATGCGTCTGACTGTCAGCCTCTCACCTGGCATCCTTTCAACAACACCATCATCATTTATTTCAGTCAAGACACATCATCATCAGAATATAAAGTGAAATATGAGGAGATTATTAATATTGTCTCGTCTGCTGTGTTTGGAGTCCTGCTGCGCCTGCCTGGGCATCCAGGTTTTGGTAATAGAAAGTAGAGTGAGCACGGCGTCAAAATGGGCGCATCTCGAATCATAAAAATACAATGTTCTAGTTTACCATGTTTGTGAATTTGGTGGACGCGCTTCACCTCGCTGGGCGTTCCTGCCGCACTCAAATCATGTAGGCCGGCATTTTTATTTTTCATTGCTGAAATTCTTTTGGTTTTGGGAAGGAGATACAGAACAGTCATTAAGGCTTTTGACATGCCGTCTATGAAATATTTCCAAAAATATTGAGCAAGTGCGACGGTCCTGGATCATTAATTGTACAAACATTATTGTGCAAGTAATGGCAAAAGAAAAAAAAATAACACACATTTTTGGCATTCCTCTTTGGATGACCCGAGAGAATGTTCACAATGATTGATGAACAGTAGTTAATGTCCTGTTACTTGTTAAATATTAGCATCTGCATCAAACAGGCTCAAGACTGTGATGTTGGAGGTAAGTCAGCGATGGTGAAGTTATGCAGTCCCGTTCAGAGGTCAGAAAACAGCTGAGCGGAGGGTTTGGTTTCTCCAGTCACAGCCACCCTTGAACATCTGTTCAAGTATTGAAAGTGTGTAGTTGCTTTGTGTGTGGTAGCTCTCCCTCTCACATTTAGTGTGTTTGTGTGTGTGTGTGTGGGGGGGGTGAAATCTGTCATTTTTGACTTCCTGAGTTCATCTCTGAGTCAGATGATATTTTGCACAATTGGTTGTTTCCAAATCAAGTACTTCTTTCTAAATATTTGGCTGAACCATTCATAGTCATTGTGATGGAGACAATGGCATATGTCAACTGTGTGGACAGCATTGTCTTTGGACATCCATCCATAACTACGACCGTCCTTTAAGACTTTGCTGCCTTTTATTTTCGGCTAAAACGAAAAATCCATCATTACTGATGGATTAAAACAACCTTCTGACAACTTAGCGATAATTATGAAGAATTGCACCAATGTATGTGCCAGGCCAAGACATTTTTGTCTATTTTCATAACTTACATAATTCCTGTGCTGTGCATTGTGTATCTGCGCAGAGGCAGACGATAGCCACATAACTGAGAGGAAAGGCTGCGCCACTGTGAGAGTGGTCACAGCTAACTTCAGTACTTCAAGGAACCAAATATGGTAATTTTTGGGGTTGGTTTTCTGCAAGACATTGGACATTTTTGAAAATGTTGAAACCAGAAATACACTGTGTTTTTGCCTCCAATAACACTTTTTTTTTAATAGCATTTCAGGCGATGCCATATAAATTAAGATCATCAGTAAGATCGTTTTCTTAGCATGGACACTTGAAATAAAGTACTTTGATAACAATGAATATCAACATTAACACATTACTATAGGAAGGACACCAACAATGGCATATTCGATGAGTCGTCAGCTTTCCTTTGCCGCGGGAGTCATTTGGGGAGTTAGCATTCCTTAAGTGTATGTGATAGCTGCTACATTAAACAGATTATGCTATAAACCTTGTGAAACCCCAAATGATGCATTTCAAACCATCTGCCCTGACCCCCTGAGGCATAAAATGTTTTTTTTTAACTAGCTTGAAATGAGTTTGGAGCCTTTTTCACTGCCCATCACTAAAACGCAAGTCACTTTCAACTGCCTCTACGCGTCCACTCCCTCTCTTCTCAGCGAGTTTATGTTGGCAAGGCACCTCAAGCGGAATGCCGGCTGCCCCCCTGAGATAAGCGCCTAAAACTCCGCTTCTGTCCTTGTATGTGTGCTAACGTCTTGTTCTCTTTGTTCATCTAACTAACAGACCACCCGATGCCCCGTCCACGCCAAAAAAGATAAAACGCCAAAAGGAGCGGCACACGGTGAGGTTATGCGTCCCGCTCAATCAGGCAAGACAAGGGTCATGCGTAGCCGATTAGACACCACACAACCGGCCAGCTGGCATCTGAACTCTAATCATCTGACAAAGCATAACACGGCAAGCACCATCATCTGATTTTTTTTTTTGTGCAGGATGTGAAGGCTTCTTGTTCGTTATCTAATAGCTGAGGAGAGCAAATTACATTCATCTCGCTGGTGAGCTTCAGCTTCACGCTTGAAACTCTTTTAAATCTACAACAGGATGCCTGTTTCCTTATTTTGCCCGCCCGAGCCTTTTGCAGAAGTCGTCAAGCTGTCCGTTTCTTTCCTTGCCTTTTCTCAAGGGAACCCTGCTGTGAACTACCAAAGGTTACGAGGCCTCCCTCTCTTTTGTGGGAAAGGAAGCCGGTATTTACAGTTCTCATCTAGCCGTGAACAAGATCAGTGAAGGAAAAAGGAAACCAAAGTCTTACTTTCTCTGTTAAGGATCAGTGTTGAAGAGTCTGCTTCTTATCCCCTCAAAAAACTTTGAGGAACTGTTCTCTCTCCCACTACTTGCTGCGACTACTAAATATGACAGTCCAGGAATGCACCACACGGGATTTTAAGCTCTCACACACCCACTGGAACACACTCCGCCCCACCGTGAAGGGCTGAAGTTTCTCCCACTCTCTCCAAGCTGTCCCTTTCCAGCACTCAGCACGGGTTGGAGATTGCGTAAAACAGAGCACAAAGTTGGGGTGAGAGAGAATTACCGATATGTAGCAACTACAATAATGTAACATTGCACACTATGTATCCAGTAAACAAGGTTGCCTCATTTTTTGCGGATGATAAGTTCCAAACCAGCAGGAGGAACACAACTTGAATAGCCAATACTTAGCCGAGTATGGATTTTATTAGCCACCCGAATGGTCTGTATTCATTCAGCTTGTGGGGACCCAAGCATTGTTGTTTTTTTTAAAGACAATATTATGCTGTGATGTACTGGAAACACAGATTACTGTCCATCATTTTTATGAAAAAAAAATGTAAGGTGGGAAAATAACAGTCGAAATATCGAGGTACAAACCTGAGGTAAACTCCACAATGTACAAGTTATGGTCACAAATTATAAGCCCACAACCGAGTGAAGCTGCAATCACCGAACCATATAAAAAAAGTTGTTTATGGTTGATTCGCACATTGCCTAAAGGCTCTCTGTTGCTGATCGTAAAAAACAAAACTGTCACGTTTGCGAGGTGGTGGTGGACCCCAAAAAGCAGGCAGGAGGGAGGAGCAGGGTGAACTTGACGAATTGTATTTAATAAAACACAGAGAAAACTAAATCCAAAACAACGTGCTAACAACCAAAACGAATCCAAAGTATCAAACAAAACCATGACTGAAACTCAAAAAACTAGAACAGAAACACGACCGAAACAAACATGACAGCAGCATAGAGCAACAAACAATGACCCGACAATGAGTGGCCGGGCGGGAGTCCTTTTGAAGCGCTAATGACATAACGACCAACAGGTGTGCAGCTGCAGGGAGAGCCCTACAGTGCCACCTGTTGGTCCCAAACCAAATCATGACAAAACTGTTGTCCTGCAATTCGACTTGAGCTTCAAAAGACACACTACACTCTGCTTTTTGATATATCTTATACACTGTAGGAAGACAAAGATTTTGTTCCATAACATTCGTTAGACTTTTTACACACACACAGGGTTAGACTTATTACACACACACACACACACACACACACACACACACACACACAACCCCCCCCGCCCCCCAAAAAAACAGAGCATGTAAAGTTTTACTGATCTCGCTGAACCAACATCAGCGCGATGACCGACAGGGTCAACATTTCCATGTTCTGGCAAGCAGAGTACGTGAATAGAAACATAAGGCGGGTGGTGAATTGGGTTCCCTGGGCATCTGGGGGGAATGGGTTCCGGCTGGCAACCTTTGGGGGAAACCATGGCCAAAAGAAACTGCTTGAAATGACGGTTTCATCAACCAGGCTCTTCTCGGTGTTATCTGGGGGTATTTGGCATGCACTCTCACTCATCAAGTAATTCAATTCACATTGATTTATTCCACCTCAATAAATACTGCACTAAAGCATGGGAACCACTGTACCACAGTTCTGTCAAAAAAAAAAAAGAAAAGAAATGAAATCCAATACGTTGAACAGAATTCTGGAATATAAATCCCGACTACATTTCACTTTCTTCCGGCTTCCCTTTTAAAATCAGATCCAACTGTGGTTTCGACATCACGGCGGGTTTGGCATGAGTCGTCACATCCTTCGATGTTTGTCAGAACTCCCGTTACTGGCAGGAGGAGATGATGTCGACCTGCTGTGGGTAGTGAGTCATTTGATTCATAACAGAGTGACATCAAGAGCCCGGCGTGATTTTCAGTGTGGTGACGAAACGTGTCGGTGTGCTTTCGTGTACCCCGTGCCAAACGTGAAGGTTTGAGCTGTTCATTCAGTTTTCAGTGCGTGGCTGATTCATGCGGCGTGGTTGCTATGGAGATGAAAACAAACAAGAGCAGCGCATGAGCATTCGCTTTTGTCCCCCTGTCTGCTGTTTGCCTCAGACAGAGTCGCTTGCCTCCTCTTGCGTTAAAGACAAATTGAGTAATTTAAGGTAATCATGAAAAAAATGTTGATGTCAAATGGTTCATTTTCAGCTTCATCCACCTCTGGTGTCTTGCCACAATGCTCTGTCACACTGCAGCATTATTTTCCGAGTAGGGAAAAAAAAGGTTTTACAGCAAAATATCAACAAAACAAAAAAAAGGAGTGTAGCGCAGCTTAGCACCTGAAATGGAAATCAAATTATTAGCTTTCGTTGCACGTGTACGCACGGAAAAAAAGTCCTTGACTTCAATTGACTTCATTCTAACAAGTAAAATGCGGTTTCACATCAGTATTATTTTGCAAGGAAAAGAGGGGAAAATTACGGCCCATCGGTTTAACACATTTAAAAACATGTACAACCCGATGTATGGATATGCTCTAATTATAGGACAATGGGGGACCCCCCACCCCCATCTTTAATACTGTATTTAGTATTGAAAAGGATGGATAAGAGTGGGTCCAGGCTGTGGAACCACAAACCACATGGATTATTTTTCTGTACTTATGACGACTAAATACATGTTACTGTATTGTATGTAACAGTAGATTGCCACTAAAACAAGTAACGCAAACCATCCGTTTCTCGTTTCTTCATGAGCATTTGACAACAAAACAATGGAATGAATTTGGAAAGTGAACGTTCTCAATTCTTTTAATACTCGTGACCTTCCTCCTTCCAACGTGGAAATCCTCACATTGTGTGGTTCTTATCTGAAAGCGACGGGGTGTCGTCGTGTCATCACCACCGACTCATTCAATCACAAACCAAAACACAGACTGCATCCAGGGTGATGCCATTTTTCACAGGAGGCATAATGATGCTGTCATATTTTGCCTTTGTTTCACGTCATCAACTGAAGTTTTTCCACACATACACTCGCAACGTATTTCATCATAATGTCTCAAACCGCGATTACAGTACACATCCAGCATATGATGACATGTTGCTTTTTTTCTGACTGACTGTATGAAGTCAAATCACAAGGCACATCTTGGGGTATATTGGCACACAAATCCGCGATTCATCGACGCGTGCACTTGAATTTGTGCGTAATTAGCAAAGGTCGGGTTTATGCTGTCAATCGGGGCGTGTACTGTAGAGGGTGGAGCCAACGGGGCCATCCAGCTGAGCCATGTGATCCACAGGCCCCGCCCACCTTCTTCCCACACCACGAACCATGACATGAATAGCTCAGAAAATCACATTTCTTAACACATTTCCACTCGTTGCGTCTTAGTGCTGCATGTATGAATGTGTGTGTCCTCTCAAGTGCAGTTGTCACTCAGCGAGCAGATTGTAGTCGACATGCTTTGGTTGCGCAAACTCGCATTTGCGAGTTCAACCAAGGCCTCAACGTTTTCTTATCGACCCACGCTACACATCTTGCTGTGAATGGATACATTCGTACACACACACAGACACACTCACGCACCCACACGCACGCACACACACACACACACACACACACGAGCGTGCACACATGATTTTTAAAAAAAAAGGTTTTTGAATGGCTCAGTGCTGTGATGTGAAGCCAACATAAAGTTAATAGGCTGACCATTAAAAAAAAAAACGCACGTAGTAGATGACCCTGCAGTCTGACAGATATGCTTTTAAGCTTTTGTAAGTCATGCTGTTTGACTCCAACCTATAAAGTACGAAATGTTGCCATGCATAAAATTAAAACGGGCTTCAACAAACTCAGAACTGCTTTGAGCATGAATTTTCCCATTTAAAGGCAAGTCTTATTAACATTACAGTTGGTTATATGATCCACAATTATCATAAAAAGACAGCAGACCACTGCGATTATAATGACATTAATGGAGTAAGACTTAAACAGAATAAGTAATCTGACGATTTACCAGCGGTAAGGTTTTCTTTGTCAACGGAAGGGGTAGGAATTGGCAAACGCAGATTACATTTTTGCCACTTCACACATTTTTGCCATTTCACACTTGTGAAAAGAATTAAAAATGGCAACCCCATAAGCAAGTAGAAAAGACAGCTGCAATGTTTTGGTGTGTCCTTTTTTAAATTTTGAGAATAGATACTTTGTCGATTTATTTCTGCACAATATTTTGGCTGGGTCAAACGAATTGCATGATCATGACATTAGAATTTCAGTGTTCAAAAGCGATGCACAGCCTGCCATATTTCATAGTTTTTAGGCATGCTACAACAACGGCAATGCTGCCTATGAAAATCTGGCATCTATGAGGTTAACACACGCAACATCTGGATCCAACTTTCGATCACATGACCAGTACGAGGTTGAAATAGAGGAACCTACTTTCTGGGAAGCACAGACTTGGGAAGGAATTGGGACCGAAACGCATTACCAGTGAAAACATGAAGCAAGTCAGCCGTCTCCTGCTCAGCCTGTTGCCATGGATCCCAGGTAACTTCATTTAAGCCTGTTTTGTGTGTCTTCAAAAAAACATAGTGAGGCATAATCCAATTTTGGCAAATAAATAAATAAATAAATAAAAAGACCAGGATCGTTTCAGTGAAAATGAAAGTGAAATTTTGTAATGGTCATAGCTCTCCCCTTTTCTTGACTTGTCGTAAGGCTTAATCAAGCAATGTCTTGCTGTGGCTCTAGCCTCACCGATGAAAGTTGAAGTTCAAGCAACATGAGCAAACGTTTCATTTGTTCATCAGGACTTCTTTGTGGGCTGATGACCGAGGGCCTGTTTACAGTCCTAGAGGGTAATTCCCTTATTCTGCCATGTCATTATGAGCCGCAATATGCCAGCAACGTCAAGTACTGGTGCCGGGGAAGAATGAGGGAGTTCTGCACAAGCTTGACCCGCACAGATGACTCCCTCTTGGAGAGGCAGTCTGAGGACAAAGTGACTAGTTTTGATGACCAGGAGCAGCGAGTCTTCACGGTGACCATGAAGAACTTAATGGAGGAAGATTCTGGCTGGTACATGTGTGGTGTGGAGCTCGGTGGATTTTGGGAAGCTGACGTCCGAGCCTTCACTTACATCAAGGTCAGCACAGGTGAGTAGAGGATGGATTTTAAGATCGACATGTTATTTGGCACTTTGGTTTTCATGCATTGGCATGACAAGGACAATTCCATCTGCTTTCTGCAGGAATATCTGTCGTGAATGACAGGCTGAGCGGGGAGGAGGGTCGCGGTGTCACAGTTGAATGTCTCTACAGTCCAAAATACAGGTCTTTACATTCCATTTTGATGCTAAGTGCTTCGAAATGGTTAAGCGCCTCGAAATACTCTTATTATAAAAATATATAGAATTAATTGTATTCAATAAATTCAAGTTCAAATCCCAATCTTAATGTACCTAAAATACTGCGTGCGTGTGTGTGTGTGTGTGTGGGTGAGTGTGTATGTTTGTGTACGTACCCCGCCTACCACCCGAAAAGAGCTTCGGTAGGCTCCAGCAGGCCTGTGACCCTCGTGGGGACATATATTGACACACACGTATATGCGTGCGTGCTCACAGGCTGTCAGTGGAAAAGAAATGTCATTTTATTGTGCGCCTCCAATTCTATTAAAAATAAAAACAACAAGCAGACGTATGCTCGTACGCAAAAATTTAAATGCGCATACAACAATTCCTCGATACATTGTTTCTTCACCAACAGAGAGAGTGAGAAGAAGTGGTGTCGGATTGGAAACTCGAGTTCCTGCCTGGTGACAGACGATAAGGGAAGCTACGAGGACATGTCTGTGGCCATCACTGATGACAAAACGGGGACTTTGACCGTAACCATAAAGAAGCTGCAGATGAGCGACATGGGCTGGTACTGGTGTGTTGCCGGACCAAAGCAGAGAACAGTGCATGTGCAGGTCTTACCCCGACCATCAACTAGTAAGTCGACAGCTAGAAAGGATCACACAAACTGCATGGAGTTCCTGAAGTCATGTGCAGCTTTGCCATTTATTTGTGAGAGCTCACGAGAATTCAGTCGGCACTTTTACCAAATATTTAGCACTGTCTATCATGAAGTGAACTATAGATATTATTTATTTGTTGCAACAACAAAAGTTGGAAAGGGCACAAAGCAATTGAAGGAGTGCCATTTCAACACAGTCAAAAACATCTACACATACCGCCTAACGTACTTGTACTGAAAACTCACCACCGCGCTCTCATTTGCAGCAGCGGCAGCCTCGACGACGAATCCATTAGCTGCGGCAAAGCCTTCGGTTGCGGATGCAGACGCCCCAAACAGCGCATCACATACGATTGCTGCATGCGACAAACGTAAGAAATCTGTTTGAAAATCACCGAAAGGAGCGGCGCATTTCACGTGACTCGGCTTCAGCCGTTCTGGCTTTACATACCGGACCGTCTTGTAAAAATGATGCCTTTGTGTCTGTTTTGTAGTTTTCCCGCGCAGTCCGTGGTGATGTTTGCTTCATTCATGCTGCTTGCGGCCATGGCTATATTAGCAACGAGGATGTGGAAACATAGTAAGTTTTTGCTTATTTGCATCACATTCTTCATGAGAAGGGTGGTCACCGGGAGCAGATTCCTGCAAAGGCCAAACAATCTTCATTTTATCCTGGCTTGCTTGCCACAAAAATATGTAACAGAGTCAAAGTTATAATCATAATAATAATTCAAATAATAACAGCCCGTGACCCTCGTGAGGATAAGCAAGAGTAACAGAACAGCAATTGTCCGGGATGTCTCGGTCAGCTGCGCCGGCTTTCAACTCACCTGCCACCCAAATGCGGATGCACCCTGTAGAAAATGAATAGACGGACGAATGTCATGGAAAATGATTGGCAGCATTTCCAAAACATGAAGTGCATATCGGAGCACGAACGATTCCTTGAAACGTCTTCCTGATGATTTCCAGAAGAGTTTGCAAAGTTAAGACAAACTATGGGGATGAAAGCAAGAAATAAGGTCAGTCCTCATGAGCAGCATTTCACAAGACTTCCTGCTTCTCTATCGTACAATTCTTTCTTTCTGTCCCACACAGGATGACTTGGGCATCGTGACCCACAAAAAAACCCCTGCAGTTTTCGTCACCATCGATCCAATGGATGCCCAGGCGCACTGAAATAACAGACCACCATTTGGTTGTTTTTGTCCTGACTGCCTGGAGCAAAGAGGAAAAAGGAGTTCCCATCACTTCTACGTAAACGTCAATTCAATTTCAGAGAATCTATCTATCTATCTATCTGTCTTTGATTTTTCTTAAATATATATGTTGTACTGTATTTGCATCTTATTTTGTGTTTCACTGTGTTTGAGTGTGTAGAGGACATACTTCCCCGCTCATGGGGGGGGGGTCTCATCTAAAAAAATGACCTCAATTTGGGGTTGTTTCTATGAATTGTAGTAGGAACTAATAGACTTACAAATCATTGGTGGGTGGAGCTGATGCCGTCAGAAAATCGCGTGCGAGTGAAGTGTGAAATTGAATCCAAAGAATCAAACAGCAGACAATCAGCCGTTCAAAACTCAAAATGGTTTTGGTGCAACATCGACACTTGATTGTCTTTTTTACAACCATGACGGTTTTCTAGCCTGATGTTGATATGTGCAGCGTTGTTTGCTGCGGTGCTTCGGATTCAGCTGCGAAAGGGTTAAAGATGCAGACATTTTCTTTTCACAGAATACCTGCAGAGTACTGGTCGTTCTTTCCCCTCCATTGCTCCGAGCAAAAGATTACATGTGCTCTGCTAGATGAACACCTCCCACTCTTGAAGTGGCTATAAAAAAAAAAAAAAAGGAGCCAACAAAACAAAACTGCTACTGTCTTTTTAAGATCACCTTTTCTGTATGTATAATTCACAAGCCTTTACTGTACAGTACTGACAGTACACTTGCTGAATTGTTCAACGCAGCTTCTGAACATGGATCAGGTTTGGGGTTGTGTCTGCGGTCCACCTGTGTTAGTGGGCCAAGTGGAGCAGATCAAATCAAATCAAATCAAATTGTATTAATAAAGCACCGAGAAATAATCAGAAATGCATCCATGCAATCCTCACGTGTAAAGTAAACACCACAAGTGGGTATCCTCCGCCAGTGTTTCAGGCCGACTCGGTCTTCGAGAACGGACTTCAAGATAGATAAAGCCTTAGAGGACTTTTTGATAAGGTCCATGAAAAGGTCACCACCACCTGCCAAGCATGTACACAACGTGTCCTTGTCTGAGGACATCTGGCACCAAACAACAAAAACCAGAACCCAAATATTCACATTACTTTGAGCCCTTGACATCAAGATTGCTCTTCGTCAACAGGTCATACACGGCTTGACTATTGATTAAGTGTCCTTTTCACGAGCATTTAAATATCAGGGTCACTATTTTCCAAAACAGTAAAATATTCTTGAACAACACACACTTCTCCTGCCGTTAGCGAGGATTCAACTGTTTGTCCTTCGCATGCCACACATAACAAAGCGGAAGCAGCTGGGCCTCCTTTTTTGCCTTTATTTAACCAGGAAAACAACAACAAAAACACTCATTAAGATTAAAAAAATCTCTCCTGGCCTGAATTCGCTGACAGCGCTGCTTTTAATCTGGGGAATTTTCAAGACGTCTTTCATCCAAGTGACTTTATCACATGCACATATTTTGCCAGGCGCCCCCGAAATTCACCACTTGTCTGTGGTCGTTTTATTTGCATAAATAAATAAATAAATAAATAAATAAACAAATAAATAAATAAATAAATAAATAAATAAATAAATAAATAAATAAATAAATAAAAGTAAAAGTAAAAGTAAAAGTAAAAGTAAAAGTAAAAAACAAATCCCAATCATATAATTGGGTTCAATGGCTATCATGCATTCAAAGGCACCGGGCTAGCATCAGTTCCCTAAATTCTCACTTGATGATACATCTCCGAAGAGAAAGTGAAGTGAGTCATGTCCACAAATGGCTGCGGCATCCACGTACTCGTGAAGGAGTCCACGTATAGCACTGATGTTAAACTCCGGTCCTTGAGAACTGATGTGCTGCACGTTTTCGATGACGCCCTCCTCCAACACACCTGATTGAAATGATCAGCTCGTCGGCAAGCACCGCAGGAGAATTGCTCGGCATCTTCCAAAGTAAATATAAGGAGGGCGCAAATTCATACAGAAGCGAAACTGCTGCTCACGCTGCAACAAATAACGAGAGAAACGCGATGCCAATTTCCGCATTATGAGGTTACGCGCTTCAGCGCAGCAAACCCCTGAAAAGCGAAGACGAAGGCTTCAACGCATGCAGATTTGATTTGCAAATGTGTGCAGTTGACACTTCAAGATGGAGCTCGTCGAATAATTCGTGAACAGTCAACGCAATTTGGGCAGGTTCGAGAGATGCGGACCCTGCAGGAAAAGGATGTGAAGATACTGTACTGTATATAGCACGTTAAGGTGAGTGAGCGCTGGCGGCCAGAAAGCAGTTGGGGAAAGTCACCGGGCTTGTGCCTCCTTTAGCTTTTGTTTTCCCTTAACAGTCATCGAATCTATATGTCATATATGCATCGCATATATGACATCTATGATGCATCCGCTGGCCACAGCATGAGATCAAACGCAATAGCGGTGTTGTAGAATGAAACTGTTCTGTGATGTTAATGGGCTCAAAATGAAGTTTGACTTCTATTTAAAAAAAAAAAAAAAAAAAAAAAAAAGGCAAATTAACCTCCAAGTGGAACAAAGTTCACAAACTAAGTTTATTCCAAGACATGAACTGCAGCTCTGAGGATTTCTTTTTTCTTCCCCCCCATTAAAACTCAAATGCAGTGAAGCCCTATTTATTGCAGGGAATTGGATGAAAATAAATAGAGAGACAAAACAAGCTTTTTATCGTTTCACCCAAGCATGCTTTAAACATTTTTAAAACCTTTTTAAAAATAGACAAACTTATTCAAGCACAAGGCAAAGGAGGCAAAGCATTTGTATTTTTCTCTACCAGGAAAAGCCAAAGAAAAAGCAAGAGCCCAACTGAGCAAGTGTGCTTTGTATTCCTAAAAAGACTTACTGGTTGAAGATTTGCTGAGGTCTTGCCTGATGGCACGCGGCGCCACCGTAAATTTCGCATGCGCCGTAAACCTAGCATCAGACCGCGCTTACGGATTATTGGAGTATTCTGGTCGGTGTGCAATGGCACTGCATCATACCCAGACATTTTGCTGGCGCACCTCAAATATGAAGAATCGGGTGTAAAGTTGATGCATCATGCTAACAAACACCTGCTGCTTCCAGCCTGAATGTTGCATACGAAATTTCAGCCCTGTGCGATGCTACGGAATAATGGCTCTCGAAGATGGATGGATGCGATTTACACCAGAGGTTGTTATTGACTTGAGCGCGATATCACTCCTGCATACCGAAGGCCATCTGTGTACGCAGGCCAAGGTTTATTGGAGACAAAGTGTTGGGATTTGCGCGCGAGCCCTTTATTCATAGGCTCGCAAAGGCAAATCATCATTTTGTGACATGAAAACTGATAGTGAACTGAGGCAGCATGTTGCCTTTATGTATTCGCTTCTCAATTTTTGAATGCCTCATATGAGGCAATTCAGAACCGATATATGGTCTCTATTAGTAAAAAAACAAAACAAAAAAACACACACACACAAATTATGCAGCTGTTAAAAATACATAAATAAATAAAAGACTTGCACTGAGCGGAAATAGTTGAGCCGACTGGTTCGGTCAAGATCCTGTTTTTGGTTAGATTACATTTGGTTTTGTTCCCTCACAGCCTTTTTTTTTTTTTTTTTGTGGTCTTTCTCATTATGGTTTTGCTTCCACCTGTTTTTATCATCTCGCTCAGCCCTTTGTGTCCTGTCCAGGTTTTCCTCGTTGCCTCGTCAGTTTGCTTGTATTTAGTTGCCTGCTTTCTGTCAGTATTTGTCGGATCGTTGTTGCTGTCATGTCGTGGTGGTTATCAAAGTGGTGTTTTGTTATGTTTTTTCCTGGTGTTTTGTTGTTACTTTGAGTGTTGGTCTTTTCAGGACGTCGTTAGTGCTTTCAATTTAGTTTTTACAGCGTGTTCCTGCAAGTGTTTTTGTCAATAAATTTCAAGCTGCTTCTCCTGCTTTCCACGCACAACTTGACACCATGCCCTGCACCAAAAAGGAACACTTTCATCAAAAGTTAATATTTGGAGTTGAAAATTCAGAAACATAAAATTGAAACCACGCTGGTCCTGCACTGAATGGATGAAACTCACACTGACTCGTTTTTTTTCCCCAAAACAGCAAAAACACAATACAAGATATGTAATTTTTCACTTGCTTGCTCAATCCACAAAGGGATCATGTGACCTCTGGATTTGTCATTTGGATTTACGAATCTTACGTTGAATGATGCAACATCCTGATTAAAGGTTGCATAGGCCTTTTTTTTTTGGGTGTGTGACGGGAGGGGAATCGAGGCATGATATATGTGTGCTGATGAAATTGCATCATCATCACCCACGGCCAGATATTTGGAATTGATATACCGTACATTTTTATTTCCACGTCATTTTGATACTGTATAATGGATGAATAGCGGCGTAACCGAAGAATATGCAATGGCCTATTTAGTACAGCGTGCAACTTGCATCATGATGGACCAAAAGTTAAAAGCAACATTGATCCTCTGCAGGCCGCTCGGGGCTGAGGCGCCGCATGATTTCATATTACTGTGATCATTAGTATGATTCATGCATAATTTTCTGGTCGTTAAATCAATTGTGGGGCTCTCTAATCAGGAGTAGACGCCTGCAGTTACACTGCCGGGCATCTCTGCTCATAACATGAAGTGATTAGACGAGGTGCACTGACGGTGTCCCGTGTAAACACAACATGAGGTACCAACACGTTCCAAAATGTGATGAGGACAAAGAAACTGTAGCTTCGGAGTTCATGGTAATTATCATGCTTAGTCTCAGAGATGGTCACACCACGACTAGAAAAGGATTGACCGTGCATTTCATGTCTCAAAAAAGATGATGAGTTGATTGCAAGCTTTGAGTCTCAAAGTGTGAAATCAAATCAAGCTGACATTCATCACTGGTCTGGCAGGCTGCTATTAGAATTGATGAGGTTAGCCAACATTTGAAGACAGGCGGAAGCACAAAAACAGTCCAAACATTTTAAAAAGGTATCATGCTGAGTCAAAAGCCAAAGAATGAAAATGAGTATTAAGACGAGATTTAAAGGTGGGCGCTGAGAGGTTGCCCAGCGTTCAGCGGGAGGTCATTGCAGAATTAGCACTGCAAAGAATAATACTCTCCTGAGCAAGTGTTGATGCCGCCTTCTGAAAGAAGATTCTATTTGATACTCGGAAAAGTGGGGGGCAAAGAGGGCTCCGGACTCACCACTACATTTCGAGATGGTGGAGGAGTGTTGGTTACAGTGACATCAGCAAGAGATTTTGGTTGCAGGGTGCAAAGAGAAGAGAAAAGAAAGAAAAGAGTAAATGGAAAAATCAATAATTCATGCTGTGTCCCAGTGTCCCGGGACACAAGACAGATGTGCCTTGACAAGGCAAAAGTGGCACACTAATCAAGTGAGATTTCTGCGACTCTTGATGTACCAAGTCGTCTGAAAGCGGTAGAAACCTTTTTTTCCCCCTTTGTTAGAGCATTTCCCCGCCCGAAAAAAAGGTCTACTAAAATAAGGCACGGTCGCACATGCTTCACTTGTATCACATCCCTCGCTCCTCCTTATTTTAGTATTCTGTAAAACTGGCATTCCACCGACGCTGCAAACGTTTGCGAGTTCTCTACCTCTGCAAAAACCTCTTGCAAAACTTTGCCGCTTACTGGCTTATGGGCTTAAGCAAAGGACATCCATCTTCACAAAATGCGACCTGCTTAACATCCAAATCAGCAGGAGAAAGCACCGGGCTACGTCTTGTTTAGTCGCTTAGCAACCGGTACCCACGCCATCGGCTGCATCTCTCAGTGGGTGCTGCAAAAAAACAAATAAAAACCCCAAAACAAAAACAAGTGCAATGTTTAAATCCCTGAAAAGAATCAAGTGTTGTGGTCCCCAGCCTTGTCGCATGAACCGATGACGCCTATATGCGTGAGAGGTGAAAGGTCTTCAAGGACAACCAGGGCAGCCCAGTTGAGAACAATTTATGTCCTGAGAATAATATGACTCAATATTCGGCGTCCCCTTACCCACACGACTCTTACATTGTAAATGATCGTCTGTCTGTATACGTGCCCTGTGAAAAATTGATTGGAGACCTGTCAGGGGGGGGGGTGTAATCAGCCATTAGTTTGCTGGGATGCATAAAAAGAGTTCATATGCTTTACGTTGCGAAATGTGAGGAATGCTGATATTATCATTTGAACTTCTGCTCTCCAAAATGCTAATTAGGTGTGTGAATGTTCAACTAAAATCACTCTGGCGGTGACGCTCAAAAGAAGGTATCGTCGGATTGTGGCGGAGGGTGGAAAAAAACCAATTCCATTTTGATGACGGCAGGATTATTGAGGCTTTCCTCCCCACCAAATCACAGGAAAGAGACAAAAACAAATCAATCCATCTCATCCATGACAACCATTGTAAGCAGTGCTTTTGGTGGGCACACGTTGACATCACGTTCCACAGGGAAGGCAGACCCTGTACAATGCTACACCCCCGTCGAACAGGATTCACGACTGACCGTATTGACCATATAGCGCAAGCAGTGGTGTTGCTGGGCTTTTTTTTTTTTTTTGTAATCAGTGTGACTGCCAATGCCCGCTGGCGTTTTGCGACAGTTCTACAATCCCTGCAAGCAGGGTCCTTTGAAATAACAGCGCAATTGAAATGTCACTCAAAAGCTTTCTGCGGCCCAGCCTTCACGGATTCGCCGCTGAGTGCTTTCGACTGCACTCCCGTCTTATGAACATTGCCGAGAACATTTTGCTTAATAGATTCAAAACACAAGTCAGGGTTATTTGAGTACCGGGTTATTAAATTGATTCCGAAGGCAACACGCATCCTTATTTACAAGTCACTTTGAAGAGGCATGATTACTGTCGTCCATGAGTTGAGGCGGTGATTCCGGAAAAAAAGAATACCAGAGAAAAGAAACACGGCGACTCAGGCTTTGCTTTCAAACTTATTTTAATATTTAAAAACGGTGACCTGTTTTACGCTGCAGATTGGTTGTTACAGATGAATGTCAGAGGAGTTAATTCACAATGACAATGTTACCACTGGAATAAAAAGGATGCGTTAAATGGCAGTTACAACAAGGACTAGAAAAAAAGAGTAGTTTTAATTTTAGCCATTGACAACAAAACATACTTGATGTCTGAGCGTTGTAGTTTTTTTTTTCTCTACAGTTTTTCCCTCCACTCTCGTGCAACTTATCGTACAGCTGTCCTCCATGCACCTCCTTGTTGATCTTTTTAAAGGGTCGATTCAGAAATCGAATGGCGTAACGACTTGACCCATCCATTGTCACGCAAATAAAATGACATTTCAAGTCCTCTCTTTTACTTTTCCATCCCCAAATCCACTCCGCGTGATGTTTTCTGTAGTTTTTGAAGTCGTTTGGATAAAGCAACACACTGTTTCAGGAACTCAAGCGAAACCCCTTAGCAGTGGATTTCATAAGCCAGCTGGGATCCAAAAATGAGACTCTGACTGAGGAAGACCTCCTCCGGGTCCGTGGTCAATGGCCCCTCGCCGCCATCGCCCGGATTCCTCCTAAGCTCCATCCCTCCTGATCTGGACAAGGTCTGAATCACTTGATGATCCAGGAGAGCTTCTTTCATGGTCTTTTGTTGGCCGTACCCTCCCATCACGGGGCACCTCACCGAGGCGGAGCCGACCGGCTTTGCGCGGTTCAGCACGTACATCTCATGGCCGCGGTCATCGCTGTACTCCTCCAGCTGCTCGAAAGTGGTGGGTCCGTCCGAGTAATCGTTGACGTAGATAATGCTCTCTTCTTTGCTGGCGCAGTAGGATCCCGCGTCCTCTTTCCGGTATTGCTGGTGACGGGTGTAGATCAGAATCAAGAGAAGAATAGCAGTAAGTGCTAACAAGGAGATGCCGACGGCAATGGCGGTCTGTGTGGCCGGGCCCAGCGCACTAAAGTCCATGCTGTCTTGCTCGTAAAGTGGCTCCTGGCTAACATCCGCAACCTTCGGTGGGTAGAAGGAATTGGATGAAGACGACACCGATGCGTGGGTGTTTAATTGAGGCCAGAATTGGGATGAATATGAAGAGGAGGACATGTTGACCGCTAAGTGAAAGGTAACCCGAGCCACGCCGCCGGGGTTCCACGCCTCGCACTCGTAGCGACCGGCATGCGCTACTGTCACGTTGCTGAGGAACAGCATGCCGCTGCCCATGTCTGGGTCGAAGCTGTCCCTCTCGCCTCCCTCCTCGGTCCCACGCACAAGCCCATTGAGTCCTCCCGTCTTTGTTCCCGCACTGCTGGGCAGGGCCGTCACAACTCCTCCGGCACCGGGTCGGAAGAGTTCACCGTTAGGTCCCAGCTCTTGAACCAAGCCTCGCGGGGACAACTGGGCCTTGCCGTTGGAAGATTTTTTCCAAGTGACCTGAGGCTGAGGATAGCCTGAGGCCTGACATGAGACTCTGAGACTCTCCCCGAGTCTCACAGTTAGATGACTGGGCTCAAGTTGTACGACGGGGGGGATGCATACCAGGCTGTTAGGAGCCACCTCACTCAGGCTGAGGTGGGAAAGGCGAGGCGGCTCAGAGCACATTAATCGACGCTGCTCAGCGGTGCTTAACAGCCGCTGTCCGTCCTCACCGATCCATGTCCTTAGCCAGCCAAGAGCGCAGTCGCAGCGCCATGGGTTCTCTGCAGGATGAGAATCAACGTTAGTTTTGGACTGAATGAAATGTCATCCTCGCCAGCAGTTCGTTACCGTGCTCCTCGCCTGTGGAACCCCCCCCCCTTAATGCCTGAGGTCTGCTCAAACTCTCAGCCCACTTAAACAGTTATTGTTTACTCCGGGGGTGGCACGGTGGGGAACTGGTTCCGGCTCCGGCCTCCCCGTGTGAAGTGTGCAAATTCTCCCCGTTCCTGCGTAGGTTTTGTCCAGGTACTTCGGTTCCCTCCCACATTCCAAAAACACTCACGGTGGGTTGATTGAACCGGCTCCAAATTGTCCCCAGTTGCGGTTGTGAGCGTGAATGGTTGTCATGAACCGGAAAATATGTTGTTCCTAACTCTAATGTGATAAGAGGTGAAAAACGGCGCTTCCGTTATATATAAAGGGAGACTGTTTGCAACAACAGACGACAAATGTTGACATGGGCGCGTTTAGACTGTCAAGGAGAACATTCTTTTATCTTTAGTATGACTTTCTGTTATTATGGAGAAATGCTTTATGGTCCGGATTAAACTGTTGCTATGGCAGCACCCACAATAAACTCATTGCGGGACTGCCATTGTTTCCCAGCTGGCAGTCGTTGGCATAGCGAAACCATGCCGGTAGCCTCTGAATATTCCTCCTTTCACTGATTGTGTTTGTCAGCTTTTGACAAAACGAAATCTCAGCATGTGTGAAGCTCAGCAAAAAAAAGATCAACCAGTTCATGTTACTTTTGCGGCTGCTTCACAAGATGATCTGCTATTTCTGATGACTTCATTGCTTTGTTTCACGACGAACAAGGGATGTTCTTTGGAATGTGACTTTTCTTCAAACCTGTGACTCGGAGCACCTGCAGGCTGACAAGCGGCCGGAGTGACGAGGCTCCCAAGGTTTGGAGGTGATTTTGGCTGAGATCCAGTAGAGCCAGAGACGACAATCCACGCAGAGCTTTGTCTGCCAGGAGCTCGATGCTGTTTTCCTGCAAGTGGAGTTCCTGGAGGCGCTGCAAGGACGGTGCACAAAACGACAAGTGTGAATACGAGTGAGCAATGCGCGCCACAAAATGAACAACAGTCAGCAAATCTTGACAGGCGACGGAAAGCTACTCCACGTTCTCACAAAGCCACCTGCAAACCCCTGAACGTGTCGTCCTGGACTCGAGTGATCTGGTTGCCCGCAAGGTAGAGGATCCGAAGATGCTCCAGACCCTGGAACGTCTCTGGGGTGACCAGATGGATGAGGTTTCCATTGAGGGCGAGTTCGAGTAACTGCCCCTGACTGAGAAATGCTCCGGGCTCCAGAGCTGAAATGCTGTTATTTTGGAGGTACAGGTAATGGAGGCCGCCCAGTCGGGTCAGATCCTGAAGACGGATATGCACAATCGCGTTGTCCTGGAGGAACAATGTCTGCGGGGCAGAGAGGGGGTAATGAAATCCATCCAAATCAATCAATGGGGGTTTGCTTTCTTGAGGCCAAGTGAAAGACATGATTTTGTCTCGACTTCCGTCTACATTCCACACACTCGCACCTCATTCGATTAAATTCATCAGCACCAGCTGCTTCAAACGTGTTTTGTTTTTAAATGCAAATGTATCCCCAGACCGTTTTGGTTTGGTGTGATAATCAACAAACGATATTGGTGGAATAATACAATTGTCGCTTGGAACATGCATTCAAACGTTGACACGTTGATATGAATTGTTAGAATTTAGGATTCGCTCATAACTTTTAAGACCGAATCGTAGCAAAGTATCATCCCCAAAAATGTAACCATAGAGGTTGCCGAATGGCACATTAAAAGAAATAAGAAGGAAAGGAAAAAGAACCATAGAGGGTTGAGGTTAGTGGAAGGAATTATTCGAGACATGGCTTTATCAATATTCATAAGGTGCCGTCATGCTGCCGTACGTGAACCCGGGATGTGAAGACGGGCTGATGTTCAACATCTGCTCGACAAATGATCAGAGGGTCACTTGCCGCGCTAGATTCAATCATCGCCCCTCAATCAGGCCTACATCCAAGAGGGTGACGGCAACACAATCATGTCACTCCAACGGATTGGAGTGGATCGCAGACACGTCAACGGATGGCAAATCACGGCGACGGAACTTTGGCTGCAGACCGACCTCAGTGAAGGAGGGGACACGCTGCGGGATTTCTTTGATTCCTAAAGAGCCGCACTCCACCGTGAGACTGTAGCAGCGGCAACCGGAGGGACATCCCGCCGAAGGTCGGGAAACTGCAGTCAGGATGATCAGGAGGAGGCGCGGCGACAGCCACAAGACGACCATGCTGGATGAACGGCTGAGCAACTGACACTGAGAAAAGGAGAAGCGCGAGCCCAATCTGTCACTCATCAATTCTTCCGCTTCATTCAAATGTAGTTTGATGCAAGACATCTGCATAAATATTGCCTGCGCGCTGAGGAGGTGCGACTTGATTCTGCACTCGAATGAGAATCGCTATCCGAGTCTGATCAGAATGTCTGCCCTTCCCCCTCGTGCAGATAAATAAAGTATGCAAAAGATTGGTTTCACCACTTTGATGCAACTCATCAGCCGGAACAATGAGAGCACATTATTATGACGTCGACTAACGAGCCGGGCGAAGCACTTCAACGTAATCGAGCGAGCCGTGTGAGGAACGCAAATATGAATTTGCATTGAATCATCTTAGCGCAGTCGGGGAAGTTGCGTCGCTTGCAACGATGTTCAGAAAATGGCCCGAGAGGACTGATGAAAGTCGCGATTGGCAAGGCTGTTTCGCAGATGTAACGAAAGGGCAACCGCTTCGGCGGTGACCTTATTAAGAGCCGTGATGGACAACGTTGTACTTTGGCTCGCAAGACGGCTTTTTTGTCTTTTTAGCGCACGCACAACCACGTTCACTGCGTATTTCTTTCATCGTGGCATGAAGACAGCTGGTCAAATTGCGCCGTTGGTTGTTCACTATTTTGAAAGCATTCAATCCTCCCATCTCTCCATGTTCCTGCAGCAACAGCGCATTGGGTTCGGTCTTGTAAACTCTGAAACCGTGTTTACACCAAAAGAAACCTCTTGCCTCTGGCTGCCTCCTGCGGCAGCATTTGCCTTTGATTAAAAACTCGGCGTTTATTTACTTTGATGATCTAATTGTGGCACGATGGTCAAGGCCTTCACTTATGTTATTCTACACCCTTAACTTCATTCCACTACTTGTTCTATTTTATTCCTCGCACATTTTTTTAACACGCTACTCCCTCCACATTTTTCTTAATGAAGTTTAATTTGAATTAAGCATCTTTTGGCCACCTACGTTTAAGACCCAGGCGAATCGCCAGAAGAAGGGGGAGGTAACACGTTTGAGTTGCTCCACAAATTGACTTGATTCACAATGTGTGCGTGCATTCGCAAGTCATTGCTTCAATATGACGTGTTGTTTGTGTTCACACCCAAATACAGATTTGTGAACTACATAGACCATATGATACTTTGCGAATTGGAATGAGACAAGCTGTTTTGATCAAATTGGCTGCGTTCACATCCACAACGGCGCTCACCGCCCGGTGCCCACTTGCACGGCGATGTGAAAATACCAAAACTCCGCACCGGGCATGAAAACGGCGCCCCTCGTCTCACCATATTCATATTCATTAACCTGACACTAAGCATGTTTGGAGTGGTGTAATAATCCAGAGCAGCATTGTAATATTGTAACTCATATTTCAGCCTGGCAGCGCTGCACTATTAAGAGAATGAGCAATGAGCTGTATGTTAATATTTCATGTTATATTTAGAGAGCATTTACAAAGATAGCCCGGCTCCAGTAATCCATTGTGACCTACATCAATAGTCCAGTCATCAGAGAGACACTTCGGAATAAAAGAAGCCAAGAGCTCTCTTCGCGCGATTGTAATTGTTGGACAAAGGACAAAAATTGAATTTTAAATGTGGCCTTGGACCGTCATTCCATTTTTTTCCCCCAGTGTTTCGCTCTGTGCGTGTGAGAGAGAAAGAGAGAGAGAAAGAAATTTTAATTGCTTTGATTCACGATGAAAATGTCACAGGGCGATCAGAGAGCAACGAGACTTGTTTGCCCCAAGCTAAGAATCGACACCGAAAAGGATGCATCTTGCCTGATAGACGTTATTCGGCAAGGAGCAAAACATCAGGCCAGCAGCGACATCCTGCTAATTTTGTCCGCCACACAGAGAGCCACATTTGAATCTACATTGAAAAATCAATCAACATGTGGAGTCCGCAAATTTTGGAGACTAAATTGTCCAAGTGTGCCCTGTGGTTGACTTGAGACCAGTCCAGGGTGTTGCCCCGCCTCCCGTCCAAGTTAGCCGGCTTTAGTTACCCGTGCCCCTAATGAGGACACGTGGCCGAGAAATTGGATGTACAAATTGGAAATTGGATGCGGATGCATGGCTAAATATCAACGCAAAAGACAGTCGGCTCGGCCAAACTTTTGGGTTTAATTTTAATCTCATCAGTGTTCTCCGAAAATAAAAAGGAGATGACAAATCTGAAAAAATAAAAAATCTTCAGTGAGTTGGCTTCCTAAATCAACAGCGCTGACTCTTTATTTTTTTTCTTTTTATGTTGCTCCTCTGTTTTTCTCGTATACTCCTGTTTTGTTTCTCTCCCTCTATTTTTTGTCATGCTGATGTTGGGATTTGGTGAGAGGTCAATTTGTTCATTTCAATTTCAGTAATCCTCCGCGGTACAGGCGTAATCTGCACAATCAGATGCTTGTTAGCTAAGCCGCTCTCGGCGCTGCCGATGTTTTCACGGAGAGGTCTCCGTTGTTTGCGTTGAAAAATGAGGTCAACTGTATCCCTCCACCGACAGCGTGAAAATGTAACGGGAGGATTGGAGCTTAATGTTGTGTACTTTGATCTGCATGTTAAAAATCAAACACGAGAAGAACCGGTCGAGGCAGAAGCTACTTCTCCAATCAAATCAAAACAACACAACAATAAAGCGCATCCGCATTTTTTTCACCCATGTGCATCCCAAAGAGCAAAAGACATTTTTGCGCCGCCGACGGAACAGCTTTGACCTCCCATTTGTTTGAAGACATTTTTGGAATTCCTTTTGCTCCTTCCCAGCACTGTCCTCAAGCATGCTAACTTGTGACGGACCATCTGTACTGCGATTCGGCTTTTTGGGGTCCGGTTTGTCATGCCCTCTTTTAACGATGACGGTTCTGTGGTGGCATTTTTAGTTTGTATGCCAAATAAACCGAAAGGAAAAAAAAAAAATCAACGAGCACACTTGTATTCGCACACTGGCTTTGGTGAGTTATGACGCGACAACATGCAAGTCATGTCAACGTCTGATCCAAATCGGACACGCGAACCAGTCGCGAGCACGTCTCCAACTTGTTTTGAAAGACACCATCGCGCATCTAATAATAACAGCGGCCAATGACAAACATTCAAGGCACGGAAAACGAAAGCCAAAAAAATGACAAATCAAAAATGAGAAGTAGAAAAGATGTCGGACGTTTCCGAGCGCAGCCGACATCCGCGGCGCTCGGGGCGAGAAGCCAAGTTCACATCTGTGCGTTGCCATTGCTGCTGGTCTGCCTCATCTGTTGTTATGGTAACTCTGATGATAAGGGGGAAAGTGTGCTCGCGGGACCCAAAGGCCAGACACACTTCCTGTGAGCTTCGGCAAAAAGCGGCTTAGAAATACAAGCTGTCATTCCTTCTGGAAAATTCCTCGCAGCAACTTTAGTTCTGTGATAACCGGGAGAGCATTTTGAAATTCTCTTTCATTCCCATTTGTTTTTTGGGCTGAAACTTTTTCTCTCTTTTTTCGGATTCCCTCTCTTTCCCTCTCCATCTCTCCGTGCGACTCTTGCGACTGCCAGGCTGCCTCGGCCACTTCTCCATCATGTTTCCATCCCCATTTCTGACCTCTTTGTTTTCTCATCGCTTGTCCTTGTGTCCTGACTGACGGGTGCTCAATCATTTTTCCTCGCAGCATCCTTTTGTCCGCAAACACACGAAGGCCGAGGCAAGCTGGGGTGACACTTTGGTATGAACTACTCTACTTGAACCCCTAAAATCCAAAAACAACCTCAGAATGTGAGTGACAGTCTCGACCACACACACAAAAGCCCAAGCCCATAAACATGCACCGCACATCCGAGGCAGCCTTTACGTTCCAGTTTGACTGACAGATTAGATAACGCGTGCTGTCTGCCACCAACAGCCAACATGATTCTCCAGCGCAAATCAGATCCGGAGAGATGGACATAGACGCAACATACGCGCTCACACGTTTTTGCAGGTCAGTGGTCGAGGAAGCCCTGCTCGCCATTGATTTCTTTCTTTTTCACACAATTACTCCGGCAGGCTGGGCCCAGCCATTGATTGGAAATTGCCCTTGTAAATATGTGCGCTAGCGAGCGATAAAGGAGTCAGCAAAATAGATGAAATGTACGTGAATTATGTGCGTGTTTGGCCAGACACTCCATTTCCCATTTTAATGACATTGGATTATTCATCCGTCGGACGACGTCGCGTGTTTTATTTTGGGCGGGCCTGACTGACTGATGGACTTGGGAACCGGTGAAATTTACCGACGCAAGCGATGACGCAAGTGCGGTTGAAATAATGTGACGGACGGACCCACTGACAATGAAAGTATGCTTCGGCTTGAAAAAAGTGATGGACTGATAAATCGTGACAAAGAGCACGGAGGGACTCTTGCAGAGCGTCGTTGAGCTCCTTGTCTGAGAAGTGGAAACCAACAGAAGTGGGCTTTTGCCGGAAGCTCGTTCGTCAACCGTGAGCAGCCCGGGTGCCTGTCCGTCATTGTCTCTTTGGATTGACCTGCCGCCGAACGTCGGGCAAGCACCCTGGATACCCCATTTTTCAAACTCGTCTTCAAACTCATTTTTATTCTTTGGCTTTTGACTTGATTTTTAGCTCATCATTCGTAATCTATTGTGTATTGTTGTATGCATTATTTTAGCTCCATCTACAGCACTTGCTTCAAATTGCTCTAGAAATACACTTGAGTTTATTTCGTCACGTGAACAAATTTAGAGCCCGTTTTATGCACCCTTTGATAAATGAGGCCCCGATGATCTCTCGCGCATCCGTTGGGAATCACTGCTTTAGACATCTCGATTCTCACTTTGTGGAAAACCGAAACTGATTATTGATGAGCGCTCAAAATAGCGGCTGTCACTGCCGTATTGTGTATCCGTGATGCGTCCCCTTGTGTTTTCAAAGACAGAATCTGTGTCACCTTCTGACACCGACATTCCTATTTAAAGGTCAATGTCCTCAACATTCTCCCAAGTAGAAGCACTGTTTCCAATTGAAATGTGACGGTTGATTGACACAACGGATGAACGCAATTCATTTTCATTTGCCGCGCCGCAGAATTTGCCGCCATCTCGACTTCTTCTTCTCGGTTGATTTTCACAAGTGGCGTTGCACACGGCTCCGTCTGTCCCAATGCTCCGCGCCCATTCTCGTCTGAGCGGCAGCGTTTCTCGCTGTAATTGATGGATGACATCTGACAGGACGGAAGACGGATGAAGGGAAGTTCAAGCCTCCTCCTTTGAGAAGCACAAATATCCCTTTTTCATTTATATTTTGCTTGCGGGCATTCGCACTGAACAATTGGGAATTCGTCCCGATTCTGCCCAAGCGCGAGCATTACGGTGCCGTTGCAGCTGGCTGAATTTAAACTGTAAATATGCTCGTTTTTATGGGCCCTCTGTTGACACGACAGCGTTACTCAAACAGCAGTTTGAAGTGTGTGCAAAATGCGGCCCAAAATGAAACCAGGAACGATGCTCCAATCGCCATTTTATGGCACTCTGCAGCATTTGGGTTCACCGTGGATGCACTAAACTGCGCGCGGGTGGATGAGGGAGTCGGAAGGGATTGTACTTCCATGTTACCGTGGAAGTGAGAGCAGCTGCCCGACACAGGTCGAACGACGCCGTCAACCTGCCCGGTGAATCCTCTCGCTCTCAATGGTGAAAAGTATTCTGATTCATCCTTGTGCCATTCTTACTGAGGCTGAGCTTTTCATTCTTGAATCTTCGGGGAATCGCTTTGCCATACAAAACGTCTGACGTTGATTTCATTGCCTGGCAGACGCAAACGCATAAAAAATGTAAACGTCTGCAGGCAGAAGCGTTCAACTTGTCGGCTGTGTAGATGTGCTCACATGAGACAACACCCCCCCCCTCCGCCCACCCACCCCCAATCTTGGAGTTAGACAAACAGAGTCCTATACAAGGACCTGCTGTTTGGCCCCATGTCCATGTCTCGAATAGCAATTAAGCAGGGTCATAGCACAGCCGCTGTGACATTAGCCGAGAAATGGCACCACTTAATGCTGAAAATGAGAAAACATGACCTTCTAGTTAGAACCTTTACTGGCTCTGCGAGCTCTGATGTGCAATGTGTTTCCTCCTGCATTTAGCTACTTTGCATTGTGCACAGCACTGAGTTTCTGAATTGTTTTCTGGAATTAAGACTGAGATCAAATTAACGCTCAACGAATTGATTTGGGGCAATTATTTTGTAAGAGGGTGTTGCCTTGAACACAAGCCATTGATGCATTTGCGAAGTAAAGATTGACAGAATGCCAATCCACCTGCAATTGGAGCACACCGAAAGGCTTTTTCTATACTTCAAGGTACAATGTTGATGAATGGCTATACAAGAATTGGACTGAAACAGTTTGTCAATCTTTCTGGGGCTGAGAAGGTGCAAGTGTTTTTTTTTTCTTTCCAAACTGCACAAATGTAATACCAAAGGGACAAGTAAGTGCCCCTTCATGTTAACCAGTTTCTGTAATCACTGTCACTCTTCTGTTAATCCTTCATTATGCGATACCGTGTCACATACACAGATATTTTGTACAACTAATGGTAATAATCATAATGATGACACTGCTGATACACCAGCCTAGGCTACATCTCATTGATGTGAAGATGAAAAAGAAAACTGCATTTCAGAGTAAATCCTCATATTACGTGTCCACCGCGAGTTTTTTTTTTCCCCTATCGCACTGACTAAATCATCCCGTTTCCACACGATTGCGACGTACCAATTCTCCGCGTGTAAGGGTCCTCGCTCTAGCCACGTAAACGCCGAAAGAAAGCAGCGGGCATTCTCAGGAGATCAAGTCCCGTTTCAATCCGTGCAAACCGCACCGTTCCGTCGGCCGAGTTGGCGATGCTATTCCACACAAGTGCGGGCTCGTCCATTAGAAGAAGTGGATGCGGGGCGAAAGCGGCTGATGTGGTGCGCCAACGCCGGACGTCATGCTGGTGATGGTCGATTGACTCTTTTTTCCCCCCCTCCCCTCCTCCTTCTTTTGCTTTCTGATTTCGCGCGCCGTTTGATGTGATCGTCCAGTAATAACGCACCCAACTAATGTTGTGGGGTTTTGTTTTTGTGTGTGTTGAGTTGATTTTCAGCCAGTCGGCGAGAAAGACAAAGTGAAGGAGAGGGGCGGGCGCTATTAATTCCCTTTTTCCTCATTCATTTTCAAACCGAGATGGATGTTCCACTCAACCTGGAGCATCACTCCCCCGGTGAATTTAAAACAGTCAGTCGATGCTCGACCTCCTGCGGTTGATATTCTATATATAATGCAGAGTAGGGATTAAAATGCTCAACAGCATGTGCCGTATTATAATTACTATTGTTATTATCACTGTATTTAAAAATGGTGTCCCCCAACCAATATTGAAATCGAATCACACGTGTTACTTGGCAAATGCCACAAGACAGTTTCAATAGCAAATATGTTTTTTTTTTCTTGACTTGACTAGACTCCTTTGAGATCCGAAAAACTCCATGTCAGAAATTTCTGATGACACAGTCGAACCTCATTACAACTTACCCCGACGGACATAACGAATCTGTACATTGCAACGGCGGTTCTTTTGAACCCTTTCCAATAAAATGGCCGCCAACTACCATGTATGAACCTGGTATGAACATTTATAGATGTAAAAACATCAACACGTAATACAGTATAAAAATGACAATTACAACTACATGTATATTAAGTAAATATGATTTTATAAGACATGAAACAACTGTAGCATTCCTACTTTGTCTCTGAAAACATTCAGTCAGCAAATGTTAGCCACCATAGGCAACTAGTTCAAAAAGTTCGTGAGCTAAAGCGTTCGTCAGCCGAGGTATCACTGTATTCCATTCATCTTGATCAGGGAAGTTTGAGTCCGTCTTGCAAGGAGGAAAATGATCCTTAAGACAAATTTTGTGACTCTAACCAGTGAACCTCACTCCAAAAAATTGGGGTCAAACCCAGGTGACACCCCATTTTCACAAAGTGACGGTGTGGCACCTTCGAATACACCGGCTATTTTATGACTGGGTGTTGACACACTGTTTTTCACACTGTCCCCGAACTTTCAACACCAGCCGATTTGCAGTGCAGGATGAGAATTATGCCAAGCGAAAAGACTAAATGCAATTTGATTCTATTCTGTCAGTTTTGCACTTGCAAGTCAGCTGAAAAATACATGTGTACTTTTGAAACATGAATAATTCAAATACTTTGTGTCGTACAGTGCAGTACAATCATACTGTATTGGAAAAAAGACCTTCACATGGCTTAGACGCTAGGAATAATACCAACAATGGTCTTCCATCAATTTTTTTAATGTATTTTACATTGTTATCCTCTCCTCTATATTGTAGTTACATTATGGGGGGGCCATGCTGAATGAATTCCACAGACCACGGCCTTTCATTTATGAAAGGTTGCTGGCTGGCTGCTGCCTGCAGATGTAAACCTCCCTGCTTGACTGACTCGCCATTATGTTTCATGCACGCTAGAAATGAGTGCGCAAAGCTGAAGAACGATTTATCTCAACCGGTGCAGCCTCAGACTCGTGTGCAACCATATTGCTCGATCATAAAGCTTGGGAGCGGTTGGCTGAATACTGTATGGGCAAAAAATAACATTTGACAGCATATTCCAACGCCTGTGGTACTGATTACCCAGGATCTGCAAAATGGAACCTCTGCGAAGAATTGATGTGGCTGCGACCCCGGAACACTGTTCCTCACAAACACAACCTATGATGATCTCAGCAAGATGCGGCTCAACCCTCCACGGGGCTCCTAATGGAGTCATTTCAATGGATTTTTCAGTGAATCTTGAATTTGAAAAAAATAACGCAAACGCTTGAGACGGCAGCGCGCCCTTCAATCATTTTTTCCAGTCCTTCATCAGTTCACAGGGCCATCAATGTTCCGTCGAGAGACGTTCCCCGCAGGGAGGTAAATTATACCGCAATCTGGAGCTATTTCATCATTACGTGGTAGACTTTAACCAGCCCACGCGTTAGGAAAGAACATGCATCCGTTACATTCATAAGGCATTGAATCGATCGCAACTGGACCGTTCTGGACTAAGACAACCGGAACGGACCGGCCCTGAGAATGAAATGACCTTGGATGAAGGAGACTATTCATCAGCATACGTCAAAACGTCACCGCTATTATTCGGAGGCTGCTTTTGCCCATTGTAAATGGTGGTGGTCAGTGACTAAACGGTGGGATGTTCAACTCCAATCCGGCAAAAATGGTCAGGCTAGAAAGGTATTGACGGCTTGAACGTCACCTCATGGATGCTCTTATGGTTTACAAAAATCTTCCATCTGTTACGTGCTCTTCAAATGGTTTGGAATTTGGGATTGCTCTGAATAACCGCGTGTCCATTGGTTGCGATCTGGGATTAATCAACCTCTGCTGTATCTGCTGCCTGACAATACATGGATGCGTCGTTTAGCGGCCGGGGTGTCGCTTCCCGTGAAAAGGTTTCCTTGCCTGAGGAGTGACAGCTTGTTTATAATTGTGTCTTGTGAAGTTAAGCACGACACACGCACGGTGTGTGAGTTTGAGCTTGATGTTAATGAGCTCCTCCTATCCCCCCCCGGAGTTTGTTTTGACCCACATCAGAATAATTAACGTCAAACTCGAATGTCTGTAAGACAGTCCTTTCTGTTCACCGTCTTCAGAAAAAGCGGTATCCCACAGTCCCTTTGTATGCAGGCGAAGTCCTGTCTGCATTTTTTCGCACATACATTGGTCCATAAACCTTGCTAGCAAATTGTGTTTTCCAAGTCAAATCACTTTGCAGTTAGAAAGGAAGACTTTTGAAAACCCCGACTTTCCCCTCCCCATCTGCAGGTAGAGCGTTCTCTCGCATCCAGTTGCTCAACTGTCGAGCTATACGAGTGCACCGCAAGTCGTCACAGTTCCATTAGTGCAGCTTTGCGGCCTTTTTTAGACAACAAAGGTGCTCAGGTAAATGTGTGTACAGCCATGTGAGTCTTAATCTAGAGCAGCGGTCCTCAACCACCGCTTGGCGGCCATACATACCCCTTTTCCAAACAAACAAAAACTTGCTCCTCGTTCGGTCAGTCCTGTGCTTCGTTGGTGCTTAACAAGTTCTGACGTGTTTGGTTTTCCAAGTGCAGGCACATCTCCTTGGCATACGCCACATTTGGTGCGACATTTGGACAACTGACTTGAGTTGGTGGCTCGTTTTCCATACCTACACACTTTGAGCACCGAATGAAGACTCAGTGTATAAGACATTTCTTATCGAATCTCTCTGCGATCGAATATAATGGTGTGAATAATTTACCAAACAGCAGAGAAAACACACGACACAATTTGATAGAGTGAATCACTTTGAGACCGAGGGATAGAGTGATCAAGACTAAACCAAACTGCCAACTAGGTGCTATGATTTATGTGTAAATTATCCGTTGTGCGAAAGATGGGAGTGCAATTTCCATATAAATGTGGAGGTGGAAAAAAAAATCAATAGACAGTAGGTTAGAAATGTTTGTGCTGTGATCTGCATGGATTTAGATGACAACGATAAGCAATCGTATGTACATATCAACAGTATATGAAGATAAGATGGCTTTGAAACTACACACGCAATGCAGAATGAGATCATCGGTGAAAATTCAGGACATGAAAGCCGTTCAAATGGCCAACAACAGCCGTAGTGCTCCATGCAGAGATTTGTTCCACTGATCAGAAAGCCTAAACAGTCTTAGGGCCTTCATCTGTGAGCAAACCACCACAGAAACACTCGCTGTCCCTTGCTGCTAACAATATTTGGGCAACGGACAAAATTGCAGCGATAGACATCCCGAAAGGATGATAAATGCAACCAAACTGATTAGCATGACCAAATACCTCAGGAAATAATGAGCCAAAGTGATGTGAGATCTGCTAAATGGACCTTTCAAAAGTGTGCTTGTGCTTTGGCGCTCTCCATTTAGACAGAAAGTGCTGGCACCCGGCACGCTCGCATATCCACCCGGGCATACCAACGCGCACACAGTGACACGCCGACAAATAACGCGGCGCAAACAAGCGGGACGGAGGTGTTTGTCTCTTCTTGGATATCCCCTGATGGCTTTTCATTTGTGATTTCTCAGGAAGTCCATTACTATTGCAGACGGGCACCGTGCTCGCGCACCACAATCAATACTCTTCCATTAAGGTGATGAACGGTCCGTTTCCCCAACCTTCCAGAGTCAAGACAAATTCTCAGGACCGGCTGATCCAAATCCATCAATGCGGATATGACAGCATATTACGCCAAAAGGCTGCATGAAAGCTGAAGCGAGAGAGCCGTACGGAACAAAATTTGAATTCCACTTTGCTATGACCACCTTAAGCGCCTGCTCCCATGACAATGTCATATTGCTTGTAAATGTAAAAAGGATCATTTGTTTTCTTCTTTGCCTAAGGAGAACACACATTTAAGGAATGCTCATTAAAACATAACTTTACTCAAGTCAATTTGTCTCTTTAAAGTGATTTGGTAGCACTTCTCTATTACATCAGGGAAATGGAAAGTTAACCTTTGGAAAACAACAATTAGCTTAACTTCTGGTTATTGACGTATAGGGAAAACGCTCGGGGAAACGAATGTCATGTAAAATCAGAGAATGTTACCTGCTAACGGAAACCATTTCCTTTTAGTCGAAGGGCTGACATGTTCCATTATCTCTTGCCACATTGGGAAAGTAACTTACAATTTATTGAGCAGCTCAAGGCTGAAGATTGAAAACAACAGGGGTGTACGTGCAGTGTCCAGCAACGTGTTGGTTTGAAATGCCTTTGCTTAAAAGAAGAAAAAAAGCTTGCTAATTATTTTCATGTTTATGACAAACTGTGCTGTTAAGACTTACATGCTGTGGATCTCGGTAGTGGCACAATAACTGAAGAGACGTTACTTTGCGTGTGGCACAGCAGAGTCATGGAGACGAGGTTGATTTACAGAAAAAGATTGGACATTTATTTAGAAAATTCTTGATCAAAGACTCACTGGTGGTGTAGTGATACACTCGCCTGACTTGTGTGAGGGCGGCATGGGATCGGTTCCCACTCAGTGACGGATGGATGCGGGTGTGAATGGTTGTTTGTCACTATATGGACTGATTGGCGACCGATCAGGGTGTAGTCCGCCTTCTACCCGAAGTCCGTCTCCCTGTGGCCCCGTTCAGGACAAGCGGTGTTGAAAATGGATGGATGGGTGAATGGACTACGACAAAAACAGTGAAAAATGAAGGTCACACGAATACAAAATGAAAGCAATCTCCCACCTATAAGAATAAATACAGGACTTATAAACAGGAGCCCATAGCAAAAAATGAGCCCATAACACACATCCAAGTTCCCACACTCGACATCTATAATAGTTAAGTAGTAACATTTGTGACGTGGTGGCGTGAGCTGAGGAGGAACAAGCCCTGGGGCAAAGACTTCTGGAGTTTCCACAAACACCTGTTTATTCTCAACAAAATAACAGGTCCTCAGCTTCACCCCACAATACTTATGAGCACTGCCGGACCGAGTCCATGACAACAAAAAAGTGTTCTCAGGAAGTTGAAGAGAAAGGTGACCAATGGAAATAGTCAATTAAAGAGGCGCCACCATGTGGCGTGATACCAGACTACAATAATGGACTGTTACACATTGTACATGGCAAAAAAGGAAGGTCTCTATCAGGAACAGCAGCCTTCAGTGTTCAATAAGGCATCTGCCACTTGTCTTTGCCTTTCTTGTGCTAAAATAAGACTATGACCTTGGATCAACAACTCCCAATGCATTAACCGCTGATTGTGGTTGGACATCTTTGGCAGGAACAGGAGAGGGTTGTGGTCAATATAGTTCGAGAAAGGCCTGGCTGCGGGTTGAAAAAAAAATCATAGCAAAAGTTTATTTTTCCAACGGTGAGAAATATGACGCAGGATGGGGGATATTATGAAAAATTACCGGATTTTCTGTTATATCCGTAAAGTATGTCACCAGTGATGCAGGTGAAGGCGGTGCTTCTCTGTCACGTGATAGGTTACGCTAAAAATCAGGGTGTCCAACTTCGGTCCTCAAGGGCTGCTCTCCTGCCTGTTTTCCAGCTCTCCCAGGAAAAACACACCTGATTCACATCATCAGGATTGTTCTAATGCTGCTTCAGAGATGGCTGATGAGCTGATCATCTGAAACAGGTGTGTTGCAGCCCGGAGAGCTGGAAAACAGGCAGGACAGTGGCCCACCAGGCCCGAAGCTGGCTAAAATGAATCCCAAGAGGTAGCAAAACGAATATTTAAAAAAAAAAAACCAAACGTCTTTGGAAAGTTCCTTTGGGAACGGGAAAATGCCCATTCAGGTGACAGAAGAGGAGCCTATAACTTCCGAGAAAGACAAGGCTACATTTTATAAGACATTATCGGGAATCCTACTTAAGACACGGATTTATCTCAACGCACCAAGCCCCACTCGACATAATCTGCGGCGGTGGTGAGTCGTATTTTTCATGCACTTTTTATTTGCAGTGTATCTTATTTTGAAGGCACGTTTAAACGTTACCATAGCGACCAGAGAGTGTTGCGATCAGGTCGGAAATTCCTCGTGTCACGTGTTAGGAAAATACCAATGTTTTCATGCAGGTCATATCATATTATTTTGTTGTATTTATCCAGGTCTGTGGGGTAAAAAAAAGGTCTGGTACCGTTGTATTAGAGGATACAAAAGTGTAGGTTAATGTTCTACTCTGTACAGTAATTGCATTCTGTTCTGAGAGTTTTATCCAAGCTTATTCCTAGAAGTTCTAGTCACATTTTTAGACTAAATGCTACAATGATCTTGAGGCTGCAAAAAATGCTTTCTGTCAGAAAATGCGAATCCATTCAGGGAGACGTCCTTTAGCCACACACGCATACACGCATGCTCACACATGAAGCAGAACCGCTTCGACTACAGTTAAATGATCCCTGATTTGAATGAGAAGCATTTTAACCTGTGGGGGACACTAGGACCCAGCATCCCCCACAGGTAGCAGGCAGAGAACAGCCTACCTTTTCTAAATCCCGTGAGATTTATCAAACTCATGTTTGTTCTCGCCATGTTTTGACCATTCTTACGACACACCCGCCCGGTATAGTTGTAGTTTGGTAATTTGAAGACACGGTATTGGGTTGGTGTTCTTTTTCCACACTTCTCTTGCCTTACTAAACAAGCTTTGAGCTTTTTACATCATCGAGACGCACAGCCGAACAGCAACACAATTGGTCAAGTTTAATCAAAATATGGAATGCGTTAATCAATAGTTATATGGGATGTGTTGTGGATGCATATGCATCGGGGTGGGCTTTTGTAGGATACTGTTTGTTATTCAATTGATTTTCTGTTTTGTTGCATTGTTTTCACTTTTCTGGGCGTCAGTCAAGGGATCATTAATTTACGTTTTTTGAGAAGCGGCCCTGAACGCCTCTCGAGTCGAACGGCAGTTGAGAAGACGCGTAGTCCAACATAGACGTGTCTGTATTCGCCCGAGTGTGAAACTAATTAATAAAGTGAATATTCTGAAAAACACCGCGGCAGCTCTGTTTGCTTCGGAGCTGCAACACTTTTATATGTCATAAGTGGGTTTGACCCACTTTGACCCATATCATTTATTGATGACACAAATACCTGATCTTTAAAATAAATTTTATTTATCAATGTAATTTAACAGTTTTACAATATACAGCAGACAGGACTAAGACGTTTCAATGTATTTTGGCCCTAAAGGTTGAAGAAGAAGAAGAACAGACGGTTAGATAGAGATATGACAGAAGATACCAGAAGAACTGTGCTTTTCATCTGTGCATTTCCTCTTTTACGCATGGTAACAACACAGAAGTTTGCAAACTACACTTGGACCATTTCTTTCAGGAGGACCACGAGAATCGCTCCCCCCAACGTGAATGTTGTGCATACATCATCAAGCACATCTTCTCCAGTTGCTTGTAAAAAAGTGTTTTAAACATAGTATTACATGAGATACATATGAATCAGTGGTAATTTCAAGAGGCAAACAGGGTAGTGGACTTTGTCCAATATTATCAACGTTTTGCACCTCTGCATGCTTTTTCTGTTTTCACATCAAAAGCTAATATGCAGTGCAGAGCCGTATTTTAGATACCCCATGCAGAATCGACCACAGACTGTGAAATGAAAAATGGGTCCTGAAATCTGTGGAATCATTCTTCCTCAACATATCATTATTTCTGACAGCAATGTCATTATTATTATTTGGTGTTTGTTCTGCTCAGGTTTTAAAATGTCTGGGATTAGTCTGTCAATTAGTGGCCACTGCTCTTTATTATGTTGCTGCAACCACTGTCCGTTCCCAAGCTCGCTCACTGTAAAAACGCATTATTTTTCTGTAGTTCAAGTTTCAATCCATAGCTTTTTGTTTGGCAATACTCATATAATATCAGTTGACTCTGTCTCGTGTTGTCTGAGAATATGCGTTTTAAAAATAAACAAAGTCGTCACGGCACACGGAGAAACAATGACTAAATTCTTAAGACAAAATAGGTCGCCTTCTTTCTCTTCTATTAGTACAAAATTGTATTATAAGATGGGCTCCATATAATTAGCAGGTAAGACTCGAGATTAGAGGTACATTGACATGAACACCACGTCTGCTCTACGTGCACTCAGCAGTAAAAGCGAATCCACTACATGCAGTACACAACACACGGGACATCTACATTAAACATCGAGTAATGACAAATCCAAAGGAACCTCACACTCGCCCCCTCACACACGCGCAGTCATTTATATAATTTGGACATTTCTATACAAAGGTCAAAAAAATGGTGGGCCAACAGAGATGCGCTTCATCAAGCTAACATGACAACATGATGTTATTACTCCTATTAAGACAAAATAATTTCAACTCCGAGTGACCCAAACACGCTGGGGGGGACGTTACACTTTGAGGAAGTAACACGTTTCCGTCAAAAGATGTTCCACCGAGGACCGTTTTTTCCAAGGATTAAATTAAAACAAAATGCATCCTACATGTTGACTTTAAGAAAGTAAAGGCATCCCTCTGACATTAATAGGAATAATGTAGCCTATTGATATCTGTTTTCCAGTAAGTGTCTGGTTTGTGAAAATGTGTTGACAAAACTGTGTCAGAAACGCTTTCACGTTCCATTTTGTGAAAAGTCTCTCTGGCCACCATGGGACACTTATTGTGCTTTCACTGCTGTGCGTTTCAATACAGGCCCATCTTGTGGCATCTTGAGTAACTGCACTGTGGGATGTCTGAGGGGATTTTTCCCCCCCCCCATTAGCGAATGCTGAAAAAGAGAAGGAAATAACAGGCCTGATGGGGTCCAATAAATGTGCTGAAATCGTTTGGCTTTCTGGGGGACTCCAAGTGACATGCTCGATGTCGATGCATAAACAATTGAAATGGTTGCACTCCTGTATTCAATAATTTTTTTTTGTACTGCAATATACTCTATACAATAGTGTCGATGGACATACATCCTCTCGTTACAGTGTTCTGGCTCGGCAAATAATTTGGGTATGCAGCAGTTCATTACCATACACTCAAGAAAGTAGTCAACTTCCAGGTGTCAACAAAACAAAGCAAAGATGAAAATACTCTTATATTCTCTCTCGCAAGGTCCCAAAGGACATCTAAGTGAAAGGGTAAGCATGAATATTTAAAATTCAGATTCAAGTTTTTATTTTTGTACAAAAACTACACTATTGACAACAGTGAGATGATTAAATGATACGTCTAGTACAAAACTATATGACTACATTTCACAGTTATGATAAAGGTCTGTGCTGTTCTGGAAACAAGCTGCCATTTTTTGTGTTTTTTTTTTTTTTTTTTTGCTTGAAAGATCACGTCACAGCCCCAGAACATGATAAACTTGTGCAGAACCGAATACACCGCATAGGGTGGACTGCTACAACCACACACAATAAGACGAGCTATCAGCCAGTGATGCCCTCGCTGGCTACCTCCGCTCAAGATTCTCCCTCATGCACATCCGAAAATTGCATTTCACACAAAAAGGATTGCTGGAAGACCAACCGACAGACACCACTTTTTAAAACTTCTAATACTGTTCTCAGACACATCCAATGGGCGCGCGTTTATGTGTGTGTTGTCTGATATTATAGCCAATAGTTTGTTTTCCAACAATTTCATTGATACAAGGTCTCCCCAGGCAAAGCAGAAAGTTTACTTGGAACCTGAGAATAGCCCTGGTATTTCTTTAAAAAAAAAAAAAAAGTGCAATCCTTGTGTATTGTAATCAATTCAAGCAGCAGCTTTTCGGTCAAATACCATCTCGGAAGATTTTGTTTGTTTGTACTCTGTGTCTCATCGTCATTAAAAGAAGCACACTAAGGAGACAAACAGCAAGGACTCGTCATTCAAATCAACTTAGTGTGACGTCACTGCACTGTCAAATGCGTGTCATAAATGCTCCAGTGTAAATTAGTGGTTGCAATTATTGACTTTCTAGCTATAGAAATCGGAATCAGCAGGTCCATAATAAGATGACAGGCATGTGTTTCTGTGCTGCTGCGAGCCCAACACAACCAGTCTTACAATCTACCATGCCTTCAACTGCATGAATATGGCATATACAGGTACATGTTTTTTTTCTTTTTTTACAAACAAATGTAAGGAAATAAAACCCCAAACAAACAGTCATATTAAATTATGTGCAACACATTTACAATCCACGCACACACGCAAACACACAGACTAACACTTTTGGAGAGTGACCCAATTGTTTTTCATTTTTCTTTTTTTTTGTGCCTTTGTTTTCCCTAAAGATAAAACGCAGGTAGCGAGGAAGAGGTTAGAATGGATATAATGCGCCTTTACAATATGTAAAGGTCTCCAGCAAAAAGGGATCTTCCCCACAGAGGACTGTGGGAAAGTGTGTTGCGGAGAGTGGAGAAGGAAGGAGAGGGGGAAAGGGCGTCAGTCGTGGGCGATGCCATCTATGCACTCGGGTTGGGGTTGTTGTGTGTGTTGGTGGAGCCGTTGCTTCCCTGGATGGTGAGGCTGATGTCATCTTTCCTCTCGTTGTCCTCCTCCCGCAGCTCCTCCTTCAGCTCGTCCTTCTCCTTGAAGGGACGGGCCTCCGCAATGTCTTCGGAGGCGGTGGGGGCGTAGCGCCCCGTGCGGTGCTCCCGCAGGGCCGGGCCCCACTTTGGATGTGCCTGGCACGCGTGCTTCAACCGCTTCAAAAGGGAAGAGGACAGGTGACTCAGAGGAGGAATGCAATCGGTAAATGCAGTCCAAAGCCATGTCTAATATTTATACATGAAAAAAAATAGATATGCGGCTATAGTGACATCTGGTGGAATCTTGGCGACAAGCAACTGTGAGGAAGCCTTCATTCGGGCATTTGTGGCTGTCAGGCAATGAGGTCTGCTCACCAAATTTACATCAATGCCTAGTTGACTTTCCGCTGGTTAGTAAAAAACATCTTTGGGGGGGAAAAAAAATAATAAATGAAGATAATACCATCAGTATTATTTTGGTGTTGCACTTTAAAGGGCAAGCGCAGACAGGCACGCATGCATAACAATCATTTTCTTGCCGGGGCAAGTCGAGTTTGGTACCGCGCTGCACCATGTTGGGTGTTCAGGCGCACCAAGGGCATTTTCTTTTGCACGCTCCCGTGCACTTGACAGGTTAGTCTGAACTTTGGAAACGGGTTTTACCTCTCTGAAGGTGGCCCCCGGGGACCTAGAGATCTTGTAGAAGGCATAGATGGGTATGCAGACCACTGAGGAGAGCGCCATTGAGAAGCCAATGGCCAGAGACCAACCGGGATACACGTAGTCATTATAGGTGATAGGCTTGTACTGAATCACTGTGAAGATCAGGATGAACTGTGAAGAGAAGCAAGTGAATATGGGAGTGCTCAGTTGTGTGCACTAAAAGGCCTTGTAAGGCCTTCTGCTGGCTTCCACAATATGACAAGCGCTGCCCTACAATGGCAACTTGAATGAAATGGTCACACTTGATTTTCAACCTCATTTGGTAGCCATTCTCTTGGCTGCGTGGCATTTCATTGCGTATCTTATGTCAGATTGTTTTGTTGTGTTGCCCGATCAGATCTCAGCTTGTGTGTGCTGCCCTATCAAGGTAAATTGCCCACGGGGCCTTCACATTTGTCATTGAAGATTAATTGGACATTGTGAATATATGCTGGCTGACTTGTTTGAAAGCGGAAAAAGATTTATTCTTCAAGAGCAGCAGTATGAGGGCTAGCTTACAGGCAGACTTCCTCTGTTTGTAATGCCATGCATTGCTAAATAGTTAAGCGTAGTTTATTTCAGGTTGAAGGTTTCTTTTATTCCACACAATGGGCTTTTTTTTTTCTTGATGAAGAGACAAAACTCTTACCAAGTGGGCAGTTTCGGCTGTCGCGTCAGCCTTCGTCGGAGCTGTCACTGCTTCTTTCTGACGTGTCTTAAAAACAGCTGAACGGGTCGGGAAACCTTGGAAATAAGGCTCCCCTCACCCAGTCAAGGCTGCGCTCCAACCCCTTGCCGCCATTGAAGCAATGTGTCCCAGGTGTGTGCTGCCATCTACAGGGAGGAGGGCGGTGATATGCTCCTACACACCCGGGACACATTGCTTCAAAGGTGGTAACCGCTTTACTTGTATTTTCCCAAGTTCTGTCAACCGAACTACGGTTGACAGAACCCCAAAATGCCAAACTGCAAGGAAGACAAACCTCGCATATAGAAAAAAGCCCACACTGGCCACCTAAAGCTCAAAGCTAAGATCCGTCGTGTATTTCATTTGCCCGATAATGTACTGCGAAGCATGACTTCGCTAATAGGTGAAATTGTAAAAGCACAAAAACACAACATTTGTTGAATTCACAAGATGATCGTAGTTAGGAGCATAACTTGTCAGCTGCGGTGCAGGCCTTGTTTGTGTTGAGCAGTTCTTAGTCTGTGATGGAGAGCGGAAAAGGCCTCCAATCTGACCGGTAATCCGTCGCAATGAATGCATTGGTTGACCCAGAAGCGTAGTGGGCAAATACCGTACGTGTGTTTGGGAAATTCGACTGATAGCAGCTGCACGCACCCGTTTCCCAGTCAGAAAGATTTGCGCTTTAAATTGAAATTGGAAACAAAGCTCAACAGATTAGCTTGAAATGTAGGTCAGATTCCTAAAATGCGCTCGTGGTATGCAGACGGTAGCTTGTTGTGAGGGGAAACTTACAGAGATAATGACAGGCGAGATGAACATCCAGCAGACTTTGAAGAAGAGCGGGGGAGGGAAACCTAACATCATTTCAACATCTTTAAAGTAGTTTCGGTGACCTGAATTTTTTAAAAAAAGGGAAGAAGTGATTTAAGAAAATTACATTTGAACGACCTGCAAATAGGAAAACAAATGCAACCCTGTTTAGGAATTGAACCTTTAAATGGTAGCTACGAAATAATGTCTGCGGTGTGCAGGAAATGGGAAGAGTGACATGTGGTTGGTCATTAGCAACCCCAGATTGCCTGCCGAAGTGATACGACAGGTCAGATGCATCGCAGAATTATCCGAGTGCTCATTTAGATGCTATTGCCACAGTTCAAAATTCAAGTGAGAGTTTTTCCGTGAATGCATGTTTGCAACAATTTGTGACCTGTTACCCTTCCTGGATAAGGTGTTTTAAAAAATACATTCAGTGTTTAAAATACACTTATAGTGGCGCACAGTGACCAAAAAATGACATTCACTGTACATTGTAAGTCATACATTAGACGAAGAAAGAAAAAGATATTCTTGTCTCACATTGATGTAACGGGAGGTTTCGTATCTTCTTCAATTCAGCAATTCTACGATTAATACTTCTAACCGTATGCGCTTTTTTCATTCAACCAGCAAGTCGAGAGACTTAATGTTGATGTTCAGCTCACAGAAATGACTTCTTTCCATAATAACTGAGAGAAAGCTGCCGGAAAGTAGCCAGCCATTGACAATGATAAGAAAACTAGGCCACCAACCCAAAATACTGTAAGTCCAAAGTCAAAAGCCAGTTTTTTTAAAAAAGGGTTCATCCCCATTCCACATGAACAATGAAACTTTTTTTTGAACACGGCTCCTTACCATAAACATACATGATGCAGACACACATGATGCAGGAGATGATGACCAGAGAGAAACTAGCAGCATAGTTATCCATCAGTAGCAACCAGTAGATTCCTGCCTGCAGACATAAACAACAACATAAAAAAGGGTCAAAACACCCCGCCATTACAGTACAAGAAATGCATGGCTGTTGATTGTCAATGTATCTCACTGGATATATTCCAGGGCCCGGTTGTTATTTTTATCCACCGGTTAAGTGTGTATAACCAACCGTTAACTTTAACGGCCCCGTTACCTTGTTCACGACGAAAATAAAAATAGGCAGAGTGTGTTTGCTGTGCTTTGGCTTGACCTGTGTTGTGAGTGGAACTCCCAGGAGGAATCCAACGATAGCCACACACAGTGTAACTACAGTCTTGTTCCTGATGATCCAGTCGGTGCCAATCTCATCGACAATGGCTGTCACCAGGGTCTCCAACAAACAGAACTAAAGAAAAAAAAGTGAGTGAAAAAAGAAGCAATCATCAAAAAAAAGGCGTCTATTAATTTCTTAGACTGATAATGAGGAAATTTACCCTGTTCACTGTTTATAATTTCTAATCTCTCACACATAAAAGTTTCGCCGTTGACATGACATTGAAGAAGCAGAGTCCTGCCTTTATACAAACGCATGATGCGGCCTATAGAAAAAGTAACGACGCTGAAACTTGCTTTCAAGCCTGACCTGAGTTCCCAGTCCCAGAAGGATTAACATGAAGAAGAAGAGAAGTGACCACAGTGGAGAAATGGGCAGCAGAGTGAGGGCTTCTGGGTAAGCCACAAAGGCCAGTCCCGGGCCATGGTCGGCGACCTCTGACACGGGCACGTTCAGGTGGTGAGCCATGAAGCCCAGGATAGAGAAAATGACAAAGCCAGCGTAGACGCTGGTCGCACAGTTGGTTATGCTGATGATGATGCTGTCTCTGTACAAAGACACACAGGTTGGATGAAAATTAACCAGTTGCTAAGGCACAAGTTATAGATAGCTCACAAATCAACCATAGCTTTAAAAACCTTGCTTTACGCTATGGGGCACAGATTTGCTGGCACAGAAAATGTGTTCCCCTCATGCCCATCTGACAGTTCAAAGCACCTGAAACAATTGTTGTGGAACTTGTTGTACGAAGCCATGGTAATCAGACCGCCCCACGCACATCCCAGGGAGTAGAAAATCTGCGATGCGGCGTCTCCCCACACCTAGAAAGACAACGACAAATTGATGACAGCAAGTGGATGTAGCAATCATGCTCGATCATTTTAAAAAGATTTACGAATAAATGGTTCTTATAAATCTCCGAGCCCAAACTGTTTTTGAATAAATACCTTTGCATCGAGGACCTTCTGCCACTGAGGAGTCAAGTAATACATGATGCCGTTGATGGCTCCATCCAGGGTGATCCCGCGGATGAACAGGATAGTCAACACAACATATGGGAACGTGGCTGTGAAGTAGACCACCTGCAAAATGACCCACATGCCCACTTAACGACTTTGCAAACACGGCATGGGGAGATGAGAGGAAATCTCTTGGCTTGGCCCGTTTTCATCAGGTCCAACTCGGAGTTATCCATACCCGCCAGTGTTTGACTGACCTTTCCGGAGGATTTGACGCCCCTGATGAGGCAGAGGAAGACAACGACCCAGGACACAGCCAGGCAGCCCAGGATGGGAAGGCGCACTTCTCCAAAGTTCCCGATGCCATCAGAGATGTCCAACACATAGTGTCTGAAAGGAACGCGCCGTGGGCCTTTTTACAAGCATGTCCAAAATCTTTTCTGATTGGGTTCATTGTTCCAAACCGCTGTCTGATCTTAGACCCCCTTCATCCATTTTTGCAGCAGCAGCAGCTAACAATTTAACATTTTCATAACAAAGGAAGAAATTGGATTTACAAGTTGTATGTCCGCTGAAATTTGTTTTTTGTTTTTTTTTGGGGGGGGGGTAATCAAAGCCCATTTTCCCATTTGGTTCAAACTCTGTGTTTAAATTACACTTCAGTAAGATCAGCAGTCCCGTTTTCAGAACGATGTGGTCAACCCGCACATGCATGGCCGGAACTGAGAGCCCACCTGCCACATATTGAAGCGAGTAATTCATTCATTCATGAAACACGGATTAGATATTAACAGCACTCACCCAAAGGACCAATTTTAGAACAGACACAGTTGTTTACACATTCATAACATCCCGAAGAGTCGTCAGCTTAGCACCTGTATGCTTGTATATGTTACAGCTGGATTCATGTTTAGGTTTGGAAATCATTTGTTCAAGAGTTACTGGAATTTCATCTTATTTCCGAACAAGTTCAACTATCGGTTTGAACGAGGCGGCCTCGAGTGTTGACTCTGCCTTGCCCCTGTGACAATGTGTGACCTCACGGTCATCCCTCAAATCAACTTCTAGGTAGGTCTGCCAAGAGTGTCATAGAGAAGGGAAGCCAAGTAAAAGCAAGAGGAAGGTCAGAGCAAGGACACAAGTCACCTGTCCGATCATATGCGCCAAAGAGGCCTGATCTAAAAGCATCACAATTCATTCAGTCATTGTGACCAAGCGAATGCACTGAAAAACACACCGAATGAACGATGCATACGATGCAGAGCTGTCTTTCGCATACCGTTCCGGTACCGCGCACATCTGAGTCAGCAAGCAAAAAGAGTATTTCCTTACCCCCTCTGCTGGTTACAGTAATGGCGAAATTCTGCAACTTTGAGACATTTTTCTCATGTAAATGGGCCTGAAACGTTTTTTTTTTCTTTCTTTTCCTCTCTTCTAAAACAGTATATTGTATTCATGAGTGGTCACAAAACTTCAGAAAAATCTGTTCTCTTTTAAACGTTCTCCAGTAAAGCCTGACTTCAGATAAATGGGGAATGTCACTCATCGGAAATTGGTGAAAAGCTGCTGCTTTTCCAGGAATCTAGTCCAAACATTAGAAACAAGTCCGCTGACCTGACGCACATGTGAGCCAACCTCCTCAAACAGGTGCATGATGGACCTTGAGCACAATGAACCCTTGTTCAAATAAGGATATTGCACAACTTATCTGTCCTCTTATGGCCTACAAGAACATTCTGTACCGGAAACTAATATTATATAATAGCATTTCCCTTGTCCTTTGAAACATTTTTATGTTAAGGGGGATGTCCGAAATGTGGCTACCCCATTAACGTAAAAAGTTAAAAAATAACAAAAATCTACAATTTTCTCACAGCGGCGCATATATTATTTATTTATTCAGTCAAGCCTAGAATTCCTTATGGCGGTGCATATCTGTTAACCACTCGCCATCCGTGCTGCCCGTGATTCAAGATGTTGTTCCGAGTGGTTTTTTTCCTGCGACTTACTTCCAGTATTCCTCACTGGGGCTGGTTCTCTTGGTGCGGTTGACGATGTCACTGACCCCGTCCACTATAGTGCGAGTGACGTTAGCTATGCTGCCGTTGCTTTGGGGCACCACGCCGCTGCAATCCGGCGTATTCCAGGGGTTGTTGCAGTACGTCCATGGCAATAAGTTGGTCATGGATGTGAAAAAGTAGTAGAAGGCGATGCAAATAACCACATTGTAGTAGATGCCGATATAGGTGGACACGACCATCATGCCATAGCCCACACCTGCAGGACAGAAGAGAGGATACAGTTTGAATTATGTTTGTGCTTTTACATGCAACTAAAAGAATTAAGATGTCAGGGTTGGGTCAGCATAACTTTGAACTGTGCCACAGATCAAGGGTTGCCCCATCATGTTGACCTTCCATGAATCACATTTTTGACAGACTTTTGACAAAATTGAGGCAGGTTGTTTACAATCCAAAAACACACATTTTACTCCTCTGGGACTTTGTTTCAATCAGTTTCACCCAAAAGCCAGATACACTGCCATTTAGAAAACTACTTTTATTAAACAACATTATATTGATAATAAGGGGTTCAGAAAATGATGGATGTGAAAGAAAGTGTGTGTGTGTGTGTGTGTGTGTGTGAGATTTTATTTATTTTTTAAAATTCATGGGCCGCCTGGTCTCGATCCATTATATTGCGATTAGACTTATCTGTTTTGGCATATTGATCCAATTAATCAACTGTATGATGAGATTTAGAGCAACAAGAAAGTCTGACATTCAAACCCACAAACCTTTGAACATTGGGCTGATCTTCCAGACTCCCAGACACCCCTGGCTGGCAAACTGCCCGAAGGACAACTCAAGGAAGAAGAGGGGAATGCCACAGAACACCAACATGATAAAGTACGGTAGCATGAAGGCACCTGGAGGAGAAGTTAGGACAGTCACGAGTCACATCAACGCAAGCTTGTGAGGGAATGAAGATTGAGTGGACAAGAAAATTCTTATATCGTGACGAAACCAAACTTAGAGGAGGAGCAGACATGCATTTGTTTGCGTCAAGACAACTTTTCTGACCTTGCTCCCAATTTTGGATGTCAACACTCGAGGTCAAATGTATGACATTCCTCGATGGCAAGGGTGTCCAAACTTTTTCAACGCCCCTGATGATCAAAATGTGATCAGGATAGTTCTCAGTCTCCTGCCAGATTTGCTGATGTGCTGCACATTACAATCGGGCGTTGGAGGCGGGAAACATCTCAACAATGCACAATCGTGGCCCTCGAGGACCGCAGTTTGACACCTGTGCCCGAGGGCCACGAGCGATTCCATGAATAAATCTTTGAGCTAACTAAGCCCATTTATTAAGGGGAAGTTCATCTGCATGCGCTCACCTCATATGTCTCATGCGGCTTGCTTTCCTCTGCAATGAAGCATTACAATGATCGATTCGAACAAAACAAGCCTACTCAAATGTAGCTAACGCTGGCAGAGCGCCAGGATTTTTTTCTCTCCATTTACCAACAAAGGCAGAGCAACACATAAGATCGGCGGCGATGCGAGAGCACGGCCACCTTTGGTAATGTTGCAACTGTAAAAGCAGATTAGGTTGTCTATGTCGATGATGGACGTGAAACGGTACCGCTCAAAAAGAGAATTGTCTGAAAATGCGCCGTCTGATAACCGTCCCCTTCTCTGCACTGTCATGCTGACTCGATAAATGTCGCTAAACTGTTGGAGGCAGCGCATACGATGCATCAGCTGTGCCCTACTCGATCCTATCAAAAAAAGGACAAGACCGGATGTCTCGACACAGCTTTGAGCTGGATTCATCTTGGTACATGGCTCACGTCGCCACATGAAATACAGCTGAGACGTGAACCAAAAAGCCAGATGGATAGTGTGCCGTCAATATCCGAATCCAAGTGTGCATACTTTTTTTTTTTTTTCCACCCCCCGCATATTCTTGTTTGTTTTGTGGAATCTGTCAGGACTCATGCTCCAGTGAGCTAAAAAAAATTACATTTCATACCGGCGTCATGACAGAAATTATTGCTAAATGGACCCTTAAATGCATGATTTACATCCAAATGACGGGTTCCTAATTCAATTTCATCCAATTAGACTGGGGTAAATTGTACAGTACGCACGAGTGAGCAAAGAACAAAACAAAATTTGTTATTTGTCTTCATGCATTGCTCTTTTTTTATCAGTTGATCATTCCGCGTGTTCAGTGAAATGTTTAGCTTGCACATTTGTGCGCAACGTGGTTCTCCGCGATGAAATGCCTACCTCCTCCGTTTCTGTAGCAGAGGTAGGGAAACCTCCAAACATTGCCGAGACCCACGGCATAGCCGACGCTCGTGAGGACAAACTCAATTTGGTTCCCCCAGTTGCCTCTCCGCGAGTTTTCATCCTTCTTCACCGGCTCACCTGGAACGGCTCCATTCTGCAACAAAAGACACGGTGAAGGTCAGCTCATATGGCAACCAGTTGATGTGTTTCGCACGTTGCTGCTGCAACAAGTACAAGCTGTAGATATATTTGTGCATGTCAAATGAATTCCTTTTACATGGAAATGTGCAGCCAGGGGAGCATGAAGTTGACCTGCAAGAATATACAGCATATGTATTCAACTAGAAATGTCATAACCTTCATCATTATTTAATTCTATTGTGTTCTTAGTGAATCCTAAAATAGCTTGCTTGTTAAGACACAGACGCCGCGAAAGAAATCCCACTTGCGCTGTGCACGGCAGTAGGGCATACGGTGCTGTCGGCTATCGCTAGTAATATTTGCTGTTGTAGGTTAGGTTGAACATGTTTACGTGCATCAGTGCTTTGTAAAAGGCTCAATATGCTTATCAATATGTACTGGCTGCTTAATAATAAGAACATATTCTTGTTTCCTTAAAAGCACCTTTACCAATTGCTAACATCCGATCAGTGTAATCAACAAACATCTATGGCACGTCTTCACTCTCCCTGCCTTGCCTAAGGGCAATCGATCTCATACGGAAACGACTTTCATTTGCCAGTTTAGCATAACTTTGAATGCACTGGAGCAGACAGGACTCAAAGTGAAACTACCGCCTTAAGAAGAGTCCGTAAGCATTTGGTCTTGGCGTGCCGATTTCAAGCTTCTTCTGCCCGTTTCTCCCTCCCTCCATCATTCCATCTGCTGCCATCAGCTGGTCGCTCTTTCACTCCCGAACGGCTCTGTAACCTCCGCTAGAGTGCAGTGAAAACGTTTTTGCCCCCTTCCTACTTTTTTATGTCTTTGGCTTATTTACCCCCCGCTTGCTGGTCAGGAGTCTTTTGTATCCTGATGGATACAACTCTTGGCCCACTCTTCTTGGCAGAATTGTGTTGCAGTCATACTGGAGGGTTTTTGAGCAAGAACTGCACCATCTCAATTGGATTTAAATGCGGACTTTGACTTGCACACTCCATAAAACTCCCAACAAACCGCTTCTGCTCCAAATGCAGCCAAAAACGGTGTCTGTATTCCTGTATCATCACTCTGTGCAATTCGAACCCACGCGGCCTGCACGAACGGACCACTACATTGCCAGTATCTTGGTAAATAAAATGCTAGATATTACCCAAAAACAAAGAGCTAATCATATTTTTGGGCCAAAGCCTGATGTGTAGCTTGACGCGTTTCTTCGGTCTGATCTTGTAATCAGTCAATACAAGAAAGAGAAAGAAACAAGAAAAAAAGACGGCCACAACAGCGAACTCCATATTATTGTCGAGTGGAGCTGTAGTTTGACGGAGAGGCATGATGACGAAAAGAGACAAGCAGCCGGACAGCAAAAGGGCAACAACTTGACCAAGTAAACAGCTGGCGTTTTCTCGGCGGTCTTTGAGACTGGCTGTACTTGCTTGTCAGAAAAAATAAACCAAAGAGCCTGTTTTGAGCATCCCGGGGTTGTCGAGCAGGTGGGACACTCAGGGGGCTGAGCAAACAAGTGCTGGTAAAAATTTGAAATGTCACAGCGGTGTGGATGCGCTCTCACAGCGTCTGAGGTTGTCTTTGGAAAGAGACAAAATGCCAGAGGCAGATTACAGCTGTGCGTTTGTTGTTGCAAGTCATATTCTACGTCTGACTTCTATCGGCAACCAGGTGTGTGCCTTTAGAAGAGATACACACGCACGCATAGTTGCGTAAGATGTACATGCAGCGTCAGATCAAGAAAAGAAATCATGTGATTTGAAGTTATGCTGAAACGTTAACAGCGCAACGTGAAATCTGTCACCGCTAAAACAAAATGATATTTTCTCCAGGCTAAAAGCCAAAACGACGCAGATAAGATCCACTTTGCTTATCGGCTGGGCCCCGATGGGCAAACATCAACTTTTGAGTTTCTCATGACACATCATCTGGCTGAAATGACCCCAATGTCTCCGCCCAGGTGTTGTGGCCTATGGTGTTGGCTCCTGTGAGCTGTGGCAGCCAACAGTCACTGACTCTATTTCTCTGTCACATCAGTTTTTTTTTTTTTTTTGGCCATCTGGGTTTTATGTAAGACCACACATGGCCTTGCCTTTTTCACCCACGAGTTGTAGCGACTTTCCTCTATTTTCAAGGTCGCTTCGGAGTCAATGTTTACTTTTTTTGCAACACATCTACATCTGTCTCTCTGTCACCTTGTTGCCCTGGCTTCGGGACACCCCAAAATCAACACTGAAAGAGTAATGATGACATCAGAAATGCAGCAATGCTCCCCCAGAAATCCACTATATGATGGGCATTCTGAAAATTGATCCAAAGATGCTATTTTGGAAAGACTGTATCGCAAACATTCCTTTTATTGTAGTTTATTGGGGGGATTTTTTTGTTTGTTTGTTTTTTCAAAATCCTAACAGATAATGAAAATTGAATCCCATCTTGTACTTTGTATTTGCATAATATGAACCAAAGATACAAAATGTTTTCGATTCGGCTGAAATCAAAACTGTTAAGATTCTGGCTGCAATCACAAGGAAAGTAAACTGGACATATTTAAGATGAGTTGAAACTAACGTTTCTGATATATATATATGACTAAATATAAAGTCGATGTGATGTTCACCAGCCATGCCTGTCAACAAAGGTCCAACATTGGAATCAAAGCCGAGTCCAGCAACGTGACAGGACACGAGGACGGTTGAGAAATCCCACCTGAGCCCCACGCATCATTTTTGAACATGCGCCTCTCTCCAGCCAAACATATTACGCAATGTTTGGCTTGATAACATGAATGCATTTCATTGGCAAGCCCGTTGACAAGACAAAAAAGCTCTTTTCAGGTCACATGGAGACATCTGTCCCCAATACAACAAAGGAAAGAATCAAGTAAGTTTGTACATTGCGATCCCCGGTCTCAAAGCTGCCATGCGATTGAAAATCCCTTCCTGAACAATTTATCAAACTTTTCAGATTTTGTCAGGAATATCGCAGTAGGCAGCGGCTGATCAAACAGGTCACTTATTTGATAAAACCTTAAAAGACAAAAAAAAAAAGGAAACAATGCCATGGCCAAAATGTAAACATCGGTCAAAAAGCAGTGAAATACTAGCTGAAAGCTAAACAACTTCAAATTCATTTTTCGCGTACTAGTCCAATAAGATACTCCAAGGATGCTTACTAGGATGCCTTCCAAAAAATACATTTCGAACATTTGTCAACACTGACCGCACCACTGATATTTCTTTGTATATCCAAGACTTTACTAGTCTTTGTGCCCCAAAGGATTTTGTTCTTTATGATGAACCATTGAGTATGATGAAATGCAAAGTAAAACCGCAAAGTGATTTCATTCATCGTGTGTGTGTGTTTGTGTGTTTGTGTGTGTGTGTGTGTGTGTATGTGTGTGTGGGGGGCTTCTTTGGAACACTTCCCCATTCGCACCAAATGAATACAAAATATTTGTGACTCATTACCACTGATATTCTGACACATCATTTCATGTTTTCCGTCAACCTCCTTTGCCATTTTAATCTGGAACCATTTGCCATTCAGTGACCAAGCCTCAGTTATTCCAAGTGGCGCACGTAATCTTCACTCAAGCCATACAGAATTGAGTAAACATGTCTGTCTGCAATGACTGAATTCACTCGAGCATTCGGTGACAAAAGGCCCACCGGATCCCCGTCAAAAACAGACTGTTCAAAGCTCTCTTTGTGGGTGAGCTGTGAAGTGAGAGTAATGGGCCTTCAAGACAGCGTTTGGAGACTGTGGCTTCTCGACCTGCTAGCATCGGGACCACAGAGTAAAAGATTCCGTTGGACAGGCACTGAATTGATCCCCCCCGCACGGCTGAATAGGCGCTGTCAATGGATGAGCTATCAGCCATAGAAAGGTTGGAAATGATGTCCACAGTGCATCCAGAAATGTAAGAATCAAGAAGCTTTTTAAATCTGCTCTTGAATATTTCACTAGCCACGTTGTACTCTTCAGGCAGGAGTTTTTCCAAACGCTTTTCAGACAGCTCCCATTAAACCTCTTCTGAAGTGCAACAATCCGGACACCGAAGTTCTGAACAGTCATAGACAGTTCCTGAAGCTAGTTCAGTTCACTTTCCGAACACAAACACTTTCTCGCTGTCGAGCTGACAGTTGTAGATAGCAGTTATTTTCCCAGCGTTTCATGTACAGTAGTTTTCTTTTTTGAACTTTTTTGAAGATCAGCCTCAATTCAAGTAGCTTACCTTGGCTGGATGCTCCATTTTGAGCGAGTTTGCAAGAGGAGAACGAGCTTCGAATGATCCCAATCATGTCTGACTATACAACATCACCAACTTCCTGATACAATTAGGATGGAAGACAACATGCTCAAGTCCTGAAACACCTCCCCAAGGGGAAGAGGTGGTGTGGGGCTAGTTATGTCTATGTGTCTGTTTCTTTGTGAGGAGAGAAGCGTGGTCGTGAAAGAGGGTGAAAATTGAGGGGTGTGGTATGTGTAACATACAGCACAGATGAAATTTCTTCCCTCTCAACATGAAACAAGAGGAGCCGCTGCGGGTGTCCGCGCCGCCATCAAAAGAAAAGTTAACAAAAAAAGACAAAATACAAAACAACACATGAGACACAGACACGGAATGGGGGTTGAGGTTGTAACCAAGATGCTGAAAACAATTGTGGACATGACCTTGGTATGACTAAAACAAATGAATCTTTATTTCTTTGAGTTCTTTTGGGGGGTTCTTTTACAATTTGTCATTCTCACTCAAGCTGCCTTTATCACGAATGCCACTCTTTCGAGACCAACTCCAAGAGCCTCCAGCAGCCTGTTTTAGATGTCGCCCACGTTCCCATTGAGCCTGTTCACCTGTGGGATGTTCCAAACAGGTCTTTGATGAGCATTCCTCAACTTTCTCCGTCTTTTTTTGCCATGTTAATGGACCCCACCATTGTTTCTGCGCCGACAATGCGATTATGTTATGGTGGTTTACAAACTGGAAATGGGTCTTGAGGGAAGCCGACAAATGTCATACGAATGGACTATTTAGCAATCCGTGTGTGCGACATGTATTCTCAATGTAAAAATAGAAAGAGCCATACATTAAGGTGTTGATGATAATCTCTAAATCTGATCCTGTTTTCGAATGGAGGCGTCTGTCAACATGTGAATGGGCCAACGAGACATGGGCTAAGCTGGAGGTGGATCCTGGGAGCGTTTTGACTGATCAGCAGAAAGTGCCAGTAGAAGCATTGGGGACTTGACAGGCAGGGATGTTTGCATACAGTCAGACCGTTACAACCGCACCCACTCCGTTCTAACAACACCCAACGCCCTCCTCCCTCCCCCCTCTACTTGCTTGTTCACTCATTTGCTTAACAAGTTCACTTGTGCGTAGGCCTTCATGGGGTATGGCTGTCAAGTGATGCGCGAGACTGGCCCGCGGAGTTGTTGGCCCTCGCAAGCTGTTCACCTGCACCCCCCACCCCCCCCGACCCCAACCTTTCCACTATAATCACTGGCACACACACACACACACACACACACACACACACACACACACACACACACACACACACCTTTTCTCTTGACATTATATGAGCAATGAAGCTGAAATGTATTGTTGTATGGCTGTCTTTCCCAAGTCATTAGTTTACAAAGTTCAAAGCTAAATGCCACTTGGTTCCGGATTATGAGTGTTGTGCCACCTTTCTTTCTTGCGCATCTTTTGATTATGAGACTCTTTTTAAGGCAGGCAAAATTTAGAAATCAAAAATGAGTTGGTCATCTGCAGCGAGACAACAAAAGCATGAGCATTGAAGCATAACTTGGTTTGTTTGATCGCTGATAGGAGTAGCACCGTACACACATTGGCCAACAAGCAGTAACTCAAGTGACATTGAGTTTGTGGTTGTTGGCAGTCCATTAGGTATTGCACATTTTTTGTGTAAGTTCTCATATGAGATATGAAAGATCGTACAGCAGCTTTGCATTCATTTACTTTGACATTCAAATTCTATTTGTATTTGTGGGAGCTAAACTCTGGATGAGAGGTGGGTGGCTTGGTGGGTGGAAGGATGGATGCAACCAGAAAAAAACACTGTTGATTCAGTATCATTTAGTTTGCAACCAAAAGAAATACAACGCATTATCAGCCACAGATTACGACTAAGTCAACACCTCCGGGAAAAATTATTCGGCTCAATACAACGCTGGCCTTGGAACAGATGTTCAAAACATTCACAAGAACCATTGCAATGAGGCCTTTGGATAGAAGCAAGCGATGCACATTTTCAAATGACTTTCTTTCCAATTAATTGCAGGTCGACCTTTTTTAAGATTGGAAATACAAATGTTTTTTGGGCTCCTATGAGTCTGATGCGTTTATGTTGTGAACTGGAACTGTGTTTATGATGAAATATCTTGTCTGGAGAGGGAGAAAGCGCAGTGGAATTGTCTTGACAACGAAAGTCTTTGTACAACGATGAGATTTAAGTCAGCGCCAGTTGATGGGGAAACACCATCAACAGATCTTTGATGGAGCGATTCCTCAAGCAAAGTGGTGCGGTCTCTCTTAAAACATTGTTTTTTCTTCTTGGGAGGGGTTAAAGTGTAAAAGGTACTCTGAATATATTACCAATATGGTTATGTTATACAATACGTCATTGTCATTGGTTGTATGCCATCGACCGTAAAGAAATGAAAGAGAAAGGGGAGAGTGCCCCCCTCTTGACATCTGTCTATGGGTCATCCTGTTTTGTATCCACACATCTGAAGCACAGGAAAACCACAACCTTGCACAGCAACGAACTTGCAGACCAACTCTTACAGATAGCAGGACGTGTGATTCAGCCCAACACGCAACCCCCACATGAGTTCCAAACTCATATATATATATATATATATATATATATATATATATATATATATATTTCTGCATAATCATATTACTATGTTGATTTATATATATATATATATATATATATATATATATATATATATATATATATATACTGTTGATTTATATATATATATATATATATATATATATATATATATATATATATATATAAAATCAACAGTGTTCAGTAATCAACGAGGCGCACACAGTGATTGACGTTGCAGAAATGGACTAGCCGACATCTGCAGGAGATGGACATTCGCAGAGTAATCTGTCCTTTTGGAAGCTCACCCTTGCCGTGAACGCGTCTTCTTCAATAAGATCCAGATTAACACTGAACTACATACTGTATCTGATCAAATTTGAAAGAGATACAGGAGGCTAAGTGCGTATGACAAGGTGTTATCTGCCAATGGAGAGATGACCCACTTCAACAGAGATAAGACCACCAACAAAACATTCTTCAAGATGTGAACCCTTTAACTCGAGCTAAAAACCGCGTGCCGACTTTTAGAGGCACCATGAAGACAATCAACTCCGTCAACCTGCCATTCATGTTTTTGAACTGTGGGAGGAAACCGGAGTACCGGAGAAAACCCACGCAGGCACGGAGAGAACATTGAAACTGAGTCGACTGCTGGGGAAATATCAATGAAGACATTGACAATGTGAAATTCTATTTTGCTTCTGTTGGCTCTTGATTATGAAAAGGGTTATTGTCTCGAGGTACAATACAATATAATACAGTACATCCTGATTTATAACATTTTCTAGCGTAAATGATCCTGACACTCGTGACACTATTATTTGTGTTTCCGTGTAAGCAATGAAAACACAAGCCGGTAAAACGATTTTGATGGGTGTTAGGGAAAGCCCAAGCTAATGAACACACAACAGGTGGAAGACCCGTGCATATAATTTGAACCGTATACAAAACCTCTAAATGGTACACTTTCTGACACAACCCGGGAGAGCAAGCAGAGGGTGCACATGTGCATGCTGTTTCTTTACAAAGCCAAAAGGTTTTTTTTGGCATGGAATCTACATTAAAAGCACATCAAATTAAAAGGGGTTTATTTTAAAATAATCTCATAAATAAATGATCACTGAAACTTTGACAAACTACAGGCTTGACAGGCTAAAAATGTCATTGTATGTTGAGACGGTAGACATACAGGACGTACGGCACACTGTAGGTGTTGGACCAAGAATGGATGAATCCCTTGAAAAAAAAAATTGCTTTTCAACAAAACAGGCCTCATTATGTTCTTGGCACGGCACTGCGTAATGCAGAAAATCTGCTTATGTACACACCGATAATTTCTGTGAATCTGCTGAAGCTATTCTAGTTTTTTCCTTTCTCAAATTGGCTTCGATCTACTGAGTCACGAAAAATATCAATCATCATACAAGTTATATGTAATTGAAGGCTATACTGTATATATATATATATATATATATATATATATATATATATATATATATATATATATATATATATATATATATATATAAATTCTTTAGACGGCTCAAAGTCAAAAGCAGTAATTGCACAATTAGCTCTGCGGATGTTTGAGAGTGCTAATGACCTCATCTAATATTTTATTCCAGGGAGAGGATGTCAGAACTGACCGCAAGCGCTCACTTCAATTAAATTCCAGTCCGTCTGAAATCCTTATTATTTCAATTATTAGTCGAGCACGTCAAGAAATCAGAGGAAGTCCGACAATTTTCCAAACACCTTAAATTCAGCTTATCGCTGTGAGGAAGGAAGAATTTGAAACGTGTTTATAGTCAGCAGGGTGGCTTGATAAATTGCACACTGATTTTTGGGGGGGAAATTGCTTTAATGGACTGTGGTCTCTTCAAATCACTGAGACGGCTATGCACACATTTCAAGTGCTTGACCACAATTAAAACAATCACGATTGATATGACGGCTGACAGGTGGGATCCATCCCATTTTTTGCTCGTGTGTGTGCGTGCAAACGTAAATACAGCCGCAAAGAGCGTTCAAAATGTAGTTGGGTTTTTTATTGGGGGGGGGGGGGGGGTGTCTCGGAAAGTATGTGCCATAAGATCCAGAAGTCAGAGTAGTTTGATGAGTGTTCCCCAAAATATGCCACTTCCAATTGAGGAAAATTTCCCTGCATTTCAACGTATTTGGAAATATAGCCTCATTTGGGAAAATGGATGATCGCAAAGGACCATTGAGAAAGCAAATTCAAATTCTGAGATTCGTACTTCCGAATCAATCAAAGTGATGCATGAAGGGTTTTCTTATCCGAGAAAGTGGGGCTAGTATCTTAATGCTGACAGCTTCCATACTGCCGCTCCTGACCAGAGAAAAAAAGCTTCACAATGTGTGTGAGGCCGGAGCGGGTGTGTTGAGCATGCTTGCCTGAAAACTCTGGAGTGTGCGTTTATGCCTCACAGTGTGTGTGCAAGTGTGAGTATTTGCCCACCGATCTCCGGCAAGCTGACTCAAGTCGCGACTGCAGCTATCGGAAACAGGAGACGAGGCCTTGGCTCAGAGCGTCGCAAGACGGCAGGCACGCACACACGCTTTTGGGTTTGAAGCGGCGTTTCATCAATAAGATGTTTACTGTATCTCGAGCTGAGCAGACAACTTAATTGTCAGTCGGGTGAAAAGGGGCCGCCTGGGCCAACGTGTTTGATTATAGCGGCTTGTGGGTGGGGTGGGCACTGGGGAGCATAAATATGGTCCTTTTCTGGACCCTTCTACTTTTCTACTCTGTCACTCTCATTCACACACACGGCGGTACGGCCCACTTCCTTACCAGTCCCATCCCTCACAGTGCGAGCCCGGACTTCCCACTGCAATTACTTATAAAAACTTTTCAGGGCCGCCACACGTGGTCGGGTTTTTAAAGAGCTGCGTCCCCCTCCTCACGTGGCGCGGGGGGTATTGAGTCGTCACAGACCCCCTGAATGATCACCGAAAAATAAGGCGGCGGCGACAATAGCTCGTCTTGATGAATTCAATTCTTTCAGGAGCCTGTGCCGTTGTCCAGGCAGCTCCGGGCAAAACAATCGTTTCTTTGATAGTCGAAGAAACACGCTCGACTCGGTTGCTCCTATAAACTGCCTCCAACTACTTTCAAATTAGGATCTACACACAGTTCACCTCTGACCGGAACTCTGCTTTGTAGAAGTTAGAGCCGTCTGGCTTTCTCCACTGCCGGGAGCCAAAAGTGATGCGAGTCGTCGTACTTAAAAAACAAAAACAAAAACTCAAACATCTGGAACTGACCTGGTCCGCAGTGGAAGCAGCAACGGTGTTGGATTCAGACATGATGTGATGCTGTGATCCAGTGGTGCTACTCAGCTGGACCCTGTAGGTGCCGTCATTCACACCTTGCCTCTCAGGTCCTCGGCAAACGAGAGGGCAGAAAACACAGGATTTGCTCCCTTTTGCTCTGGCTTGATTAATGCTGAATTACTTTCACCTCATTTCATCGCATGGCGCTCGGTTTCCTCTCCGCCTCTCTCACTCATTCGGCATGGTAGCCCGCTCTCTCTCCCCATACCCCCTCCCTCATTCTGTGATCCCAATTCCCCCTCCCCTCGCCCTCTTAGCTTTTACGCACCCCACTCTCTCTCTCCCTCTCTCGCTCCGCTCATTGATTTACTTTCTCTTTTTTGACCCCTTTTTCAGTTGTATTTCACCATTTCAGGAATATGCGCCCCACTCTCCACTCCGCCACATCCACCTCCCGCTTTTTTCCTGCTCCCGCCCTCCTTGCGCAAAAAAAAGAAAAGAAAAAAAAGACACAGGAAACATCCACAGTCTTTCTCTGCTACCTCCACAATGAATGGCCTGTTGTCACTCCAGCACCTTGCCAGAATACATAAGCAGGAGAGGAGGGATGGAGGAATTGGTGTGGTCTGTGTGTTGTGTGGAAATTGGACACTGATTGGCAGAATAAAGTACTTTGGGTCTACAGCACGTATGGGCAGCAGCCAAGCGCTCTTTTTCTCTTCTCTCTCAACAGATTAAAGTTAAGAAACAAAAAAGTGACGTCAGGCTCGCCTGCCCCCCTTCGAGCTCTTTCTCTAATTTCTTCCACTTGTTTTCAGAGGCAGCTGCTGCAACTCTGAAGACCACCAACAACTCCCTTTCAGTGGCACTTGACTCTTCCAAATCCTCGTCTGTCTCTACAACCTGACATTGCCAATGCCCCCCCCCCCACCCCACCCGCCACCCCCTGCACACCGAACACACACATACACCCTCCGCCGTATCATGCTGAGAGCACAGCCCTCCTCCCCGGTCTGTTTTGTCTCACGCATTGTGCTTATTTGTCACCATACGGCTAACTTCACACCCAAAAAATCCAGAGGAAAAGAACACCAAATGCGCATACAAGAAAAAAAGGCAGAAAAATGAATGTACAAGCGCGATGTCAACAAGAGTAAGAGCCAGGATGCAAAACAGGATGATGTCTTCCAATTCCGTGTCCAGTGACATAGTTCAAGTGATGGCAAAGTCAACGGGTCACTGATCTGATGGTCTGATGGACAACAACGTTTCACGTGAGATGCGAAGACATGGCAAGACGATTCATTTGTGTCCTATTTAAAGCCTCAAAATCACATCATGGAATCATTGACAAATACCTGCACTGTCCAAAGTGCTGAGATTAAAAACAAAACAAAAGTGTGAACGACAACGACAACCGCGGCTGGTCAGGCGCAGCGAGCACCCCAACAGATTTACTAAACGAGGGTTGGTAATGATCAAACCAAAGACGATTCTAGTCATGAGAAGTAAACAGAATGAATTCTCAACAGGTCCATAAATATTGGGACACCGGCACAATTCTCGCCTTTTTGGCTCCAAACACCACCACGACAGATTTGAAATAAAAACAACAAGATGTGATTTAACCATAGATTTTCAACTTTATTTTGAGGATGACCACAATTTCCATATATGCCTCCCACCAGTTTAAGTTCAGACTCTGAGCTATAATTTGAGGATATTTACATCCAGATCAGGTGAGCGGTGTAGGAATGACAACAATTTATAGTCGACCCTCGTTACAACGTACATGCAGGGACATAACGAATCTGTACAGTATAACAATAGTTCGTTGTCACCTTTTCCAATAAAATGGCCCCCAACTGCGAGGTATAATATAGTATGAACATATATTGATGTAAAAACATGAACATGTAAGACAGTGTAAATGTGTCCATTACAAATTTGTAAAGCACGAAACCAACAACTGTAGCGTTTGTACTTCATCTCCGAAAACGTTGGGTGAGCAAATGTTACCCTCCATCGGCCGAGGTTCCTTTCCAAAGTCAGAGACAATTTCAGCCTTTACAGACGGTGTTTACTAGGCATGTTTGTCGTAGTACCAGGCAGAAAGTACAACAATGTACCGAGAAATAGAAACATGGCCAAAGTTACTATTTATCAAATTGCAGTGAATGTTTGAGCCGAGCTTTCGTCAACAAAAGTGTTTGGCGATTGAAAGTTGTCGTATTAACTGTACATATTAACCAATAGTCGCTTCCTATGAACGGGATGTTCTTTCATACTTCACTGAGCACAGTAGACAGGCAGAGAGAGATGATGAGGCTACAGGTGACTTTTTTCCGAGTGAAAAAGTTGCAAGTCGGCTTTCAGGCTCAAATGAAAACAACGCGTGAATCTAATGAATGACGACGTGTTTAGCAAAAACAATCATCCATCCAGAAAGAAAGAAAGAAACGGCACTGCATGACTTGGTGTCATGTAATATCTATGAGGGGGGGAAGCTTTTCCACTAAAAACTCAAACTCAAATGAGGCCAATTTGGAGTTACACTGATTACATCTTCCTCAATCAGAATTTATGTCCTTTAAAGTAATTAGGCTAATATCACTTCACCTCTCATGAGCCTAGCAAGCCTGCGATGGGACGTCTCACCACGACAAAGGCCCTCAAATGAAAGAAGTACACGTACGACCGATCTCCTTTCTTTTTGCTGAGCAGTCGAGAGAAGACAGAATGACACAAGTGAAGGCGGGCTAGCGCTAAAGATGGCTAGGGCAGTAAGGACACACATTTGCTGGGTTGAGGGTCAAAACAGGACACGCGCTGTCAGAGCCACTGAGAAGAAGGAAGGGTGCAACTCAAAGAGCTCCGTTTTGTAACAGCGGGTTGGCTTTGTCGAGCGGACCAAAAAGGACGCACTATGTTGACGTGCGCTGATGGCCGGATGAAAATCTACATTTCTTGTTGAGCTTGACCAAGTCCCCTGCGCTTCGCAGAGGAAGTGTAACAAATGAACGTCAGTGCTCTGAGAATTTAAAAATCAGCGAACGTCGCAGGAAAATGACAACTTTGATGTCGGATTCATTTGAATGTCACTGGGTACTTGTCCAACTGACATGGCTGCCCTGGTTCCCCACGTAAAAGAAGCATCAAGGGAAAGATGAGATGGGGGGAGGGGGGTGAGCGAGCAGACATTTCCAACGCTTGGTTTAACCTGAAGTTTCCATGATAATTTCTCTACCCATTCCCCGACCCTCACTGCTTTGGCTGGGAGGGCCCCAGCTGTTGGGTCTGTATAAATAGCGTGAGGCTTCGGCCTTGGACCCCCGGGGAGAGCGGGGCTCATCGGAGGGAAAGCAGGGGAACAAATCAGGCTGGAAAAAGCACACTACACACACATTTTGACAAACATATGGGACCATTGCCGGGAATGAAAGCAAGGTACATGTGACTGAAGTTGGACACACGTGGCCGAAGTCATTGACGCGCTCGTAATGCGACAAAGGATGGGGAGGGCAAAAATCCGTCTCTGGCAGTCTTCAACTATGGCAAAAAATGGTTTCTTTCTCCATGTCATGATAATAAACAAACAAACAAACAATGTGTAAAATATAGTAAATTAGTTCAGGAGCTCTCGATCACAAGATATGTCATTCAGTCTGTTCACCATTCAACTAAAACATAAAACGAGAGCGGGCCGAAGAAAATCAGAGAGCATTTTGTTTCTCCATGACAGCCCGATCTGAATAACATGTCCAAAGCAGAATGAACAATTTTTTTCCTCCTTAAAGATTATGTAGGGCATAGGTGTCAAACTCAGGTCCTGGAGGGCCAATGCCCTGCATGTTTTCCAAGTCTCCCTGTTGCAACACACCTGATTCAAATGAACAGGTTCAATGTCAGGCTTCCTCAGAGCTTGCCGATGATCTGATCATTTGAATCAGGTGTGTTGCAACAGGGAGAGTTGGAAAACATGCAGGGCATTGGCCCTCCAGGACCTGAGTTTGACACCTATGATGTAGGGGATCAGTTCCAGTGTTGTTGGGTTCCTTTTGTGACTAATTGTGGATGTGTTTGACAATTGTGGACCTTGACCTCGATTTCGACCGGCCTGGCCTTCGTTGAAGCGCCATACAACAGGCATCAATCAACTGGGGCGGGAATGGGGTGGGACCAACTGAACTGAGCGAGTCTCCACTGCACACCTGCAGCGTGCCGGATTCTTCCACGAGAGTCCACAAATGACTGCCTCTTGGCCACTGTTTGGCGGCATAGGAAATTCTAGCACAAAAAGCTTTCACACAGATGTAAAATCCATTGCCGCGTTTAAGCAGGAGAGCCACTCTCCCCGCCGACCACCTTCAAGGCATAAAAATACAGTACATGCAGTGCACATGTTTTGTTTTACAACAATACGTAACCATTTTTACAAATTCACGTGCCTGTGGATGAAATACAGAAGCTTATGGCAAAGTTTTTGCAAGCAGCGTACACCTTATCAGTGAGCTTTGCACAAGCCTGAGAACGATCCTGATTATTCTCAAGAACCAGACTTAGTCACCCCTGGTCTATCCTATAACCTTTGTGCCTACATACCTCAGCTATGTGTGTCCTGTTCCCTCTCCTGTGCCCTCTATGACCAATTAGCAACCACGTTTACCTGCTATGATCACCCGTTGCTCACGACATCGACTTCACTGTTGTGATGCCTGCGCCCTGCGAACCTACTTCTGTGCCCTGCACACGTGCCTGTTCGTCAGCCCGTATTACTTTCTGTGCAAGTAGCTTCTATGAGATCCTGTCACCACTGTCCTGTACAACTGCGCCCTGCACAGTGTGAAACTGCGTGTCTCCTGTTCAACTGCAGCGTTTGGCTAGCAGTCAAAGATACCAACGTGCGCAATTGCAAACCCTGGCCACTCTCTATAACCTACCGCCTTTGCCCCATCAGACAATCTATGAACTGTCACTCTGTCAATGCCCACTATTTCTGTCTATGTCCTGTCCTGTATACTGTAATTGCCTTTGCCCTCAGCGCTACCTCCGACCCTTACGGCTGCCAGCGCTCGGTTCCCCTTCTCGGCTGCTCAATCAGGTGGGTGAGATCAGACACACAAATCGTGTCTGGCTCTTCAACCCCCCCAAATGCCCGCACAGCATTTTCTCTCTTCATTCACATCTGTTTGTTTCCCACTCAACCCAGAGGCAGTCAACACGGTTGCTGAGCACTGCTCTGAACTGAACTGGCTGACTGCAAACTCAGTATGCCTGTGACGTCATCACAAATTGGAGGGGAGTGCTAGCAACTGTCGAAATGTACCTGTAGTGAGTGGACACCAATCATATATGCCATGCAGGAAACTTGTTAAATATACTGTTGATCTTATTTTTGTGTATCGGTATGCACATTAAAAAAAAAAATTAACCTGTATATTACTAGATAGCCTGCCCTGGGCTGTAGAGAAAATTGTATTTGAAGCGGGATATTTAAATACAGCCAAGTGAGCTTGTAGGATAAGCACAAATCTGTGTTGGAATTTAAAAAAGGCGCCTGTGTGTTGTGAACTTGATGCGAGTATGACATCTGTCAGTGTGCATTGTGACCCCGGGGAGGTGTAGAGCTAATTCTTTTCTTTTTCCTTCCACTTCACAGCCTACAGCACACATTAGCCATGGTGCCTCAGGCATACACTGCATGCGCGCGCACATGCAAATGCAAAACACACACATCGAGGGTACACAAGAATTGTGCAATTAGAGCATTGTAAGAATGCTCTGGGAAAACAGAGCATGCAGCCACTAGTCGTTTTGTTCAAAATGTGGCCTGTGACCGAATGGCTTCATTTTGGCTCATGGCTCATCATCGACTTAGTAGTCTCACCTGAGCTTGGTCCGGGAGACTCCCTTTCGAAAGTGAGAGACAATTTCAGCCTTGACAGACAGCGATATTTGCTTCCGTTTACCAGACATGTTTGTGCGCCGTGCCCCGGAAGTACAAAAACCTATGAGTCGATCAGTCACGTTGCTAGGGCAACAGAGGGGAATGCCATGCTGTACATTTTGTTCATAAGCAAGGTCGAGGCGACAGTTTGCGTAACGAAAGGCCTTTTCACTATTTTGTGGACGTTGGTTCGACTAACTCAAAACCTCAGGTCAACTCCTCCTTTTTCTCCCCACTCATGCATCCCCATAAGTACAATACATCTAAGGAGAAAAAAAAAGACATGGAAATAAGTAACCAGGGAGTTAAAAAAAAAAAAGCGACATCTCGACATTCTATAAAAGCTTATGCCACTGCACCATCTGCTCATCTGTTCAGCAGAAGTGGCGGCTTCCAAAGCGGCCAAAGACACCCCAAAGCGGGGTGATTGACGGTGCGCGTCTCCCTTCGAAACGGGAATTAAGTTTGGGCAGTAGGAGAGGCGGTAAAATTCTACCAGCCAAGCAGGAAGCGAGTGCCTTGTGTGTTAAGAAGATTTACACTGATGGGTCCATCCACCAACCGTTTGTAACAGCGTAAATTGATTCAGCCAGGGTGTAATCAAGTATTACTTAGAACATAACTATCGAAATACCAACAAATCAAAGTACATTTAAAAATGAATCAAATGAATAATGTTGATACAAATGAGAAAAGAGAAGCAGAGAGAAAAGACGAATGGAAAAGAAGACAATCAATGCAGTGCCACTTGGTGACGGCGGGAGGACACACACACACACACACACACACACACACACACACACACACACAGTGTCCAAAACACAAAAGATTTGTGTGTGGGCATCACTTGGCACTCTGAGATTCCTCTACATCCTTTATATTCATTAGAGTCAAGTTAATTTGGACTCAAATAACGTTTACAGCCTGCAACTGTAAAATTCAGCCTGTGTTGTGCTTATCTCACACCCTCACCTGTCTTGTGAACTTGATCTTATCTGCTGTATATTCAGACATCAGCGCATCGCTGCATTTGCGCTAGACTACTCCTACAGTGTAGAGCACATTCTTGATTAACAAAATTCATTGGTCTCCAACAATCATTTCAGAGGTTGTTATACAGCCATCATCCGTGTGGTGTTCACCTCCACAGATAAGCCTGACATGTTTTTTTTTAACTTTACCTTCCAAGCCCTGCTCGGCTGAGAAAGTGTACATTTGGATGACGTGAACACAAACCAGTCATGCACAATGAGCTTTGATAAGGCACTGACTTAGGAAGAATACAATGATTAACATATTCAACCTCCTCGCCGCCCCCCAAGCACACACTTAGTTCTTAAAAATACACTTGTTTTTATGCACCTTGTATCTTCATCTCAACACGTCTGGGAGATTGTGAACTAGAAGCAAGGAACACACCATATCGTATTTCTACCCCTGCCTAAACTCGAGAGTTGATGTGGAGTCTATTCGGGCCAAGGTGGTTATACAGAGGCGCCTTCTTTGGACAAATGCATTTTTCTTTTTTTCTAATCTTCTTTCATTATTTGTCGTACAATGTTACAGAGGTGGCCACTTTACCCTGGCCAAAATCACTTGATTAACTTTTAGAAATCCATGCCTAAAAATGGCATAAGCATCTTGGGCACCAAGAGACAGACAACACAAGCATCTTTCTTAATTGGCTGGATTGATTGTAAGTGACATGGGTGTCCGTAGGTACTTTGTTATGTTCTCTGGCTGTACACTAGGTAGCAGTGTTGCTATAAACATACTGGTGAGATGAAAAGGGTTGTGCCGTTAAGACAGTGTTTGGCTCCGCCCTGGCCTTGTTATTTTGCCTCCCGACACCACATACTTAACTGGGTTAAAACCCCACTTCCGTCCTTGCTTAGTCCGTGTTTTTGTGTCTGGTTTCAAGTTCTGCCGGGTTGAGCTTTGCTGATTTCCTTTCATCATTAGTAATTATGAACTGATGTAGTTAGTTATCACCTATTTTTTAGTTTCTTGTTTTTGTTTTGCTCTCCAAAAGTCGTTCATAAGCGCAAAGATTTTGAAGTGAAACTTACTCCCACCTAAATTTCGCCAAAGTTATTTGCTTTTCAGCAGTTTATAACTATGCCGGAGATTGCGGTTCAATCGTCCACTCGCACTCTCCAAAGGCTCTGAAAGCAGAAACCTTATCTTCGGGTCTCCAACTACCTCCTTGTATTTAGAACCGAGGGAGAGAGAGAGAGAGAAGCAAGCAGGAAAGACTGATAATATTCTCGTGTGAAGCTAAAAAAGTGCACGTATTTGAGCTTGTTGAGCCGGAAACGGTGGAGAGGCATAGACAAACTGGCTTTATGGAGAGAAGCTCGGCTTCAGACAAGCGTGAATGTCAAAAGAGTGCTGAGGTGTACGTCTGTCATCTTTTTTTTTTTTTTTGTTAAGATGGACCATAGGACTAAACGGGGAAAGAATGATGAAGCAAGTGGTGACGAGAGTGCCAAAGGAGCCAAATCTCTATTTAGAGTTTCGCCAAAGAGGACGGGCCTCTCTCATTAACACATTTCCTTCTTGACCATATCACTGATCAGAAGCAAAAAAATAAAAGAACATATCCCAAACTCTCATTTATTCAAGCGGAATGTATGAGTCATTTCTGGTGATGTGAACTTTTCAAATGCTGCTAATGAGGAGGGGATTTGTTGAGTGCTTTTTTTTTTAAGTGTATATGATGACTGAACTTACCAGGATCCCACCAACCTGCTTCTCTTCCATCCTTCAGGACCTTGTGGCCAAAGATCCCCGCCTCTCCGATGCTCCCGCCGTCTCTCGGGTGAACTCGTCTGCCTCTAGCTATCAAAAGTTGGAAGCTTTTTCTCCGGTGGCCTTTGCTCGAGTGTCTTCACCGTGTCGCGTCACTCTCTGTCGCCGTCCCTCCTCTGCCTCTTCAAGTGTTGTTTGGGAATGTCGCTGGAGTGGCGTCGCCGCTTTGTGTTAATTCTGCCCTAATCCAGAAACTTTTCTATGCTGTGAATAGAGCATGTGACAGGCAGAGAGGGACAGGGTGAGTTGAGCCGTGAGGGTTTGGGGAGGGGGGGCAGATGGTGAGGTGGTTGAAAAGACTGAGGCGACACTTTCCAAACGCATGACCCGCGCTCATTTTCTTGGACCTCATGCTTACTTCAATTAAGTGACCAGAAAATTGAAAAAAAATGCACACTCCATCAAATGGTGTGAACGCTGTTCCCTACGAAAGAACGGAGACAAAGTATTTTTTTTAAAAAACTATGGTCATAGATTTGCATTTTGTAGCAAAGCAGCTGCTGTAACAAAGTGGCCTTTTGTGCGATGAGATTAACTGTTGGTGGGGGGTGCAGGGGGGGGGCAACAACACAGGCTGCTGCTGTACATAAGAGGAATTGGAATGGAAAGCAACATCCCCTCACCGCTAACCCGCTACAAGTATTTAAGATGACAATGACGAGGAGCGTGTCCCTTTGAAGTCATCCTTGACATACCTGGAAAAGTCTAATCCACTTTTTAAAGAGACCAAATGTTCCGAAGATCCATAAATCTCCGCTGCCACTTGATCACGATCTGAATGGGGTACGGTACAATTCAAGAGTACACTTTCAAGTGCAACAGTCACATTTGGTTCCATTCAGTGGGATTACGATTCAATACAATATGGTTAGGGCGCTATCATTTGTCAAGTTTATTAAGAACTAACAACATGTCAAAGCGCTCCAAAGACCAAACTATTCAAATGAATGAAATCATATGACAGCAACTTCAACTGACTTATACCACAGAGTGCATTCCAAATGGCCAAATCAACACCATCCCAGTAGGCGCAGTTAAAAATCATGATGGAAATGTGTGTCTGTGCCACTACTTTCATGTGGTTGCAAATCTGCAGAAATGGCTACTCAATTTCTCATGGAATAGGATTTGGAAACTACAGTCATTATTGGGAACGATCTTATCAGCAGATTTGAATCACTCGACTGTGACGATGGTGCCATGTCTACCGTTTCTGACTCCCCAACAGATTAAAGGATCAAAACCTTTCGCAATGTACCAAAAGCGTCCCGGCAAAAGGGTACGAAAGGGCCCAAGCATAGCGACAAACATACGCCAGAGCTAACGAGAACCCATTCATGCCATGAGAAATGCCAACTTACATGGCACACTGCACAGTGATGAAAGATGTCCAGGGACAAAACCAAGCAAGACAAAAAAAAAGATTCAGTCTTACCAAATATTCAAAGAAGGAATCCCAACTTGAGCATCTGACTGGCGTGTAGTGACACAGAACAAGTCAAGAGTGAACTGGGCTCCATGCAACGGGTCCACTCCACTAATATGTACGTACCGGTATACAAAGCATGTGCGCGCAGTGGAGGCAAGTCGATTGGGCAATTCCGGGAGGAGTGGCAGTGAGAGATTACACTGAACTTCCCCGCAGACCTGATATGTTTGTTACCGCCGAGAGGTTCTTGTTAACAAATATTAACAGAATGTTTTTTTGTTTTTGTTTTTTTGGGATATCCTACTGCCGTCCAAATACAACATCAAATGGTTAACTGTTGTGGTTGGCTTACGGCAAATGTTATACTGTTTCAGGAAAAAAAAAAAAAAAAGGCTGCGCTGAAGTGTACGAATCTGTCGACGATATGCTCTGTGGCGCAGGCTAGATGAGGGTTTTCGAGGAGAGGAAATCTCTTGGGGGAAATTAGGAGTCCAATTGTGCAGGTGTAGGGGCAGGAGGACATATGCGGTCAGGTCAAAGACTGTACATCATGGAACGTATCCAATCCAATGCAATGAAACACAGAAAGTACAAGAGATGAATACGTGTGCCTCCCATTGATCCTTTTTCAGGCTGACTCCAAAAGTGTTCACCCCGTGACCTGTCAACCCCAGGAAGCTTGTATTGGAGAAAGACCAAACGTCCGCAGTCGTTGCGACAGAGTCGGGTCCTTCAAATGTTGTCTTTAGCTCACTTTCCATTTTGGAGTATTCCTTATCCAAATACAGTGGGTTCTCTAGTTATGAATGTTCCTATTTACGTACAATTCGGGGTTACGTACAACATTTTCCGAGAACATTTTTTTGGACCTACGCTTTTGGATATGCAATTAGTCTTGGCATGAACGAACAGATGGATGTACTTTGGATGTTGTAATTCTTCTCATCATCAGCAACGTGCGAAACGCTTTGCTGCGATCTCCAAAATGAGTAATGGCCCTCAGCGGCTGAAGACGGAACCTGTCGCCCATGTAGGCACGGGGCAACAAATGCAAATACCTTAGTCATGAATGTTCCGCAGTTGTCCCACAAACAGGGAGTCACGTTACAAAACGGAGCCCTTCTGAACTTTGGACGCTTTTATTTTTCCTCTGAATGTTTTTCTCAAAAATTGCCTTTTAGCAACATTGTTACAATTCATTTTTGCATATTTTGCGAGCCAATGGCCTTTTGCCACGTGCGCCGCTGCCCCAATCCTTTATGAACTGAACAAGCAGGCAACCTTCTCAGTGCATCATGATATAACGGGGGCGGGAGTGCATCTGCTTAGGGTTGTGCTTATCTACTACCATTCATGCATGTGCACCTTCTGTTGACATAGCACCCAGTTCAGCAACCTAGTTGGAACATTGGAAACTCCATTCGCTTGAGTGATACTCCGCACAACATAATGTCATCAAAATACATGTTTCACCTCAATTCAATGCTTAGGCATGGCTCCATACCTTTGGCAAGAGCCGTCAACTTGCCTCTGAACATCATGTGATCCTATTTTGGATCTCTTTTGAGTACAAAAGAGACCGCCGGGATCGGCTCCGGCGCACGGGGCGACGCTTGTGAAGATAAGCGGTTCCGAAAAAATGGATGGATGGCTAAAATTTGTAGCACGCCAAGCTACCGATGAAACGACTATCACAAAGCAAATCTGTCTACATCCTGCGCTACGAAACGCAAACCAGCTAGAAGTGATCTTTTTTGTTTGTTTGTTTTTGACTGTTCGAGTACGGCTCCGAGGTAGGTGAGCACCTCTCACGTCAGTGACGTCACATCGCAGCGCTCATCAGCTTTCCGCACCACACAGATGTGTGGGACACACGTTGAAAATCCCTTCATTCCTTCTGCACAATCCCTTTGTAATTAACCGAGTGTGATTATGACTGTGATAGAGCCTAATTACAATCCATGACTTTAAGATTGATGACGAAAACCGTTTCTTTTTTTTTTTTTTTTTTTTGCCAATGAGTTGAAAAACCAGTGCTGGCGTTTTGCTGTGATGAGGGACACTTGCTGGCATATTATATAATATCTCTCCCATTTTGTTTTTTCATTGAGCCATGTGGTGGGAAATTTTTCAATTATCATGTGTTAAACCAGTGTAACAATTTTGTTTCACCATGTGAGTTTCTCAGCAAGAGATTCTTGCATGACACCTGTTGACACTTGACACACACACACATACACAGAGTCGTGTGTATCTTCTATTCTAACCAATGGTCATTATGGGACCTAAAAATGAGGATGCAACTTTATAAATCCATACTTAAGTCAATTAATTAATTTATGACATAGTGTTCATACATACATACATGAATTAATTGAATGATGGCATACATAGATACATTTGAAACACACACACACACACACACACACACACACACACACACACACACACACACACACACACACTACATTACATTCTAAGGTAGAGGGTGAAAGTCCAAAAGTATGTTCTTACTGTTATGACGAGTCCTCCACTTATGCGACATATTTTATGTGTTTCCGTCCATATTTCTTACAAGTTGCGTCATCTTGGCTCCCTTGCCCTCTTCGACCACCGCCGGGTCAACAAATTCCAAGCCCCTCCTTTTACAACTCTGATAGCCGCCCCCTTGGGCAGATGAGTGTGGAGTGCACGCGTAGTCCGCACACGGCAGACGCTGGCGCGCACGCCGTCGGGGGACGCTTCTCTCTCATTTGCAGTCGACTTCCGATTCATGTGTGAAAGACTCGCCAATACTGAAATCAACTGCAATGTATGTGCATTTGAGGTGAAAACAAAACTACATCCAATACGTATTGTGGCCTCGAATAGCCTACTTGGGTTAGGTGGCGCGACACGTGTTCCGGTGGTCGAATGCCCGCAGGATGGCTCATGCTTTTGTTGAACGGGCGATGAAATGCGTCTTGTGTGCAAAATAGCTTTTGTGGCGCGGGTGTCGGCGGCAGCGAGTTTGCCTTCGTTCCGAAGACACGGGAGGCAGCGCATCTTGCGGATCGATGAATGCGTCAACCAATGTCGCGGACAGGTGCGGTCGCCCGGGGCGGCCGTCCGTGCACGGAAACGTCGCTGTGTTATGGATTGCGCGAAGGGTGGCGGATGCACAACACACAATGAGATGACTCTGCGAGGTTTTGGCATGCAGATCTGGGGTTTTACCTTGGTGTTTTTTAAGGAGCGACCGGGTTAGAGAATGTTTGCGTGCGTGACGCTGCTGGCGCGCGGATGGTCAGAAGGTGGGGTGAGAGGACTGAGGAGTGAGGCGACGGCTTTGACCATTTAGCGGCGCTCGGATGTTGCAGTGAGGGGGGGGGCATGCACATGTCATGTCAAAAATCACGTTGGACTCCTCGAACATCTGGTCTGTGGACATATCAAAGAATTCGTCAAAAATAGCAAGTTGGAAATGGATTGAATTATGTAGAAAAGACGATGGGGGCAAGTCCAAACCTAATTCCAAAGAAGTTGGGATTGTGCAAAAGTTAAATCAGTGTTTGCCGGTCCTTTCAACCTACTCTATGTTCAATTGAATATACTGCAAGGCAAGATATTTCACCCATCCATCCATTTTGTCATGATCCTCTCCTCACGAGGGTCGCGGGCGTGTCGGAGCCTATCCTAGCCGTCTTCGGGCACTAGCAGGGGGACACCCTGAACGGGTCGCCGCCGATCGCAAGGCACACATAGACCGACAACCATTTACGCTCCGAGTCACACTGCAGGACAATTTCAAGCGACCCTTGTGAGGAGAAGCGGATCAGAAAATGGATGGATGCTGAAAGCAAGGTGCCACTAAGACCAACAACAGACCAGACCGGGAAACTTGAGGAATGCAAATGAATACCTTAATAAAGGGCATCCATTTTTTTCAATGCAAATTATATGAATGTATTGTAGTTGTTTTTCTGTTTTCTTTCCACAAGCTAAAGTTCAGCTTTCAACAGCTGTGGTTGTGCATTTCTAAGATTCGTTGTGGGAGTTGTCCTCGCGTCTTCATTGTCTTTTGGAATTTTCAAATGTACTGTCATACATGAAATCATGAATGGCGTTGATGAAAAACAAATCTCCACAAAAGAAGTTAAATTGGTCTGTAAGAAAATGAATCTCAATCTGTGAAAAGGAGTGAAATCGCTGTAAAAAAAAAGACGTGTTCAGCTGAACCTCGGTGGACATCTAGTGGTAAAATGACAGAATGCAGCCATGCGATCCAAACAGTGCATACCTGTGCCTCTTGATAAAATCTTTGAAAAATGCATTTATCTCAGGGGTTCACGAAACAAATTAAAATAATATATGATCCATAGTTTGGATCTATCACTTCCACTTTGTTTTTCATTAAAAGCATGGAGAAATGCTTTACAGAAAGCCAATTCCTACCTTATTTCTGTTCAAAATCGTTTTCATTGTTTCTTATGAAATATTCCAATTTCTTCCGATGTTATGTTTGGATTTATCTGTAAGTTATAACTATCTAAAGCTTAATGGGTGGATGTAGTAATTTTGAAATTAATACATACTGATTTGATAAATACTGAGTTGAGCAAGGCACCCCAGTTCAAGAGGTGCAGCAATGTTTGCATGGCTCTTACACTCGATGTATGATCTTATGGGTGGTGAAGATGATGCACCTTTTTTGCTGTTTTATTGTCATGTACAAGTGTGTGCACTAAATTTGACTTGTGTGTCTGCGTTCGTGAGTGTTTATTGTGTCCGGTGGAAAAGTAATTCGCTGTGAAGCTTGTGGATTTTTTTTTTACCACCAGGTGTCACTGTGACGTTTGTTACGTCGTAAACCGGAAAAGGAAATGATTTTAATAGCACCAATATGGAGGGAGTTTAAAAGAGAAAAGAAGCGCTTCATTCCTTGTTAGAAACGATAACAAAATGCGCATGTTATTATCGGGCATGTTAAATACGCCTTTTTGTGACCCTTTCAGATTTGATGTGTGTCATCCTGGCAGTTATTCATAACTACGGTGAAATCCACACAAGAAACGTGAAATTTCGTTTGACAGAACCAAACTGCTGCTGTTTGTTGGCAATACGACTCGAACTCAGGTAGAATCACTAATTAAGCTTCATTAACAGCTGACGCATTTAGTTAGTTTTGACGTCGCGGTAGTTCTCATGACCTTATTAAACCGAACCGAGTGTTTCTTTTACCTACCGTTGGCGGTGTTGTGAATGTTCTCGACAAATTTAATCATGAGCACTCCTATTATGAACAATTTTTGAAAAGTAGTAGTAGTTGTGGTATTGTAGACTGCAATTTTTGGACATATACAGGAAGATCTTCGGTTTACGGACTTGATATTTCTATGATACGAACGGGGCGCGCCGTAAACGCTGTCACGCAGCTCAAGACGATGCCCTCGGATAGTGGGAGAGCCACCCACACCCTTTTGATGGTATTATATGTATGACTCAATAGATTATTTCAATACAAATACTTAATGCAATCAGGACTTCACCATTACTGTGTTGGCGTAGTTTACTGATTGGCTCGTCGACGGTGCATTCCCATTTGCTACGAAATTTTATACGTCGTTGTCGTATGTGCGAAACGCCGTCGTAAACCGAGAATCCACTGCGTAGGGTTTGTCTTCTGAAATGAATTGTTCGGCCTAGTTAATACGAAAGGGTTGAAGTGCAACTTTGAAAAATGAAGAAATTGAATTGAGTGTCTGTCAGCTAACTCAGGTGCATTTTGATAATCTCGTGAAGCTGCTTTGATGGACTTCTCAATATTATTGTGATTTGTTCCACAAAAAGGAGGATTCCCGTGCATTGTGCAGTGAAGATGAAAGGCTGGGCCTCCTTCCTCTCGCCTCCCCCCTCTCCATCAGCGGCCCCCCTGCCACTCTCCTCCTCACCTGGGCTGACGCACTGTCCCGAACTTGACCTGTCAGTCATGGCCAGCCCGACGCCTATGCACTCTAAGCGACCACAGAACAAACAGACGCGAAGAAAGAAAAACCCGAAGGTGAGCTGCTGTAGCCACTTTAGCATGATTGAGCTTCAATGCATGTGCCGCGTTTAAAAACATTCCTTGTGACTTATGTTGGCAACTGATGACAGAACTGTTGCCCTTTTTAACAGGTGTGTTTTGAAGAGCCAGCGGTGGTGCGGGTAATACCCGAGCCACAAATTCAACCCATCAGTGATGCACCACCGCAACAGCCAACCAGCAATCAGATGAGATGGAGAGATGATCTCCGTGGGAACCAGAATTTAACAAGTGAGTGAGTCCCGTGTTTTAGTTTTGTTCCATTTTCAAGAGTACGCATTCTTCTGCGGTAAACCCGACTTGACTCCATGACCCATAATACTTGTGTGCGTGCTTTGTTTTGACTCCTTGTCCGGCACCCTGAGAAGAGTTTGGCAATGACTTTGGTGTGTCAGAGCATGACTGGAATGTGATTGTTTCAGTTGACAGACTTGAAATAACACAGTCGTAAATGTCTGCTGATTGTTTGGTAATATCGGGGCACATATGCAGTGAACATGTTTTATTACTGAAGATGGTGAGGTGAAGCCTCGTGAAACGTTGAACCACTCAAGCCTGTAGGTTTGACAAAGGCTTTGTCCCTCAATGTTTCATATACATATGAAAACCATCTGCCGACGCGGTTTACAATCACAGGAAGCTGTGTCTTAACCACATAATCTTCCCAATAATATAGAAGTGTCATCCAATATCATTTAGCAGGTTGTCGTGTTGTCATGCTACCAGCGTTTGGACTTCAATACTATGCCTGCGTAAAGCACCTCAATGCTTGTACAGAATTGATACTGTGGCAAAAACTTGAAAGGAACTCATGACATATTTTTTGTATGGGATTTATTTTTATTTTTTTTTTAGAACCTAAGATCAAATGTGCTCTCATCACGTGTCTAGCTATGAGAAACGGTAAAAGTCAAATGTAGTGGCTGGTGGATGACTCCTGGCCGCCAAATTGGCAACGGAGTGCAGATTCGGAGAGGAGTAAACAAACAATGTCGGTCAGGCAGCCGGATGTCTGTGAGTGTACGCCGCTTGTCTTTCTCACTCGGCATCCGGAAGCAGCTGCCACAAAGACGCTGCCGAAAATGACCATCACTCGCATCCTCATGTTAGGATTTCCAATACTCGCGTTACGTCAACACTTTTTGCGTGGTTGTCACTCCAGATCCAGTCCGCAGAGTGTGCTGTGCTCTGTGACATCAGTGCACCATTCCTCGGAGATATAGAAGCATATTCCGCCATCGCCTTTTGACTTCCCCGATAGCTCGGTTGAAGACAGAAGCTATGTCGGTGTAGCTCGGCGTCCGGCGTGCGCTCGCTGAGCCAAGTCTCGGTGAAGTGGAGAGCGGTTGGACCTAGTGAGGAGGAGACGGTCGGCCATTTTGTTGAGCGGAAAGCAAAGATTTGCAAGATGAATCGATGGGAAATTCGTGCTGTCCGAGCCTGACGAACGCGCCCTGTCCGGCGCAGTTTCAATGGCCTCGTGCAGTGCCACTTGTGGTACGTGAACAAACATTGAATTTAAATTTTATAGTGTGCTAAGTATCATGCTATGGTTATTTTTGCCATGTAGTACATTTGTTAAGTCAGTTTAACTTGCAATGCATTTGTGTGTGTTTTTAAACTGTTTTATTTTGAGCTATTTTTTTTCCATGTGTCTAATTTAAAACATTTTCAATTCATTACAATTAAATAGTCATTTAAGTGCATTTTCCATTTTACTATATGTTAGCAAAAAGTTCCTGTTCAAACCATGCGTCATGAAACACTGTTTACAATACAATACAATACAATACAATACATGCTGATTTATATAGCGCTTTCACAACAGCGGCAGCTGTAACAAAGCGCTTAACAAAGCAGTTAACATAAAGTAAAATAATAAACACAACACACAACATAAAACCCGAACAAAAAGTAAAATAATGAACACAACACATGACATAAGACACGGACAGTCGTGCAGGCCTAACCACTTTTCCCTCATACGCTTTGTTGTTAAAGCAGTTTGAGATGAAAGAGGAGAGAAAATAGTGAATGTTTTTTTTTTTACGTGTAAAACCTCCATCCCATTTTTCACAAACACTTGGGCCTACTCTGCGGGGCTATTTTACGATTGGTCGTGACGGGGGTACTTGAAAATCCAAGGCCATGTAAAAAAGGTGACGAACCATTGCCCTGATGTGAGTAGCCTTGTGCAAGTGCAGCACTTTTCTGAGCTTCTCAGTCAAGACCACTCCTCTCATCTATGATAGCTGGAATCCTGAAGAAGAGGACGGAGGGAACCGCTCGTGTGTCTTATGACCACGCAGACATTCCGGAGGAGGTGGAGCTCAACAGCACCTTGGCCCTAAAGGCGGAGCTCTTAGCATTGCAGGTGTTTGACTGCCTTTGACCTGGGGGAGTGGGGGGGGGATCACGGTCAGCTTTATTGACCGCTTTTTCTTTTTAAACTTGTTCCCAGGGGGCAGAGTTTAACACCCAGAAAGCTGTTCAGGAGACATTACAGAAAGCGGAGCAAACGAAAAAACAGATCAACAGCAGAGCGACACAAGGTAACCTGATCGCCCTCAATTGACGAGTATATAAAACAGGACTTGATATGAGACTTTACACCGATCTGATCGCCTGCATTGAAATGGAATCGATATTTGTGCAGAAGGCTTTCCAGCTCAATTTGTGTGGGCCCAATGGAAATGTTGAAATTCCCGCGAGGACGGAGTCAAAGAAAAAAAAGCAAAAGACCACGACGTCACGACGCCAATTGAAAGGTTCTATCACCGCGGATCAGAAAATGTTGATTTAGTTATTTTTTAGGACGTGCCAAAACGTGTATTTTGACTCGCAACCTGCGATGCGGAAACCGCTTATTTCGATCCTCGTTGCCCCAACTGACAACTTGTGTTCCAAAATTCGCACGTCGGGGTTTGTCGCATCTCGATGGTGAAAGGAATCTCTGTCGAACAGCTAGGAAAGGCGTCGAGTCATTTAAGTCGCAATCATTTCTTCGTGGTCCTGTCTTCTTCTTTCATACCAGTTTTTTGCCCAACATCACATTTCTAATGACTGTCTTCTTTTTCCACAGGAATTAACGTCTCTCGGTCTCAGACCCTTTTCACCTCGTTGGTCAGCGTGGACGTGCCTACGAGTCAGGTGCTAAGCCAAGCCGTTAAAGAAAGACTGATTTTGGCCCCGCCCCAGAAGTCTCGACAACAAAGCAGCGGAAAGTCCCTCCCCCCTAATCTTTTTGACTTCTGACTTATTTAGACAGAAGCCCCTCCCTGCGGAGGAGGAGCTAGTCAATAGAAACCCGATCCTAGCACCACGTCCCGCCTCCTCGACGTTTGACCTTTACAGAAGGAGGAGTCGCTGGGAAGCCGCCCCTTAATGCGCCTTTTATTTACTCACCAGATGATGTCAAGGTCATTCAGTTGAAGCTGCTGTCACTCATATCTACCTGCGATTTTCAATCGAGCTTTTCCTCATTCGGGCCATGGCGGAATATGCTTGGTTCAAGCCTGCCTCAGCTGACTTTGGGTATGAAGCAGGGGACGCCCTGGATTGTTGTCTTATTTCAAAATAAAGAATTTTTATTACATGTTTTGTAATTGTGGAAGTGATGTTTTTTTTTTTTCTTTTTAAATCATGTGATAGCTTCTAGAAAGAACGTAAACGTAGTTGAAACACTCAGCCGTGGCATAAATCTTTTCAAACAACGACAGAATGTTACATTGGTGAGTCTGTAATAGCAACAAGTGAAGATACATCTCATCTCATCTCAAAAATGAACACCTGTGAAGCTGTGTAAGCGCATGACCCACTATTTATTGGGAAAAATCTGGTCGTTATAAAGGTGGTTGTTGTGAGCAAAATCAGCAACTGGAAAATGAATGACATGAAATCGGGACTTTGGAATGTGACCGTCATCGGGGTGATAAAGTCAACGTGGTACATTGAAATGAGCTTCAACTGTTACCATACCGTCGCTAGTTTCATTGACTCTGGGCGCCCTTGGCGGTCAGCTCTTGGGGATCATTCTGCCAGGATGGGCCGGTTTGCTCAATGGGTGTTTTTTTTTTTTTTAAATCTGGAAAATATTACATTTTCAGTCTTATCAATTTGTCTCGGGATATAACTAGCGACCTTCGCCCTGAGGTCTGCCTTGGCACGCTTGTCTGTCACCGTGGCTCTTTGGTGTTTTGTTACAACGCCAAGAAAATGCATTTTGCTATCTGCGGATTACTGAGCATGACATGACCTGACATGGCCCCCAACCTCTTTGCAATCTTCAAAGACCCCCCCACCACTCTTTCTGCACTTTGAAGTAAACTGCTCTTTCTACATTGCTAACTCCCTTGTTTCTTGCTCGACTTGTTTGTTGTAGTTGTATCAGAGGCACTTTAAAAGGGTGGAAGTCGTGTGCAGACTCTCGAGTTTTAATGTGCTTGGTTAATTTTGACAGCCAGGTCTCTGTTCGTATGAGGGTGTGCACACTTGTGCAAACACATCTCACGCATTATTTTTCCTGATTCAGTTGAATAGGTTAGTGGTGGAGAAATGTTTTGAATCGACTTATTTCACTCACATATTTATTTTTATATCGCAAAAAAAGGCATTTGAAGGTTGAGGATAGACTCTTTATGTCCTTCGTTTCTGCAATATTCACGAGTACCTGTATTCTACCACAGTTTTTCTTTTACTCCCTACATTTTAACACACATTTATGCGTTCTACTCCTTGCTATGTTCACCAAAAAATAAAAATAAAATAGAGAGTGGGGAGGTCAATTGTGGATTTTGATTTATTGATATTTTGGAGTCAGTGACACGACCAAATGAGCGGTGATGATGCAAACCAGCTATATTTAGAGAATAGTTTGATGTTGTCTGCTCCAAGATTGATTTGTGGCAAATGCCTTGTGCCGGTCTAAAAAAACACAACAAAAAAAAACACGTGGTCTTCTGTTAAATCATAAAAAAAATCAACAAACTAACAAAAACAAACACAGTGCTGAGTACAGCCAGGTCATGGTGTACTGTAATCCTAATTATTTTACTGATCCCTCTGTCCCCTTTGTGCCGAGTTATTTTTTGGTACACAATTGACAATGTTCATTTTAACCTTTACTTTCAGTCTCTTCTTTTTTTTCTTTATGATTATCATGGTTAATTGATTTCGTTTTACTGAATGACTTGAATCTGTGCTTCGTTCCAATTCTATTTCCACCCAAGCGTCTGTCTGTCTGCAAGAGTCCAGGTTGAAAGTATTTGTGCCACCCCAGAGGTTCAACTAACTGACCACTGGTGGAAGCAGCATCCATGCCGTTATAGCTTTGGCCGCCAGAGGGCAGTATTTTTCAAATGGTGAACGCGTTCGCTTGCTGGACTCCCCGCTCATTCATTTCTCCTACCCTCATCTAGTACAGTACGTAGCCTGAATAAGTAACAAATCTGACCGAAAATTACTTTCGACCTTGCGGGTGTTGCTAGCATCAGGAAACCAACACACCGTCGCATGAGAATGAAAAGTGCACACGGATATTTCTGAAAGTAGTTTTATTTTAGAGTCCTGAAGCATATACACAATTTAGTCTTGGAGAGTGAGATGGATCGGTTTCTCGTCGAGAATTGATTTCTTCATTTAAAAATAATTCATTTCAACAAAACAGATCCCTACGACCTTAACTGATTGCATTTCACCGACGCTTTGGAACCTTAATCACACCTTGACAATGGGACTTGAGCTACAATTATATGCACGCTGTATAAAATGGACAGCAACATGTCAAAGTGAAGTCATATCAAAATTCGACTGTAAAACATTTTTAAAAATACAAAAAAAAAAAAATAGCCTACACGGAGGTGCAGCATTCTGGGTCCTGCCCGATGTGGAAGTTCCTCTTTTGGAAGTCTCTTTTTAAGGCACTCGGCGATAGACAATAACTTAGAAAACACGCCGACGTGGTCATAATTTAACTGAGTAAATGCAAAGGTATGTAGGAGGTGACGAGGCCATCCCCGTCACAACCTACATGTGCCTTTTCATGTGGAGGGCCAGGTGGTCGGAGCGGGAGAAGGCCCTCTCGCACAGATGGCACTGGAACGGCCGGTGTCCGGTGTGCTTGCGGAAGTGGCGCGTCAGCTCGTCCGACCTCGCGAACTTCCACCCGCAGCCTTCCCAGTTGCAGTGGTATGGTTTTTCACCTGAGGGGCGAGAGCAACACACGCGTTGGCGCGACCCCGCATTTCTGGGACCAAACACACGAGACGTGGAAAAACGCGGCGCTCACCTGTATGAGTCCTCATGTGGGCTTTGAGGTGCGAGCTCTTCGTGTACGTTTTCCCGCAGCCCGGGAATTCGCAGTTGTGCGTGGCAGCGCGCTTTCGGGCCCACGACCTGCGCCCTCTCTTAGGCTTGAGGCCGCCCGCTTCGTCCTGTCCGTAGAAGTCCAGCAGAGACGGCGAGGACGGCGGCGTGAGCAAGACCCCGTGCGAAGAAACCGCCTGGCTCCGGTGCTGGTGCTGGTGGATGTGCGCGGGCTCCGCGTGCATGCTGTACTGTCCTTGGATGCGCGTGGACGTATGTTGTGCGTAATGGTAAGGGCTGGTCGCGTAGCTGTTTTGGAGGTGATGATGAGTGAGGCTGAGCTGCGCTAAATGACAGTCTGTGCGCCCCCGCGGTGCTCCCTGCTGCACGGCGTGCGGGGCGAACCCGAGACCCGGGGTCTGATTCTGCTGGTGCATGAAAGCAGCGCGCCCCATGAAGTCCCCACCGGCCAACATACACGATTGGCCATTGGACTCGGTTTTGATTTTGTATCCAAGCGACGAAGGCTGATAGTGGTGCGTCACGGCATCGAGCGCGCCCAGCTCGGTGTACTCGCGACCATCTCGAGCCACGTTGTCCGCGCACTCCGACGAACTCTCCCGCGGCCGGTTGACTTCAGGGGCGAGAAGTTCCGCCATCAGGCTACGTAAGGGGATCGGTTCCGTGAAGCGGACCCCGCCGTGGTAGTTGTGGGGCAGCTGCGCGGAAGGCCGGTCGGCGCACTCCGACGCCGAGCTTCCGCCGCAGCTCTCCGGGGACTCGGGAAGCGCGTAGGCGCACGGCTGAGGAGGAGACGTGCCCCCGCTGCCCTCGGCGCCGCTGCCCTCGACGTCCGAACCGAGGGAGTTGGACAATATGAAATCGAGGTCCAAGAATTTGCCCAGCTCGTCGTCGTCTTTGGAGGACACAACCGGAGACTTGAAGATGCTGAACTCCACTTGGATGTCCGTCGCATTCCCGCTTCCACGTTCATCTTGACACCGCTGAGAAGTCCAACGAGATGACATTTTGCGAGGAATCAAACGCTTCATTCGGGTACTAGCAAGTCTAACAAGTTGGCAAAAGTTTGCAATACTCACATCGGTAAAGGGACCCGTCGACTGGAGACACGGAAACGACGCAGTGGTGGTGGGCATCGCTCTGTCGGTCAAAGCCATGCGGGCCGCGGGGCTCAAATTCGGATGAAACAAGAATGGAGAAGAACCAATTAGCGATGTCAAAACCAACAGCGAGTGGCGATTCTGTCCATGGAGTGCCGCTTGTTCAAGGATGGGGAATAAGCGCTCGGGGCCTCTCTTAAGTACCTCGACACATACTTGGGGGCGTAGCCACGCGCCCGCCCCTCATTCCTTCCCTTCCTGCTGCGCAAACGTGCATCAGGTGCCGTGCATGCGGGTCAACGATCCAAACTTTTAATGCCGTTCTTTCTAATATAATCCGTATTTAAGACACAAACCACTTGTCGTTTTTAGTGGAAACAAATCGACGTAAAACTGTTTTTGTTTTTTGGTTTTTTTGTTTTTTGGTCTCATCTCACGCATGTCTCGTGAAACGATTCCATATCTTCCAAATGCTCGAAATTAATAGGATTAGACATTTCCAACGCCCACAGACTCCGATTGTGATCATAAAATATCTTCCCTGGGGATTCTACGCCAGTCTTTTGGGACACGCTCTCACGCTGGCTTCATCAATTTGTCCCGACTTGATCCGTAAATGCGCGATGTGTGAAGGGCCCATCGAAACGGCCCGTTAATCTGGCTGTCAAACAAAGGACGACATGTTTCTTAAATGATCCCTCCCCCGCCCCAACTGCCCCGCGAGGCCCCCCCGGTCATTGCTATGATAATGTTATCATAATGGCCTGCAGGTGTCTGGCTAGGAGGTACTCACTCAATACCGTGAAAAAGGGGTCACGGAAACCCTGATCTGATCTCACGTGACACATTTTTTTGGACCATTCAAAATAACCTCTTTTAAAATAAGACTAAAACAGTTCCCGTATATGGGAAAAAAGAACAACACCACTCTGAAGAACACATTTGAAATAATAGTTTGTTGATTTTTATTTACAGTATAAAAAATAACGCTCATCTTCATTTAACGTACATAGGCGACATAAATACTTTAGGTTGATATTTAAAAGATCAGATTTTAAAAATAAAAATTCAAAGTGCAAAACTAAATTGTATGGAAATTCTTTTTTAGTGGATCATCTGCTCACAGGTGTCGTACAAGCAACTGGAGGGTTTTCCCTAACATTGAAGTGGTTCTATCTAACTGGGCTTTTATGCAAATCAAACTGCATCTCTGCCTACAGCTAAATGAAGTCTTCAAACTTGAGACGGAAAAGTAGCCACTTCCTTTCCGTTGATCTCATTAAATAGACGTGTAAAGCTGCTCCTGCTTTCATAAAATACAACCCCCTTTTTTTTTCTTGAGCAGACAAATACATGTGACATCCATGTGCCCCCGACAGAGAAAAACATCCTCCATCACGTCTCATTCCATGGTGTGATCAAATTCATGTCACTTTGGTGGAATGCAACTGGTGAAAACGAGCAGAGAGACTGAGATGAAGAACCACCTCAGGCTCAGGTTTCTCCCTTTGTGACGCTTTGAAAAGGAAGAAGCCATCCAGCTTGAGTGTTTTCTAAACACAATTACTGTAATGAAGATTACAGTCAGACAGAGCCCAGGCATGCATTCCATCTTCGAGACTCACTAAATTGCTGCAATTTACACGTTTACAAGGAATAAATAAAAGTGAGATTGTTGAAGGGTTTGTTTTTGACTTTTAACGTGTTTTTTTTGGCATCTCTTCCCTTTCTCCCTTAACAAGGATGCGAAAAATTGAGAAAAAGTGTCGTTCATTCTCCAACCACCTCAATTCTAAAGCAAACAAGAGCAACAACCCACATGGTCTTTGTCGCTTTCACCTCAGCATTCCCCTTTTCGACGAATTCTAGAAGTTATACTTTTAAACTCCTACAAGGAGCTGCAGCGTGTGCTAACGTGTTCAGGAAATGGCGGAATCACCTGCCATTCTCACATTTGGGGGTGGGGAGGGCGCATTATTTGATTCGTCCATATCACTGTTGGTGTGAAAAAGTGTATTGTTGTGCAAAGCCAGTTTTTATCTCAGATCAATACCATCGCTTGCAGAGCACAAACAAAACAGGAACGGTTGTGACCTTCTGGAAAGTTATCAGAAGTTGGCGAGGAGACGAAATAAATCGAGCCTTCGCAGATCATCAATAAAAGAGTCTGATACCCCGGCTGGGCAGAGATGGATTACATGGATTTACTTAAAGGGGGGGTGATATAATTTCCCGCACTAATGTTACACCGCACGCAAAACATCCTCTCGGGATCAATCAAGTCTTGAGATGACGTTCGATATCAGCAGTTGTCACATGTTTGTCGCCTGACCTGATCCCGTATGCTAATCACACCACTTGATATATCACACAAAAGATTATCGCCCCCCCCGCCTCCCACCTCGGTGTTTAGTCAACGATGGTGCTAAAAGGTTTATCTGGTCCCATTAAGCAGACGGCTCTGGCTGGCTAAATGGTTTAAAAGTGTTCGGCACTAATGAAGATATCGCCAACTAGCCTAATGAGATCAGGTGGCCACATGCTAAGCGGCGCTTAGCATGTCGCTGGAACGAAGGAGTCAATGATCCAGATTGCATTTGTTGCGGTACACTCGCCGACGCGCTGAGAAAGAGTTCATATCTTGGGGAACGCGTCGCCGACTGTCATCATTTTCCACTTTCGAGATGATTCCGCCTGCGAACAGATGCGCTTATGGAAAAGAACCCAGAACGCTACACAGAAAACGATATCAAGAGGAACAATTTGTCAAATCTATCCAAGCAACAACGAGTTGTAATTTAGCATAAAATATCAATTTCGATGAGAGTGCGAAATGAGTCGATAAGGAGAATCGCACGGTGACCTTGCGGCTTCTATACTGCGATATACTACCACCGTATATCTGTCGGATTTTGGTGGGCCAGCTGGGACACCTCCAATGTTGTTCCACTGGTAGTGCCAGTGCTTCCGTGACTAGCCTTTGTGCTCCTTTTGGAAATATTTTCCAGCACATATTTGTGACAAGTGAAAAGTAGAGGTTTATTTCACCAGGAAATTAAAATAAGAAATAGAAAACACTGTTCTCTCTCCTTTTTAGTGCATGCGTATTTGCATGGCTTCTTTAGCGTCATCCATCCATGCATTTTCTGACCCGCTTCTCCTCACAAGGGTCGCGGGCAGTAATCGGGGTACACCCTGAACCGGTTGCCAGCCCCTTGCCAACGACGTGACTGATTTTTGTGTTGCCAATGTATTTTATTTATTTTATTTTTTTTGTAAGTAGCACAATATCAGCTGCCAACTTCATCTTGGTTTACATCCCTGCTGTAAAATAATACAGGAGATCATCTTGAATCGCTATTGGACCGCCGTCATAGTCTTGATCCCCCAGGCGAAGCTTGTCCCTGCTTCACTGGAGGTTTTGTGGCAGATTTAATTAACCCAGATGATACAGTAATTGTTAGTTTAATGCTAAAATTACCAGGAAAGGATTTTCCTTGGAGTCATGTTGCTTTCACTTGAAATTGGATACCCGTAGCTACTTGCCTGCTACAATATATCTTTGCTTTCGAATGCTTTGAGGAAGCTGGTCCTTCGCTTCAATTTATGCTCAAATCAATCTGCTCCTTTCTGTTTGCCGCAAAGCGCAATCGAGATTGCAAGCCAACATTATTGGATCAAGTAATCCAGAACAAATTCCAGCTTCACTCCAAGATCAGCAACATATTTGTCATCTTTCCATCTTTCCGCATGTGCTTGGAACCCAAAAAGCAGATCCACGCCTTTGTTGATCAAAACCCAAACTCAAGTCTCACAGCTGTTCTTCAACCTGATCCAGCACTTTTATCCAAAATAGGGACGAAACCGGTCTTGCTTCATTTTTTTTTCTTTCTTTTTTTTTTTTTTTTACTCCTCCATGAGCCTCCAGCAGCCACCGAGGACGTGTCCACTGCCTTATACCAGCTGACTCATACCCTCAGGGGTGTTTTTTTTTTTTGTCTTTTCTTACCAGTTCCACCTGTTACCTGGGCTCTGTGTGTTTTTCATCCCTGTGCTCATCACGGGAAAAATAAACGAGGCAAAAAAATGCTAAATGTGGTGAAATCTTGAACAGCAACTAATTAATTAAGAATAACAGCGTGTATGTATTCTGAGAGAGCGGATTCATCTTCAATTGGCAACAAAACATATCGAGGCCAACGATACGTTTTACAGGAACCACGCACCGGATTGCTGTGCAGTCACCAAGAATTCATCTTTCTTTACTTTCCGAAAAGGAAAGAAGAAGGCGCAAATATAACAACTCGGATAATGGAAGGTGGTATATATTTTTTTTTCTTAAAGAGGGAAGAGGAGGAAGTATGCGCCAAAACAGGGAAATTGGATTGAGTTGCTCCGGAACCACAACGCGTGTGCTGTGTTGGGGAGCAATCTGTAGTCTACTTTTTGCGTCTCACCCATCTCAGCTAATGTAGCTCGTCTTTCCTTGGCTTAACTGCCTCGCCGCCAACCAACCGTGACATTCTAGACACACGCCGAGGGGGTCAAAATCAGACCCATTGTTGTGCTTTTGTTAGACACACAAGAAGAAAAAAAAGAAACCACTAATTGTCGCACAAATGCAGCCAACCTGTTCGATTTTGAAGAAAGGTTACATGCGTCCAATGATGAAGTGCACTCTAAAAATACCACTATTCTTCCCGTCCCTTCACGGGCCATAAAGAAGCTAAAGGCAGCCGCTTCACTATGTGGGTGAGCGAGAGGCCAACGAGTGATCGATTGCATGTTAGAGCCCAACACTTGGCTATTTTTTTTTTTTTTGGTGTCACGTGTGACTGTTGCTCATGTGAGAGTGGCATTCCCACAGGGGCCGCGCATGTACATTTGAAATCTAACAGTTAGATTTCTGCTTGCTTGTCAAACAATCACTAAAAGGAGTTTATTTGCATTGCCAAAGAGCGCTTGAAAAGGATCCGGAAAAAAAAAAAAAATAGAACGAGAGGGATGATGAACGCGGGCGGCGAAAGAGCTCCTTCTCAAGTGCCGTTTTATCAACGCAGCAGGTCGATTTTAGAATTTGAGAGTGAAGGGGAGACTGAGCACGAAAACACGGCAGTGGTTCCCAACAATGATTGGCTTGTGTGCTTCCGAACCTTTTTGTCATATGATGAGTTTCCTCTCCCTCATGCGTGTTGATGAATCTCCAAAGTTCTCCCCATGCCTACTTGGCTTTTCTCCGGGTGTGATTGTGAGCGTGAATGGATGTTCGGCTATGTGTGCCCCTGCGATTGGCTGGCAACCGCTTCAGGGCGTTCATAGTTCATAGTCGTGAAAATATGGCGCTTACCATCCGGTGGACGAATGTCACACAGTAATTCATTTGATTTTTTAGATAACAAGGTAAAACACCGTCACGATGTTTTCTAAACATGTTGGAGCTACGATCACTAGTTATGGACAACTTCATGTTAGCTGCTCTCAGTTTGTCGGTTGGAAAGAATGCCTTTCCGGTGGGGTCGAGCTGGCACGGGCAAGGAAAATTCATTCCATGTCGCAGAGATAACTGCACATCCAGCATTTTTTTTTTTTTTTTTTACATGGTAAGACCTGATTGCTTAAGGCCCTGTCACACCTTGACGATTCAGCCAGCGTATGCCGACGTTCAGATTTTCCCTAAAACGCTGGCATACGCTGAATTATCGATTTTTTTTTTCAATTTTGGGCGTATACATAGCGCATTCATAACGGGCTGGACGTATACATAACGTATCAGTAAATTATATAGAACGTTTCGATAACTTATAGATAACTTATTCCAACGAATGCCTAGCGTGTTGCCGGCGTACACAACTTATGCCCAACGATAGTCTAATTTATGCATAGCGTGCAGCAGCGTATTGCCGGCGATCACGTGGACGTAGTCTATAAAAGGCTGGCGCTCGACGTTTCAAGCCCCTGTCACACCTTGACGATTTAGCCAGCGTATGCCGACGTAGGAAAAATTTGGCAAATACGCTGGCGCACGTCGAATTAAGTTATGGGTAAGTTTTGTATACGTAACAGCACGCTGAAGCACGTTGGTATACGTCGAAGTATCGTCGAGGTCGTCGAGAAATTTTAAGCATGCTTAAAATTTCTCGTCGATGTCAGCGTATGGCTATACGTCCCGTATACGCAGGCCATAAGTAATAGGTAAGTTATGCGATCGTTGCACACGTTCAAACACGTTAAGTGTAGGTTACTCATAAGTCCAAATACGTCGAGAATACCTACTAGCTGTTCTCCAACATCCGTGCCTTTCGAACTTGCGCTTGGACATGCTGACCAGGCTGTCACGCACGTAGTTGGCGAAGGCTGCAGTGGCTGTGATGGGATGAGCCTCTGCGAGACCTTTGATGAGCTCCCCAGACTTTTCTTTGCCATGACGCTGATGTTGTTTGGTTTATTAATGACACAAGTCATAATGGCGTTTGATTGCTGCTTTAATAGCGTGAATAGCAACTCACAGTAACGATGGCAAGCCGCACCTTGCCTCTTGGGTTATACCATTTTAACTAGACCGGGGGGGATAGTCCCCAAACAGATGTTGGTACTGCAATGTCTAGTGCAGTTATGATTTGAAACGTCGAGCGCCAGCCTTTTTATAGACTACGTCCACGTGATCGCCGGCAACGCCGAGCGCCAGCCTTTATAGACTACGCCACGTGATCGTCCGGCAACGCCGAGCGCCAGCCTTTTTATAGACTACGTCACGTGATCGTCGGCAATACGCTGCTGCACGCTATGCAGCAGCGTATTGCAGTTCCGAAAGGCACGGATGTTGGAGAACAGCTAGTAGGTATTCTCGACGTATATGGACTTATGAGTAACCTACACTTAACGTGTTTGAACGTGTGCAACGATCGCATAACTTACCTATTACTTATGGCCTGCGTATACGGGACGTATAGCCATACACTGACATACGACGAAATTTTAAGCATGCTTAAAATTTCTCGACGACCTCGACGCATTTCCGACGATACCAACGTGCTTCAGCGTGCTGTTACGTATACAAAACTTACCCATAACTTATTCGACGTACGCCAGCGTATTTGCCAAATTTTTCCTACGTCGGCATACGCTGGCTAAATCGTCAAGGTGTGACAGGGGCCTTAGCTCCGGCAGAGGGCTGGGCTGTACCTACCGAGTAATGTGCTAGTTTCGGTTTCTTCTCAGACATGGCAACTAAGTGCTCCGAAAGCTGGAAGACAGACAGGAGTGCAAATAATTACTTTTCCCAGGTATCAGGGCTGATTGTTGGGGCCCAAGCATGACTGAAGAGGGCTCCGCGTCTGACTGTGTGTGTGTGTGTGTGTGTGTTTGTCCGAACGCGGTGTGTCCTTTTGACCTTGCCACACTGCAGACACACACCACACTGGGAGACGGTTTTGTGTCCTCAGACAAGAGGTGTGCTTTCACCCGGGCAGGCCAAGCCAATGACTCCCTTTGACCCACCTCAGCCACCCCACGAGACACGAGAGACAAAAGGGAAGAGAGATAGTTGAGTGACTGCAACAAAGTCTTTCAGACCTTTCATTAGATGGGCGAGGGGATGGGGAATGTTATGAATTTAGGATTATTTTTTTGCAGGGGTTGGTGGGGGGATCTTACTGTGCATACATTGACATATTACAATATTACTTGACAAAAAAAAAGCATATGCATTTATTGCCACTATGTATTGTCGTTAAGAGTGGTGCAGAAGTGTATCAAATTCATAATCGGAGGTATTTCTAATATTCTCGTGACGGAAAATGGCTGCAGGAGACCCCAAGCCCCCTTCCGCATGAATGCAGTGTGATCTCTCTTTAGAAAACATATCGAAGGCTGTTCTTCACACAGCGTGAATGATACTTTGCACATCTCGCCTGCCAGATCTGACAGAAAAAAAAAAGGAAATACATCATGAAAAAAATGTGCAACTATGAATGAAAACTGCAAACTGTACAAATCAATTGGAAAAAAAAAAACATATTTTAGAAAGGGTACGTAAACACAGACCACGTGAAGACAGGACGTTACAGCGGTGAAAACGTTGCAAATGGCGTACGTTGAAATGAGGTCTGACTGGATACCGTGGCCAGCATTTGATCCAATTGACATCCGTATTTTGTTGTTTTTCTCCCAATGAGCTTTGTGGAATTGTTTGATCCGTCTGCAAAACATTCGCCTTGCAATTCTGGTTTGAATGCCAGTGATTTATTCTGGGGCCGGCGTGGACGGAACATCACAAATTGCTCAAGGAGTTCGACGCCATTCGATGTTCATGTCGCCGCTAGCCTTGACTTTGCCTTTTGTTGCAAAATTGCCCTTCGTATTTTTAAGTAATACAAATATCAACAAATCTTTGCTCATGGCAGTGCATTCCAATTTATCGGCTAGCTAGCATCGTGTCGTCACGTTATCTCCCATGTCATCAAGACAAACACGGGTCCCGCTCCTCTCTCAGCTGCTTTGTGGGCTCACCGAGCACATTTATCAAGCACTTTGCCTTTTGCCAGAAAGCTGCCATTCTGGTCGCTTGTCGTGATTGGTGGTTCATGGGCCCATTTTCCGGAGATTCTTGTGCCGACAGGTTAATTCTTGTCCACTGTGCAAAGCTCTCTGAACGCCGAGGTGGTCCGTCGACGTTTTGCACACAACGCGGCCAGCATACATTCATCTTTTGGGCCTTTCAAATGGGCTTGACATGTTTTCTCACCCCCAATTTATCATGATATGTGCTTACTGGCTTTGCTATGTAAAAACTCTCCGAGCCCCCTCGCACCCACCCCCTGGCCTTCTGCCACATTTAGAGGCCTAATGGGATCCACTTCAGATAACCGTTGTTTGACCAAGTCTGACTCCAAACCTTTAATGGTCTGTTTCAACAAGCAGAGCAACAAAAACAAACTTGAGAAAAGAGATAATGCACGGCACCATTACATGGACGAGATTCGAAGAGAAACTCACGTACATGTAATTCCCGACCTTTTCACCTTCAAAGGCGCATTTGAATACGTCAACGGACTGATTCATGCAAATGCTGCCGTGTTGTCCGTTTCCGACTCCTCAACATACCGGGAAGAAAGGAATTCCAACCCCAAAGTCCACGGAATGGCTGCTTCCCCAACTCTGCCGCTTCAGCGTCATTTTCACGTTTCTATCATCACGCTGAAAAAAAACAACGATAAGGATTCGAGCAGTTTCAAGAAATTGACTCACTTGGAAAAGAAATCCTACTTCTGAAGCACTTTTGTATTACATATTCCTCTACAGAACTTCTGCAATTTGCTCACGCATACATAAAAAAAAAAAGATAGAATTTAAAAGTAGTATCATGTTAAAAAAAAAAAATAATAATAATAAATCAGCTCATGCATTTGTTGCTCATATTTTTCTCACACCTTTTCATTTAATGTCGTCATCATCATCCTCATCATCATCATAATAATAATTTTTAAAATCATTTACTCAGGAAGCATATTTTTTTCTTGCAGTAAAAGGTCACATTTTACATTGCTCACCCATAACTGTGCAATATTCTGAAAGTTAGTGGTGGACCATATTAACCCTATGTTGCATACGGGTTACTTACATAACCACAACTTTAACTCATATTGGTTATTCAAGTTACCAGTTTTAGTTTTTAAATCCACCGCGAGATGTCACTAGCGTGCGCAACAGCGGGAGGAAAAGGTGAAAGAGGGTCCACAAAATGTTGAATAATTTCTATCCGTGAGATGAAAAGGTCCAAATACCCTATTGTACTTGTGCAGAAGAGTATATAGAACATATAGAACACAATAAATAACAGTTTCTATGTGTTACCTATCCGTACTGCCATGCTTTTTGGCAAGGTAATTGTAGTGACCATTATGCACACAAGTACCCCCCTATTATGTATTTTTTTCCCAAAATTGTGAATTTATTATGATATTTGGCCATAATCTACCCTAAATTTAAAAACAAACCACAATTGAATAACTCCTGCAGAAGCCATGCAACATAGGGTTAAAAGGGAGTCGTTTTCTTGAAAACGGTCAAATCACGTTTAAAAAAAAAACACGATTGGCATGATCGCAGGTCATTGAATAGATGAGCCCGTCAGTAGTCTAAAATTGTATTTCTAATGGCAAAGCTTGGCACTTGTAAAAATGAATAAACAACAACAACCAAAGAGGGATGTTTGGACAGCAACCGCGTGGACTGTTTTCCCACTTCGAAGTTTTGGGTGAAAATTTCACATTTGTTTCTGCGCATGAAAATTCGGGGTGTGTGTGTGGGGGGGGGGGTCACCCTGGGGTCACCCCATCCTAAATTGGGTTTGAAAGCAAAAACAGGATATCATACTCAACTAGCAAAGGTGTGTTACTCATGGGAATGAAAGCTGTCAAGACATGATTAAAAAAAAAAAAAGAAAGAGAAATGCATTACCCGCTACCGGTAATTTAAAAAAAAAACAAGAGACAGAAAATGAAACTCCTTTGATACCGGCTTGACTGGATCACCAGGCCAGCCTTCTGTCATGCCTCTGAAAAATTGCCCTTTCATTTAGCAAGCGCTATGATGCAAAACATTCTCGCTCCGGATGTGGTCGAGGTGAGACGGATTAAGCTAACGTTGCTAACGTCGATTCGCGCGCAACCTATTTCTAATGCTTATGATGATCCCCAGGACAGCCAGCGAGACCGTTGAGTAAAACGCCTTTCTCGTGTCGTTTTATGCGCACTGGTCGGAAGATAAAATCATTGTGAGACCCAAATTGATTGACTCCGGCGGAATAATACATGAACACAACACAGAGGAACCCCCCCCCCCCCACCACGGGTAATAGCATTCTCATAACAGGTCATTTTTGTTTTGTTTTTTCTTCCTCCAAAATCTCAAATATTTGCATTTTTTTTTTGGCTCGCCAAAGCAAACAGCAAAACAACCAACCGGCTTTCTTTTTTTTCCTGCTTTTGTCCGTTTTCAGTTAAAACGGTTGTGTGCAAATAGCGCTAAAGAGCACGAACATCCTGGAGGTTGGAAGGAGAGCTTGAAAGAGTGCTGATAAGACGCAAGCACTGAGCAGCCTGATCGTTGACCTCTGCTCGCTCAACCGCGGGGCATTATTTCAAGTAAAATAAGCTTGATTAGACTTAAAAACCACTTGAAGATGATAGCTAAACGTCATCAACTGCAACGACGGAGTCCATAAGCCTTTCAGGACAGAAAAAAAAGCCCATCTGACCTGAGTTGAATGTCGTATCATTCGGACCTCATTTTATTTGTTGTTTTTTTTCTCATTTGCTCTTTCCAGCGTAATATTTCCGGACAACAAACTCGTGTCGGAATTGAGCCTTCATATTAGAAGTATGTATTTCGATTTGGATGCATCCCCACTGACATTTGCGATCAAGAATAATACAGCGAACCAACAAGAAAACGATTCTACATGCTGCCTCAGACTGGATTTGTCATTGGTGGACCGTGACTGCACAGGATGCGAAACGAGCACCGAAGACGACCGGCAGTCCACGGGAGGCGTTTCAAGTTCCGCGTCTCTCACGCAGCCAGACAGCGGCACACGCAGGCGCCCATCTTTCATGAACAGACCACACATTTTGCAACAAGGCAGATTAGCAGTTTTTGTATTGGATCCAGAAATGGCGCCTGTGGTTTGGAGATAGCATCTCTCCCTGTGCCCACTTCAAGAGACAAACAAACAAACAAACAAACAACAAACCAACAGTCAATTACAACATATTAGTACTGCAGGATGGCCAGATGAGAGCGCTTGTGACATGAACGGTAGACGCTCCCCCATGTGGCGGACGTATTCAAACTTTTCCGTCGAGGTGTGACATAAAATCCAGTGAAAAAAAATGTCACATCGAAAAGCAGCAAGCACAGACAAAAAAAAATAATAATAAAGCAAAAAACTTTATAATTACCGTCCTGGCGAGTAACATCTCTGTCAACTTATTCAAATCACCAAGTAAAACGAGCACAGGCACCTAAACCGTTATTGAACCTTGCGCTTCAGCAAGGAGTGCCGTAAAATAAATAAATAAATAAATAAATAAATAAATAAATAAATAAATAAATAAATAAATAAATAAATAAATAAATAAAAAGGAAGTCTCTGGGGCTGCAAGAATTGTGAGAAAACATCTGACTAAAGTATTCGGCAAATGCGTTTGACACCCCAAATTTGAGGAGCAATCAGCCGCAGCTTTGGGTGTGCGGGACCAGGTTGTCTGATCGAGTTCCAACGGCTGAGAAGATGCCCGAGGAATGGAGGGAAAGTGCTTGTGCCTGTTTGGCAGAACAAAAGCCACGCGCGGAGTAATGGCAACTAGAGAGGAATCAACTTGAAGAGCCACACCAAGAAGTTGCCGGGAGAGTCTCGCGGAGGCAAAAGTCACGTTCAGGTGATCGCCGCCCATGTGAAGCTTAACCGCTGTCATGGTGGGGGATCGATTTTTATGCCGTGGAGCTTTGCTAAAGCTTTTTTGGACAACCCGACTTTTAGCGAGAGTCCTTCACCAGATGCTTTATGCTGTCGGCACAGTGGTCCACTTGCACATTTTTTGCAGTTTGGGAGGGCAGCGGGGGTGGGGGGGGCTCTTTTTTCAACTTCCTTTTTAAGATACTTTTATTTTCTAATCTTCAAAATACTGATGTCATGTGAAAGAAAGGCTAAGATGAAATAAAACAGTCCCGAGGGGGAAAACAAATCCCCAAAGGCTTGCAGAGACAGGTGGACCCAGATTGATGTCCTTGACTTCTGACCTCTTGACACCTCGGACGCCTTCGGGATGACAGCAATTAGTGAGATGACTCCGATAGTCCAGTGGGATGTCTTGACACCTTCTAACCCGGTTCAAAGAGTCAGCTGCCTCTTTTGCCCCTCCCCCCCAACTGTGTTTCTTGGAAGTAGTTACAAATAATGTTATTATAGTCATCGGACAGGACGCAACATGCGATATTGGAGTTAAATGGACCCCAATTTTGGATGTACTGTGATTATTGCGTACCTCTCAGTCATACGTTCTGCTTCTCAGCTTTCCACCTCCTCTCCCCTGTCACCGCTTGACAGTGAAACACGGCTTTTCAGATGAAGTGACCTCTCCGTTCTCCATTTCTTGACACGTTGTATTCTCTGCCAACGAAACCAAAGCCCTTCAGAGTGACTTCTCACTTCCTTAACCCCCCACCATTCATTCATTCGTTCTTTTTTATTTTATTTTTTTTGGTGTGCTTTCACCACCATGATCTCGCCCTCGCCCGTGTCCCCTTTTGTTTTCCCAGTGTGCCGCGCTCTCGCCCTCCTGTTTTCTCTAGCGGTCTCATCGCCCGCCCACAAGAGCATGCGATGTTCTCACCGGCGAGATCAAAGAGAAACGTCTCACCTGTCAAACCGATCTGAAGTAAATGGACGCTAAATCTCTGGTCTGGAGGGTCCTCACATGTGCAAACTCACTCCCGCAAGCCTCTTTCATGTATCCAACTGCCAATGTTGGTGTTTTACGGCTTGGCGCACAAAAGCTTCGGGCCCTGGGGACATGCGTGTGAAAGATACAAGAGCCGATGGTCACCAGATCCCGCAGCACCTCCAGCGCCAGCGTGACACCGCTTCCTCAACCTGTAGACGTTCCTTTCCAACCCTTGGCTGGAAACATGTTGATCCCTCCGAGGCCAACGCAATTCGATTGAACCTGCGACAATCCAAATCAAAGTGACAACTGTCAAATTTAGTGGACGCGAACGAAACCTGCCCTCATCCCGCTAGTTTCTCGACCACTTGTCTCTGTTCAGGAACTCCTTGTCTGACAAGCAACAAAATGTGGGCTTCGAATTGTTGCTGCTGACCAGATGAAAGAGCGGAAGCGGATTAGGAAATGGATGGATGGATAATACAACTAAACACGGTGCGCCACAAAAGACATGTATGGCAAAAACAAAAGTTGTAATTTTGCAACTTAGTGGTTCACAGCGTACATTGCTTTCTTTTGCAATTTTATTTTGTATTTGCTCCTCCACGTTGCCTACGCCGTCAAGCAATTGGAAAACATTTGCGGCTTCATTTCAACATGCTAGCAAAGTGTTATAGTACAGTGTCATCAGCATGTTCCGGTGGATCCTATTTTTTTTTTTTTTTCCTACGGAAACTCGGTCTAGCCCAGCGGCATCAACTTGACCAGTTGTTCCCTGGAAAGAGGAAATTGAGCGCACAAGACAGCGTCGGTCAAAGCACCGTGCCAACAATCTGATCTATTTACAGACAAAAACAATAATTCACCTGCACGGGGAGCAAAGGTCAGCCCGCACACATTCTGGGAGGCCCAGGATAAACACAACTTTCCATTGTTTGTTCTGCAGTAAGGGGATGGATGACATGCGATGTGTCAAGCCTGCGTGATGAAAGTACAAAGACGTTCCTTCGGCACCGGCCGACTTCACCGAGGTTTCATTCAATTAGAAATGGTCCGGTTTACTGAAGTGTGAAATGTTTCTGAATTTAGCTGCGGTTACGGCAGGGCAAGTAAAGCCATGACGTGTGTGAAAATGATACAGGAAGCGTGAAACTGACCAGTGTGTCCCTCTGCAATGATTATTCAAACAAGAAAAGGCGCTAGGGGGGAGTTGCCACTGTATGTATGCCACATACAGTGGCATACTGTATGTATGCCACTGTATGTATGTGTATGTATGTATATATATATATATATATATATATATATATATATATATATATATATATATATATATATATATATATATATATATATATATATATATATATATATATATATATATATAGATATATAGATATATATATATAGATATATATATATATATATATATATATATATATATATATATATAGTATATTAAGTGTGGACGTGGGATAACATCCATATTCAAGTCACGGCTGCTCGTATGCTAACACATTATGAGATTAGTTTAAACATCCTACTTTGCAGGGAAAAAAAAATAATTCAACTCCATGAGTAAACACATGCTGTTCCAGTCAATGTTTAGTTTCTTCTTAACATAGTTAGCCCATATCTTTATAAACACAGAAGTGCCTGTTGCCCATGAGTGGCAAAATGACCGCTTCGCGTATAATGACAGCGAACATCCCAACATAAACACACGCTCACACTGAAGGCCACCGCGAGTGATAAGACATCAGAGAGAATTTTTGGTAATTGCTCAGCTCGAGGAAGTGTATCCATCGCCATTGCTTAGATGCCAGCGGTCAGATGGCATAAAGTAATTACCCTCGGCAAGGCATCATAGGCAAACCATCACAGGCTATACAAACAGAACACGAAATATCAGAGGTTTGCCTTAAATTGCCCATTTTGATCATTTTTAAATGATGCAAAGAAGTGTTTTTTTGGGGGCTGCTAAGCTTTTTTCTAGACTTCGAAATCCGTACAACGGCAATAAAGTCGATCATGATATCATATTCATGCCTTAGATGGCACGTGCGCCCACAAACAACTTGTGCAACGCTGCGGTCTGGTGAGAAAAAGCTTGTTGTTTGTTTCTCAGCTTCTGAAATATTTCAAATTAAAGAGCAGTATATGCTTGACTTGGCTCAAACTGGTTTGAGCAGGGTCGCTGGACGTTTACGAGATGATGAATGTTCAAACTATCTTCCACCCTCGCATTCAAGGTGTGGGCCACTTTGGGTTGACTCACTGCACGATTAGCCTTGCGCAACACCAACAAGTTACATTGACACTTCACATTATCGCCGCATTTAAAAAATGGATACGTTCAAAACCATTTTCCCAGTCACAATTTGAGATTGGTCTCAGTTTTTGTGGCTGGGGCTAGAAAACGGATTTTTCGGGGCCACGGCGGTGCCTCATGGCGTCGTCCGCTGGGCTTCACAGCAGGGTCAACAATCGTGCTCCACCACCTTTGACCGAAGTCCCGCCTACCATAAAATCGCCATCATCTGCTGCTTCCCAATCTCGGGAGATCCGGCTCGAGTTACTCTCCGGTATTTAGTCCAGGAATGTGCTCTTCCCGTATGCAGTGAAGGTTGAACAATGCGTGTTTAATTAAACCTAGCATGATGTGTCAGGAGCTGGGCTGGGGTGCCATTACTTCACCGCATGGGGTTGCGCAGCGGCCTAAGAGCAGGGGCGGTGCTACCTGGCCAACACCTTCTCCTCTGGGCTCCCTCAGGATCATCATCATTCGGCAACCATTCCAAGAGAGGAACCATCTATCCTTGTGTTCGCCGACACGTTTCCGAATCCCCCAGAATTAGAACGCATGCATTCCGAAGAACGAGGATAGCTTGACGGTAGAACATTGAGTGTTTCAAAATCAATGAAAATGTTCCAAAATGTACACGTACGCAGGTTTGAAAGACATGGCACTCTTGTTTGATACCGTTCATTCAAAGGTGTGCCCAATAGAGCTCCCAGCAGGGGCAACAACAGCTTCCCACCCCCTTTCCTGGGGTCCCGCCTACCATAAAATCACAATCTCTCTTTATGGATAGCCTACAGCTCAATTTACCGTCTGAAGTTTGGGCTAAACGCACTTATAAAAGAACAATGGGAAGACGGAAGGTAAATGAAGGTGAAGGGGGGGCCAAAGTGAGTGGTGATCAATGGACAATCCCATTCAGATTTGGTCTATATGTAATAAATGTTAAAAAAAAATCAAGACATAAAAACAGTCTCACTCTCTATATATATACAGTATATATATATACATGTATATATGTGTGTGTGTGTGTGTGTGTGTGTGTGTGTGTGTGTGTGTGTGCATGTGCGGCTGTGTGATGCTTGCAGAGGCACGCCTTTGGGTGAGTGGGCGCGCAAGTATCTCGGAGTGAACCCACGCAAGCAGTGACAGCATCCATCGCTGAGCTGTCGCCCTGGCAGTCCCCCGCCGTGGGAGAGGCCTCACGCGGCGGAATGCCTGTTGCCATTTAAGCACCATTACTACCTGCTGCTGCGCCATTCTCCCCGGCCTCTTTTGCCTGGGGTTCATATTGGATTAGAGCTGTAAAGCCTTGCGTTTCGTGGGCCTGGTTTGAATGTAATTGGAGGGAGGCAGGCCCCTCATTCCGAACTCGGTTGGGGGCTACAATCACAGGCTAGCCCTAGCCTTTGGGCTGCACCACCAGGAATTTAAAGAGGGCACCGCAGGGGATGATATCAAACACCCCTGTCGTCGTGGGATCACCGCAAATAACACTGCAGGAGCGGGAGCACACTCGGTCAGAAACACTCTCGTCATCGGTCTGTCAGGACTTGATCACGATGTCAGTCGATCAAGCGGCGTCCTCGCTTACTGAGGCCAAAAGCAACTTTTGGCACGGAATCCCGAGTTTTGACTTTGACTTTTGAGATCTGCGCAGTAAATGCTCTCAAAATGTCAGATTTGGACGTCTGTTCAACAGGTGTGAGGACGAGCGCGTCAACTGAAATGCAAGTCCAAATCATGCCCTTACTTAGCAGCAATCGGATGAAGACGAAACCTGCACAAGCGAAGGTCAAACTTGTTGCTCCACACCACCGCAGACAAGAAGTGGCTTACTGACGCTGCCAATGACAACAAAGAGGCTCTGACTCAGGATGCTCAAGTGAACGCGACCTGTAATCTCTCATGGGGGGATCAAAGTGTGTAAAGAAGTGCTGAAGAGTTCGTAAGTAGCGCCAGAAAGGGCGGGGCCGTTGTTTATATAACAAAGCTCGGCTTGTTCGCGAGAGCGTGCGTGTCACATACAGTACGCGCAGGGAGATGCAAGCTATCGTGTCCATCTTGATGTATACTGCATGTGTGTGTTGACACGTTCCCAGTGTGTATTCCCAGTGTGTGTGTGTGGGAACTGAAAGTGCATATGCATCTCACCTCGTGTCAGCGTGGATGGATGCGCTTTCAACTGGAAGCCACACTGACAAGCCGCAAAGCCGCGCACGGCTTTCCGACACGGGTCATGTTGAATTAGCGCTCACAGACCGATGAAAGCCAGCGTCATGTCACCCACATGCAGTTGGGCTTGAGTGGGACACACACACACACACACACACACACACACACACACACACACACACACACACACACACACACACACACACACACACACACACATACACACACACACACACACACACACACACACACACACACACACACACACACACACACAGGACCGGACCCCAGAAACTGCAGTGTTTTGTGTGTGCCTTTAAGAGGTGTGGCCTGCTGAGTGATCTCACGGCCGGTTTGTCTTTGTGTGAGTGTCTGATGTCGGATTCTGCATCCGGTGGCTCTCTACTCGCGCTCTCATTTTGTATTTGTGCCTGGGCTGCAAATATTATTTTAAGGATTCATTCATTTGTTGATTCCATTTGCGATTAATCAGCGAATCGGATTGAAAAAAAAAAACACCATTTATGCTCTGCCGATCGGAATTTGCACCCGGCATTTCTCTCGGTCCACCTTGATCAGAATGACAGCGTTAAATGAGTCATCACTGATCTGCTGGCATTTCTCGAGAATGAACCCAGAGGGAAATTCACTGTCAAAATTGTAGGATGAGAAGGTAACGTGCTCAGCGAGATAGCCAAGGCTACGTTTGCCCTCACTTTCAGTGAATTTTCTCAGGAAAAGTTGCACATGCTTACTATAAGCACCCCCCCCCCCACCCCCCAAGCCTGTGCGTGCCCACAATTCCACATCATCAAGGTACACATTAAGGAATCAGTGTGTCGCCTGAACAGGAACTCAATCATTTTGTCTTCCTCTGATCAGGTTCAAGATCTGATCTCTGATTCATGAGTAATCACAAGTTCCCATGCAGTCCTGTCTCCAGTCTTCACCTCAAGCGTGCACGCGGGAAGTGGAGGGAAAGCCCCCTGAAACGTTTGTGTGGCCCGAGAAGCTCGAAATTAAGAGGTTCCCTAATTATTGAGCAACAAAGTACCCGTGTTGGACAAACTGTGAATTGGTGTCAGATGTGTCGTATCCAATATGTCAAACTGATTCAAACGTGATTTTTACTCAAAGGGTTGACTTTTACAGAAGTCACACGATTCCATAGTTTTGACCTGATATGTAAGAAATCCACCAAACCGGTGAAGTCCCCCCGCCTCTATTGACCACTCTATTCATTTTCATTCCGTTGCACAGACTTCTTAGCGGACATGCAGCCAGGGCAAACCACCAACGAACCCCCTGTGGATCCCCTTAATAATCGTGGACTAACTGATGGAGACAAATCCAAACGGAGGAAGCAGACCGCAGTGGGTCTGTAGCAGGCCTGCGACGGCACTGGCTAAATGTCTTCTGCGCTTTGCTCCGTGGAGGAAATGCTACCCCACCCCCCACCCCCTCCAGGGACTATTAGCCCGTAGCCCATTAGCAGTGGAAAATGGAAACTCAGCGTTTCTCGCTTGCCACTTTGAAAATGTCACCTGAAAAGTTTGTGAATCAAGAAGTCGATGGGCTAAAGCTCAGGAAAAGTAGCGTTGGGTACATTGCACAGTTGAAAAGAACCCCCGTCATCTGTCTCTCCAGTCAGCATCAATATCAGATTACACTCACTGGCCACTTCATTCAGGGCAACTTTTTTGTCCATGAATGAAGTTAAAATAGCTTTGGCAAGAGCCAAAAAGCCTTTTTAGACATGGTTATGGCTATTGAATAGACGGTCCCGAAAACCTGGTCTCATCCATTTTTAACATGCTTATATTTTATATTTTATATTTATTTGTATACTTTTTGTCTTCTACTTTCTCCCTTTCATAATTTTGCTGCTGTAAACTGGGAATTTCTCCATTGGGAGACAAATAAAGGTTTTCTTTTCTTATCTTATTCTGACCGTTGAGATGGATCGCAGTGTGACCATCGCACATCATCCTCAATGGTGCAAATCCTGAAGGTCACCGAGGATCCAACCAGGTACGAGGATTGGTTGATCGGATGAAGTGGCCATTTACAGAGGAACGTACAAGCCATCACGTTGCAAAGACCTGATGGAGTCTATCAAAAAGTCGAGAAATAACTCTACTGCGTGATCATTTCAAAAGAATGACAAAGAGAGACAGAAATCCTCTACAATTTAGGGCATTTAGTTTGGCACCCATCCAGTGTAGCCCCGCCTTTTAGGATTTAGTGTAAACACACACACAAACACACACAGAAAAATGCACAGGCATGGCTGAAGGCACGTCTTGTCGATTCTCTTGAGAAAATAGCAGCCAAGTGACTCTGTAATGCGGAAAGGAAGCGTTGGGTCTTGCTGCCGACAAACTTCAAAGTGGCCGCTAATTGGCTTTTGGAGATTGTGTATTGAGATGCCGTTGCAGCCCTGGCACCACAGCGCCGTCTCAAAAAGAATCCCCTTCTTCTCTCCCCCTCACCCCCCCTTTCATTTTCATTCTTCCTCGCCATTACTCCTCAAGTAAAATCATTTCCAAGCTGCATTTTGTATTTTCCCGGGTTGTTATTTTAGTATCTGAAAATTGGCTTGATCATCTGAAATATGGGCGGCCCGGTAGTCCAGTGGTTAGCACGTCGACTTCACAGTGCAGAGGTACCAGGTTCGATTCCAGCTCCGGCCTCCCTGTGTGGAGTTTGCATGTTCTCCCCGGGCTTGCGTGGCTTTTCTCCGGGTGCTCCGGTTTCCTCCCACATTCAAAAAACATGCATGGCAGGCCGATTGAGCACTCTAAATTGTCCCGAGGTGTGAGTGTGAGCGTGGATGGTTGTTCGTCTCTGTGTGCCCTGCGATTGGCTGGCAACCGATTCAGGGTGTCCCCCGCCTACTGCCCGGAGACAGCTGGGATAGGCTCCAGCACCCCCCGCGACCCTAGTGAGGATCAAGCGGCTCGGAAGATGAATGAATGAATGAATCTGAAATATATGTGTCATCATTATGCAAATAACTTACCGGTAAGTAAATAGATAAATAATATAAATAATTTTGTAATTATTAATTCAATATTATTTCACAGCACTGTACATATGAAGATTTTTTTTTTTTTAATGTCCCTTTTTTATTCTTGAGACTGTGGGCTGCCTCAGAAAAAGCTGCTTGCCTCCATCTCTCCGTTCTTCAGCGTAACAAAAACTGAACTCAGCGCTGGCCCAGTAGTTAGGGGGACGAGTGAGCAGCGGCTCATTTGCATGAGACCAAAAAAAAAAAAAACAGCCTCATCTTAGCAAGTCAAAAATATCTCTTTGTAATTATTGATCTTTGACTATTTAGACCAAGGTTTGACAAACATGTCAAGACACCCGAGGAGCCTTTTAACGTGAAAGCAAATTTGCTTTGTTTATCAAACGCTAAACCTTATTTGACTTCATTGCGGCTATAACACTGACACGCCGAGACAGATTGATGTCCCTCTACCTGTCTGTACGACTGACGACATTTCTAAGAGCTGCTCTCATTTGAATGAAAGATCAACACGATGCACGCCAGCGGCAAGGTCATCACCCCCCCGCCCAAATGTCTTTTTCTAGCAGAAGGAAGACATGCAGTATATTTGGTTTTGCTTCATTTACATCAAACGTAAATAACGTGACATGTCTTCCGGACATCATTATCATAATCTGAATAAAAACTGAAGAAGTAAAACTCACCCCCAACCTTTCGCCGTAAGAGTCCATATTGGCAAAGTTGGGAGAGGCGCTTCGACGGGGGGTGAGCTTGAGAGCGCCGAGCTTCGCACCGACCAAACACGTTTGAGATGTGAGTCACGTCTTCCCATCCAATGACGAGGTCTTGGCTTGCAGATATTGCCGTCTTTGTCCAAGAAAGTTTGATCAGACGGAATGGATTGCTTCATGCTTACCCCTCAGATCAGCGGTCCCCAACCACCGGGCCTCGGCCCATTTGGGACCGGGCCGCACAGAGACCGACCCGCGAGCTGTGAGCAGAGGTGGCAGAACATGTGGCACGACTCCAGCCAGTCGGAGCCTACCAAACATTGGTTCGCAAGTTGAAATAAACAGAATCCCCCCCAAAAATGGCAGAAGAAGCCAACGTATAGCAAAACTTCGAAAATGAAGCTCCCTCCCGGCGTGGCATGGAGAAGGAAGCCGTTGTGCGTCGTATGTCGTCAAAAACAAGACCAAATGAGAAACCCGGTGAATCATTCAAGTAGCACCCACAAGGTCAAGTCGAGTTTGCCCAGCCTGGAAACGGCCATCGGTGCGACTGTGCGCCGATACCGATTACAAGTAAGGTCGTAGCAGTTTGTCAAGATTGACTTTGTAAAAGCTGGACACGTCACGTGACATGGCAATGGAGAAACGTGTTCTTGGCGTGCGCAAAATGTTGTGGGCATTTGAACTTTGAGGCGCCTTCTGAATTAGTTTAAGGAGCTTGCATAACTCAGGTCTAGTCAGACCGCACGCGCTGACGACTACTGTCTGGGTCACCAATGTAAACCTCTTTTCCAAGCTCAAAGTAATTTCCTGTCACTCTTAAATGTATTCCACGGTATTCCAGGATGCCAAGCCCAAAGTTGACACTGCGATACAGTCGAAACTCGTTTTAACGTAGCCCGTTTACCTTTTCATAACGCTCACATCTCAAAGTCCCGATTTCACGTCGTTCATTTTCATTTGCCGGTTCAGCTTACAACTGGTACTGACCCCATTCATGACGATTTCGGTGATGGACAAAAACCGGCGTCTCTCGGCGCTTACATTGTCATGAAACTGTCATGACATTCCCACACCGACTAACCTACAACAGGATATCACATAAAGAACCCGTGTTTGACTTCACTTTGACTAAAATATGTTGAACAACGGCAGACGCAATTCTGGAGGGTTTTGACAACAGCATGAAGAGGACTTCCAGTCACAAGAAAAATTAGCTTCTGTCAAGAATCCTGCAGCATATCTCTTTGAATTCTTTATTGACATTCATGGTTAATTCAAATGTCAGGTCAAAAGCATGCTGATGCAAAAAAAAAAAAAAAAAAAAAAGAACCCAACATTCAGGCTGACATTTCCTGATTGAGATCATTTCCTCCATTCATGTCAATCCAGTGTTTCATGATGGCATATCACCCTGATGCGCGCGTGCACACACACACACACACACACACACACACACACACACCCCGATGTCAGTTGTAATCAAAGGCTTAACTCATCATCCATTCCACATGAATCGCACTTAAGGAATTCCACCAAGTCACGACGGGTGAAAAAACAGCTGGCCTTGAGTTCATTTCATCTTATTAAGCTGCCTTTAGTGCCAAAACATAAAAATGTGTTTTGAATGAAAAAAATATATAATAATGGGCAACCCAGTGGTCCAGTGGTTAGCACGTCGACCTCACAGTGCAGAGATACCGGGTTCAATTCCTGCTACGGCCTCCCTGTGTGGAGTTGGCATGTTTGGCATGCTTGGCTTTTCTCCGGGTATTCCGGCTTCCTCCCACATTGCAAAAACATGCACGGCAGGCTGATTGAACACTCTAAATTGTCCCAAGGTGTGATTGTGAGCGTGGATGGTTGTTCGTTTCTGTTTGCCCTGCGATTGGCTGGCAACCGATTCAGGGTGTCCCCCGCCTACTACCCGAAGACAGTTGGGATAGGCTCCAGCACCCCACGACCCTAGTGAGGGTAAAGCGGATCAGAAAATGGATGGATGGAAAAATAATAATAAATAGCTTCACACAGCTCCTCAGTTAGGGTCAAGGCTGTGGGAATGATTTGAGTCTGATAAATCACCACTAGATGGCAGGAGGGGCTTTGATGAAATCATGGTCCACACGTGGTGTGAGTGGGTGCGATCTCACGTGGCGAAGTGGCATCTGAAGTCAGTGTGAGGGTGAGATCATGGATAAAGTTCATTGTTCATGAAAAGTTCATGCAATAGTTCATGCATCAATGCAGTATGTTTCTTGCAATGAACTGTTATTTTACAGTCAACGTGTCTTTTTTTGTGTTGTGTTGTTATTTTACGAGGAAAGCCTTGTTTAGATATTTGAGGTATCACAAATGCAAAAAAAAAAAAAAATTGCCACCAAAAGCTCCTTTTCTCTGAATTTCTTTTGGGGAAAAGTTTGTTTTCACAAGAAACTCTTTCAACTGCTGTCTACTAAAGAACGGTAAAAGGTTGCAATGTACTTTTTTTCCCCCCGGTGAAAGAAGGGGGTTAAAGCTCTCTTTTGGTAGGTTCCATGCTTATATCTCACTCCGGAACTCCATTTTCTGTCGGCCTTAAAGGGCCGGCGCCGGCTTTCCCAACTTGAGACAAACATTGAATAAGTTAATGCAACTTTGACATTCAAATCTTCGAATCGGCAATATGATAATCTTGGCTTGAAAAAGCTCTTTTCTTCAGCCAAACAAAAGGGATTGTCGGCCACAATGCACGCGCCTATCCCACGTGGAGAGACGATCCCTGTGAAAGCGACGGCTACTAGTATCAAATACGCAGTTAACACTGCACGTCGAGCCCTCGGTCATCGGACCCAGTGAGCCAATCACTAAATCACGCCACAATAGCCGTGGAGCGGGCTCATTCACGCGGGCCACATGAAAAGAGACGCAGAGAAAGAGGGAAGTCTGACTTCCACAGCTCAAGCCAGACAGACAAAAGGCTCGGGATCAGCTCGGCCTCGGGACAAATTCATATGACACTGGCACACAGGAAATCACCCAAATTGTCCATTGTCTGGGACAACATCAAAATCCCTCGGCCTCCGCGCGGGTACGCAGATGCGGGGCGGGAGAGAGAGCCCGCGGATGGATCGCTGTGAGTCCAACAAGTGCAAGATGGGAAACGGAATGGGGAGGCTGTGTTCCTTTTAAGGTATAAGGTTAAGGTGTATGAAAAAAAAAAAATATATATACATACAGTATATATATATATATATATATATATAAATTACTCAAATTTATAATATAAACTAAAATGTATAATATGTTGAATTCTCATCACTAATGTGCATCTAAATTGTGAACAATCAATTAAAGAACTTAAAAACTAAAAAATAAAGTGTGGCGTTTGAAGTTTTAATAACACACAGTACATTGACGTGTTCTATTATCCATACCAAATTTGCATGACTTTTCCCCAAACTTGCGAGCATTTTAAAATGACTCCTCAATTTCCATAACAATCATTCCTTCAAACTTCAAAGTATCACCCTGTCACTAAATACACAAGATTTTTTTTTTGTGTTTGTGTTTTCGTGTTTGCAAACTTCAAACTTCAACCAAAACAGTTATGGCCGATATTTGCCAAGCAAACAACTTCAAGAAGAACCGATGAGAATTTGTTTGACTGTGTTTACATGGACATTTTTCTTCAACTTCTGATTTTTAAGTGTCCCATGAGGGGGAGCAAAGAACAAACGCGAATGTTGATTTGAATGCGCATGATGTTTCGCCTTGAGGTGTAATGCAGGCAATGCGCTGTTGCCTTCGGGAAAGAAAACAAACAAACAGTAAAAACATACTTTGAAGTCAATCGAGCAGATGACTCGTTGGGTAAAAGTAAACTACAAGGCAGCCCATGTGGCGCAACGCCTTCCACCTGCTCATGCTGGCTAGCTGCGAACTAGCTGTGGCCATCCTGCGCTGCTATTTTCTCTTACGCCCCCAAGGAAGAATGCAACTAGCCTAATGCTAACGTATAATACGAAAACGCTCTAGAAGGCTCATTAAAAAAAAAAAATAGCACGATTAAATGAGCGCTGAAAGAAATGCGCCGCTAAAACAATGGCGAGCCCTGCCCTGCCTTGCCCGAAACGTGACCGAAAAGCCACCTACACTATCCACGACGAAACTTTCCGTGGCAATTAAAACGCAATCTTGCCATGAATTGAAAACACTCGAGGGATGCTTTGGTCTCAAATTTCAAATCACCTCCCCGAGTAATACTCTTGCAAAAGCATTTTGGCAGAAGCTTTGGCAAGCTGCTAATGCGCGTCTCCAGTGGGTGTGTGCCCGATGTCGGCAAACACGACAACAGCGGCACTTTAAGTCTCCACTAACAAAGCATTGTTTGTCAAAATCTTAACAAAAACAACCGCATTCGACTCTTCCCATTTGACAAACTTCGACTTTAATGACGGGATTAGCTCCTGTCAAATTTAAGCGTGACCTGAAGGTAAGCCGCAAGGCGGTGGGCTCTCACCAAAGTTCGCGCACAAAATATAAAAAAAAGGAGCGCTGTACTGTGTTGCAGACGGTGTGGGGCAAGTTATAATATGCCAAAACGTCATGTACACGACAGTAACTCTCATTATTTTACTGGCTACACTACTTTGTGACCACGTCAACATGATATGTTCCCGTCAGGCGTTACTTTTGCAGCACGTTATCTGCATCTCACCATTTGTTGATGATGAGCTCCTTACAATGATTGCTTTACTAAGCACCTTTCAAAAAGATTAACCCAACGTTACATCGCCTCACAGTAAAGCTTTGGAAGGATTACAGGAGCCGAGTCAGCAAACAGACCCGTTCCCTGCCGCGGTACACCGAAAGGGAGCGCCACAAATTCGGTGACTTTCTGGAAAAATCGCAAATGCTTAACTCACATTTTGCCGATAATGCTGCAAAATTGCATCCCATGCCTCCGCGTCAGGTCTCCCAATAAGCTGGGTAGTGATTTCCTCTTCGCAAACTCACAAACGCTTGTCATCGACTTTATTTTTCTGATTCATTCACATTCACAACGCCCGTCGTGGCTGTTTCTCCTCATGGCATGCGTATGTGTGCATGCGTGTATGTACGCGTGCTCGTGCGGGAGATCGGTTGCTTGAAAAATAGATCTTCGGTCAAACAAAGGTTGGCGCCCCCCCCCGCCGATTTACCGTATCTCAAATATGCCGATGCGAACAGACGATCGTTGCGTTGTGCCTTTCGAATGCACCCGTCTCCGTACACAGGACCGTCTTTAGCCTGGTTGCAAAAGCGTGCGACTCACGGGACACTCCATGAGCTACACCTGCAGGATCTCCACTCAACTCTGAGGATGTTGAATGCAAGAGCCGCGTTGGAGGCCGCACCAGAACAAAATGAATGAAGCTCACTGCCCACGTATAAAACGTGAGTCTTATTGCAATTTTACGAGTCACTTCATGACGATCTGAGAGTGTCAATGAAAATGTTTTACGATTGAATTCTCGCCGTCATTTTTGACAGGCTCTCTTGGATGAACTCTCGAATGGCATGGTGAAGTTGTCCGTTTTGGTCGGTTTCGTCAACGTGCGCCTCATGAAACACGCGCCTCCGTTGAATTTGTCGCCCTGCTACAGTAAGACGGACGGGCAGGTTTGTTTTGCCTCGTTTCAGTGTCGGATTCCCTGAAGGGAGAAAGCTATTAAATATGTGTATTCTTTGATCATTTCGTTTCAACGTGTGGGCCAACTTTTCTGTGCCCTTGCGAGTCCTTACCCATGCAAACATCATTTGCATGCAAATGTAATTTTCGGTTAAGCAAAACGCTTTGGGATACGTACGACCCTTTTTGGGGAGTCTGACATCATGATCGTTTTTTTTAAATTTTATTTTATTTTATTTTTTTAAACGACTGTCTTGTCTTTGTCCTCTGGTCACCTATGACGTCCTGGAGGGTTGTTGATGCGTAGTTTAGGACATTTATATGGAGATGGTAAATGATGTTTCAAGTTTGTAAGAGGAGCGTGCGTGGTTAAAAAAAAATTTTTTTGGGGGGTGTATTCACTGGTATCAAGACAACAAACCCGTTTATTGGGGAAGGAGGGGATATGCACCCACCAAACAGACTCACAAATTCTTACACCCTTTTATCTCATGTTGTCATCTTCCTCTTTCAAGACACCGGAAACCTGTATTCGACCCCCACCCTCTATTGTCCCCCTCCACACACACACACACACACACACACACACACACACACACACACACACGTGCAGGCAAAGAAGATCAAGATGAAAGAAACTCTTGATGATGGCGCGAGCAGACTTGACTTGAGCTCCTTATTTCCTTTAATTGACTTTTTCTCCTCTCACGGCCTCTTTGTCTTATACAAAGGCTTCCATAAATAGCATGACTACTACAACAACTAATTATCATCGTAATAAGAGCAGTAAGATGACAGTGGCACACCGCTCACCAACTTTGCATGTTGTCTTGCAACCGTAAATCAGTGATGAAAAAAAATGTCCTCACAAATTAAATCTCCACATGTAAATGCTTTTGCAAGTAAATGGCAAAGCAACAGCCTATAACTATAAAACCATTTTAGCCCGAGGGGAACACACATTTTTATTCAGATTTTGTATTTAGAGAAATGTAGTTACTCCTTACCCACACAAAGTTAATAGAGCAATAAACAAAAGCTAAAGACAACTAAATCATATAAAATAAAACAAAAGCGCCGCAAGAAAAATGTGCAGAAGAAAGTCAAACCATATGTCAAAAAATGAAAAAATACACAAAGCATCGACCTGGATTGCATCATAAAGTGTCATCATGTTTGTTTTTGACCTATAATTATTCTTTCATAATTATAATTTCGCTAATGGAAACAGGACACTACTAGTGGCAATATATTGGCCAGATTATTTATTTCCCCCATTAAGACACCTGAGAGAAAGAGAGGAGGGAAGAGAGAGAGAGCGAGCAAGGGTGTCTGATCCAACTTGGAGCGGCATAATTACTAAACAAGTATTTGAGCATGAGCAGCTGACAGGCGGCTCACAAGACAACAGCTTCAAGCAACTCAGCGGCGTTGAAGCCAGCGAGTATCAAGTTCTTCTGCCAAGAGAAGACTTTGGCTCAAAGTACAACAGGTGACACTGCAACCAACAGGACAACGAGCAGAAAATGCAGCGCGCTTAACTCCAAAGGCGGGAAACTGCAGAGCTCCGCCAAAGAGGAAAAACTTGACGGAGACAACCAAATTCATGATTAGCATTCGCGCATCATGTCAAAGTTAGCAGTGTACACAGTGCAGCCAACCGCAACCACCGCCCATTTGCATTTTGGCATTCACCTCGGGCTTCATTTTGATACATTTATTTCTTTATACTGGATGTAATTCTCCCCTCCGTTACGTGCTGAAAATTCACCGATTTGAAGTCGGTACAATTGCAAGCTTTCGTGGCAGAGGCAAAAAAAAAAAGATGACTGATTTACCGAAAACAAACCTGATAATTTTCAGTCAGCCAACAATAAAAGACATGTTTTAAGAGAGTTAAGAATCTAACGAATTGACCGAGTTTTTCCTGTGAATTTTAGTGCTGACATCATTTTTACAGACAGACTTACAAATGCTCTTCACAATCAAGCAATCAAGTGTACTTTTAAGCTTTAAATATGGATTGAATACTCTCTCTCTTTTCTGTATATATATATATATATATATATATATATATATATATATATATATATATATATATATATATATATATATATATATATATATATATATATATATATATATATATATGCTGTATACAGTACTGTATATGACTGGTTACTTTGCCTTGAGAAAGTCTGCGTGACAAGTGGGACACGTTCACTGCCTGACAGTGCCCCCATGTGGAACGTTGGAGTCACTGCGGGTAGAATTATGAGATCACAGACGATAGCTGGTTCTCCAACACGAACACCTGACATACCTTCGTAAAGGCATCGTTTATATCGTATATACCGTACAACACATGTACTGGATCTTAGTGGTTGGTGTCTAATGATGTGGCTGATGTGTACAAACGGCCATAGATGCTAAATCTCCATGTCAAAATGCATCACACTCTGTTTGAAAAGTGAACATTCAATGTTATGTAAGAATTGTTATTTGCGATAAAACAGTTACGCGTGAGATTCATGGCAGGTGAAGTACGAATATTTGAGTCACGTTTACTAATTTACAAGACGGAGTCGCTTATTTGCCATGAAATGAGCAGCCAAAAATTAAAAATGGTTTAAAAAATACATCATCATCATCATTTCACATACATTTGGCCAGTGTGTTGTGTCGGTCGAGAACGAGCCGCTACAAAGAGCCGGCTCTTTGAAGTGAACGATGAGAGCCGGCACGCACTCTCGAGAGCCGGCTTTGTCATTTTCCTTATCTCTCTCTCCCTCTCTCTGTCGCTCTCTCTTTTTCACGTGTCTGAAGCGAGGTTTGGCAGTGGCTCAGCTGCCGTGCTCAGAGAAAAACGCCTGACTACATACATGGTCGTTTTTTTTGGCTAAAAACGCCTTACTATACATGGTCGTTTTTTTTGGCTAAAAACGCCTTACTATACATGGTCGTTTTTTTCCGGCTTAAAACGCCTTACTATACATGGTGGTCGTTTTCGGCTCAAAACGCCTGACGATACATGGTCGTTTTTTTCGGCTAAAAACGCCTTACTATACATGGTCGTTTTTTTTGGCTAAAAACGCCTTACTATACATGGTCGTTTTTTCTGGCTAAAAACGCCTTACTATACATGGTCGTTTTTCGCTAAAAACGCCTTACTATACATGGTCGTTTTTGGCTAAAAACGCCTTACTATACATGGTCGTTTTTTCGGCTTAAAACGCCTTACTATACATGGTGGTTTTTTCAGCTCAAAACGCCTGACGATACATGGTCGTTTTTTCAGCTAAAACGCCTTACTATACATGGTCGTTTTTGGCTAAAACGCCTTACTATACATGGTCGTTTTTTTGCTAAAACGCCTTACTATACATGGTCGTTTTTCGGCTAAAACGCCTTACTATACATGGTCGTTTTTGGCTAAAAACGCCTTACTATACATGGTCGTTTTTGGGCTAAAACGCCTTACTATACATGGTCGTTTTTCGGCTAAAACGCCTTACTATACATGGTGGTTTTTCGGCTCAAAACGCCTGACGATACATGGTTGTTTTTTCGCTAAAAATGCCTTACTATACATGGTCGTTTTTGGCTAAAACGCCTTAATATACATGGTCGTTTTTATCGTCCAAAAACCCCTTACTATACATGGTCGTTTTTTTCAGATAAAAACGCCTTAATATACATGGTCGTTTTTAGTCAAAAACCCTTACTATACATGGTCGTTTTTTCAGCTAAAAACGCCTTACTATACATGGTCGTTTTTTTCGGCTAAAAACGCCTTACTGTGAATGGTCGTTTTTTCGGTTAAAACGCCTTAATATACATGGTCGTTTTTTTCGTCCAAAAACGCCTTACTATACATGGTCGTTTTTTTCGTCCAAAAACGCCTTACTATACATGGTCGTTATTTTCGTCCAAAAACGCCTTACTATACATGGTGGTTTTTTCCGTCGAAAAATGCCTTACTATACATGGTCGTTTTTTTCGTCCAAAAACGCCTTACTATACATGGTCGTTTTTTTCAGATAAAAACGCCTTAATATACATGGTCGTTTTTTTCGTCCAAAAACCCCTTACTATCCCTTGTGCAGTATCTGTCCCAAATTTGGACATTTCTGGACAGTCAGACAGTTGTACACACAGCCAGAGTGTGAAAAATAACCCCACGAAGCTAAAATTTCCATAGGATGTCAAAAGGGGTCGAAGTTCAAAATGACAGCAAGCTGGACATTTTTGAACATTGCAGTTGGTATATATGACATTGTAACAAATTTTGAATACCGTGATAGTAGAAATCCCAAATTTGGCATATTGACGCCCATTATAAATTCAAATTTCCAATAGACTGTAAAACTGGTGTTTTATCGTGCATTTTTCTCAATTTCTGCACAAATCACATCACCGGCGGCTCACCAATACTATCAAAGCTTGAGAATTGTGGTAGTGAGTTTTTACCTCACTCTCCACGAGATGGCGCTTTAGCCTAAGATATCATTTTCGTGCCGACTCTTTACGTCATTGAGAGTACTTTCAGTTCGTCATTTTCATTCGAATAAACGGTGTAGTTTGTTGAGAGAGGTCTATTTGCATCTATGTGTGTGGATATGATCGTTTGTGCACGTCACATAGAACAGTACTGAGCAAAGACATCGAAGCAGTATTTTTCCGCCATTTTATGCACATTTGAATGTGAGGTCGTCACGCGTCTCTTGCAGAGACGTCACCCAGACAGACTCAACTTACTGGTGTCACCTCTTAAGATGTCCCACCCGCGTATGTTGCACATAAATTACATTGGTTTGCACGTGCGCGCGCGCGCACACGCAAAACAATGTAATGCAGTTTGTAGAGCATTGCTAGCTGGGTGTTTTGGAAAATCAGGTGTTATTTTTGAAAATCGACTTTTGAATTGGTCAAACTGTTATGCAATGCACGTCCCGGCCGTGTGGGCTCGTAATGAACGTGGACGCTGCTGCTACGCGCGTTCACGTGAACGCGCTCAGCACAAGCGAAACAGCCACGTTTTAGGAGTGTACTTACGGCCATTTGAAATGATGGGCTCATCAGTCTTTTTCTCGTCTTCACGCCAGTAGATCGCGCACTCACAATGTGCATTTGTGCACGGGCATGCCCAGTGCCCTGATTGATTGGCATGATTGGCTTGTTTGAGGGTGCAGCACGCGCAAACTCAACGCGTAACGATAGTTACTGGCTGGACGTTGTTTTGAAAATCAAGTGTTATTTTTTGAGAATCGAGTTTTACATTTATCGAGCGGTTCGGAAGATGAATGAATGAATGAGTTTTACATTTGTTTATGCACGTAAACACACCAACACTGCAACTGCAGCTGCACAGCAGCCCGGTGCAGCAGCTGCAGGAAGAGCACATGCGAGAAAAGAAAGCAATACGTATAGCTTTTGCGAAAAACCACTTCGTGCTTCAATTATTGTGGCAGATGTGGAAAGGCCAATCCGCCACAAACACACTACAACCATTTGTTCTTATTGTAAAAAAAAAAAAAAAAAAGTTTTGTGTTTGTTTTTCGTTTTTGTTATCAAGTTTGCATATTAGTTGCTGGTTGTTTTGTTTGTTTGTTATAAAGTATGTTACTTCAACATTTTTCATAGTTTTTGTGACTTTTATACTTTTTCAAGGTTCTAATTACCATGTACAAAATTTTTCACTCTGATATCTATATAAACGCTATACACAATATTGGACACATAGAGTTAGAGTTACTTATATAGAGTCATAACCCAATACTCATTTTGTTATTCAAGAAAAAAGTAATGCAAACTATATATGTATGGCTAGATCTAATGCCACTGAACATTTTGAAAGTGAAAAAAAAATTCAAAAGTGAAAAAGTTGTCACACCTCAAAGCGCAACCCAATTTGGGACAAATATGTTTGATGTCACATTTTTTTGAAATGGCCATTACAGAAAAAAACAGGCATGAAATACAATTCTGTTCCTGCGATTTGGTGACATATTCAAGGCTCTATTTATGTCATATGCAAGATTTGGACTGGGTGGGTTTTTTATTTACATATGCAGCATAGTGACTGTGTGATTGACACACTCCTGCTGCTGCGGCTCATAGAGGGCACCAAATATAAATAAATAAATAAATAATTATATGTATGTCTTGGCCTGATGCCACTGAACATTTTGAAAGTTGAAAGTGAAAAAAAATTCAAAAGTGAAAAAAGTTGTCACACCTCAAAGCGCAACCCAATTTGGGACAAATATGTTTGATGTCACATTTTTTAAAAATGGCCATTACAGAAAAAAACAGGCATGAAATACAATTCTGTTGCTGCGGTTTGGTGACATATTCAAGGCTCTATTTATGTCAAATGCAAGATTTGGACTGGGTGGGTTTTTTATTTACATATGCAGCATAGTGACTGTGTGATTGACACACTCCTGCTGCTGCGGCTCATAGAGGGCGCCAAATATAAATAAATAAATAAATAATGATATGTATGTCTTGGCCTGATGCCACTGAACATTTTGAAAGTTAAAAGTGAAAAAAAATTCAAAAGTGAAAAAAGTTGTCACACCTCAAAGCGCAACCCAATTTGGGACAAATATGTTTGATGTCACATTTTTTTAAAAATGGCCATTACAGAAAAAAACAGGCATGAAATACAATTCTGTTCCTGCGGTTTGGTGACATATTCAAGGCTCTATTTATGTCAAATGCAAGATTTGGACTGGGTGGGTTTTTTATTTACATATGCAGCATAGTGACTGTGTGATTGACACACTCCTGCTGCTGCGGCTCATAGAGGGCGCCAAATATAAATAAATAAATAAATAATGATATGTATGTCTTGGCCTGATGCCACTGAACATTTTGAAAGTTAAAAGTGAAAAAAAATTCAAAAGTGAAAAAAGTTGTCACACCTCAAAGCGCAACCCAATTTGGGACAAATATGTTTGATGTCACATTGTTTTAAAAATGGCCATTACAGAAAAAAACAGGCATGAAATACAATTCTGTTCCTGCGGTTTGGTGACATATTCAAGGCTCTATTTATGTCATATGCAAGATTTGGACTGGGTGTTTTTTTTAATTTACATATGCAGCATAGTGACTGTGTGATTGACACACTCCTGCTGCTGTGGCTCATAGAGGGCGCCAAATATAAATAAATAAATAAATAATTATATGTATGTCTTGGCCTGATGCCACTGAATATTTTGAAAGTTAAAAGTGAAAAAAAATTCAAAAGTGAAAAAAGTTGTCACACCTCAAAGCGCAACCCAATTTGGGACAAATACTGAGAACGTGACAAACTGTATTACTGCACAAGGGCTATACATGGTCGTTTTTTTCAGCTAAAAACGCCTTACTATACATGGTCGTTTTTTTCGGCTAAAAACGCCTTACTGTGAATTTGTCGTTTTTTTCGGTTAAAACGCCTTAATATACATGGTCGTTTTTTTCGTCCAAAAACGCCTTACTATACATGGTCGTTTTTTTCGTCCAAAAACGCCTTACTATACATGGTCGTTATTTTCGTCCAAAAACGCCTTACTATACATGGTGGTTTTTTCCGTCGAAAAATGCCTTACTATACATGGTCGTTTTTTTCATCCAAAAACGCCTTACTATACATGGTCGTTTTTTTCGTCCAAAAACGCCTTACTATACATGGTCGTTATTTTCGTCCAAAAACGCCTTACTATACATGGTGGTTTTTTCGTCAAAAACGCCTTACTATACATGGTCGTTATTTTCGTCCAAAAACGCCTTACTATACATGGTCGTTTTTTTCATCCAAAAACGCCTTACTATACATGGTCGTTATTTTCGTCCAAAAACGCCTTACTATACATGGTCGTTATTTTCGTCCAAAAACGCCTTACTATACATGGTGGTTTTTCCGTCGAAAAATGCCTTACTATACATGGTCGTTTTTAGTCCAAAAATGCCTTACTATACATGGTCGTTTTTTACGTCCAAAAACGCCTTACTATACATGGACGTTATTTTCGTCCAAAAACGCCTTACTATACATGGTGGTTTTTTCCGTCGAAAAATGCCTTACTATACATGGTCGTTTTTTTCGTCCACAAACCCCTTACTATACATGGTCGTTTTTTCAGATAAAAACGCCTTACTATACATGGTCGTTTTTTTCGGCTAAAAACGCCTTACTATGAATGGTCGGTTTTTTCGGCTAAAAACGCCTTACTATACATGGTGGTTTTTTCCGTCGAAAAATGCCTTACTATACATGGTTGTTTTTTTCGTCCAAAAACGCCTTACTATACATGGTCGTTTTTTTCGTTCAAAAACCCTTTACTATACATGGTCGTTTTTTTCAGATAAAAACGCTTTACTATACATGGTCGTTTTATTCGTCCAAAAACGCCTTACTATACATGGTCGTTATTTTCGTCCAAAAACGCCTTACTATACATGGTGGTTTTTTTCCGTCGAAAAATGCCTTACTATACATGGTCGTTTTTTTCGGCTGAAAACGCCTTACTATACATGGTCGTTTTTTTCGTCCAAAAACGCCTTACTATAAATGGTCGTTTTTTCGTCCAAAAACGCCTTACTATACATGGTCGTTTTTTTCGTCCAAAAACGCCTTACTATACATGGTGTTTTTTTCGTCCAAAACGCCTTACTATACATGGTCGTTATTTTCGTCCAAAACGCCTTACTATACATGATTGTTTTTCCGTAAAAAATACCTTACTATACATGGTCGTTTTTTCGTCCAAAACGCCTTACTATACATGGTCGTTTTTAGTCCAAAACGCCTTACTATACATTTTCGTTTTTAGGTCCAAAACGCCTTACTATACATGGTCGTTATTTTCGTCCAAAAACGCCTTACTATACATGGTCGTTTTTTCGTCCAAAAACGCCTTACTATACATGGTCGTTATTTTCGTCAAAAAACGCCTTACTATACATGGTCGTTATTTTCGTCCAAAAACGCCTTACTATACATGGTCGTTTTTTTGGTCCAAAAACGCCTTACTATACATGATCGTTATTTTCGTCCAAAAACGCCTTACTATACATGGTGGTTTTTTCCGTCGAAAAACGCCTTACTATACATGGTCGTTTTTTTCGTCCAAAAACGCCTTACTATACATTGTCGTTATTTTCGTCCAAAAACGCCTTACTATACATGGTGGTTTTTTCTGTCGAAAAATGCCTTACTATACATGGTCGTTTTTTTCGTCCAAAAATGCCTTACTATACATGGTCGTTTTTTTCTTCCAAAAACGCCTTACTATACATGGTCGTTATTTTCGTCCAAAAACGCCTTACTATACATGGTGGATTTTTCCGTCGAAAAATGCCTTACTATACATGGTCGTTTTTTTCGTCCACAAACCCCTTACTATACATGGTCGTTTTTTTCAGATAAAAACGCCTTACTATACATGGTCGTTTTTTTCGACTAAAAACGCCTTACTATGAATGGTCGTTTTTTTTCGGCTAAAAACGCCTTACTATACATGGTGGTTTTTTCCGTCGAAAAATGCCTTACTATACATGGTTGTTTTTTTCGTCCAAAAACGCCTTACTATACATGGTCGTTTTTTTCGTTCAAAAACCCCTTACTATACATGGTCGTTTTTTTCAGATAAAAACGCCTTACTATACATGGTCGTTTTTTTCGTCCAAAAACCCCTTACTGTACATGGTCGTTTTTTCAGCTAAAACGCCTTACTATACATGGTCGTTTTTTTTTAAAAACGCCTTACTATGACATGGTCGTTTTTTCGCTAAAACGCCTTACTATACATGGTGGTTTTTCCGTCGAAAACGCCTTACTATACATGGTTGTTTTTTCGTCCAAAACGCCTTACTATACATGGTCGTTATTTTCGTCCAAAAACGCCTTACTATACATGGTGGTTTTTTCCGTCGAAAAATGCCTTACTATACATGGTGGTTTTTTCCGTCGAAAAATGCCTTACTATACATGGTCGTTTTTTGCGTCCAAAAACGCCTTACTATACATGGTCGTTATTTTCGTCCAAAAACGCCTTACTATACATGGTGTTTTTTTCCGTCGAAAAAGGCCTTACTATACATGGTCGTTTTTTTCGTCCAAAAACGCCTTACTATACATGGTCATTTTTTTCAGCTAAAAACGCCTTACTATACATGGTCGTTTTTTTCGGCTAAAAACGCCTTACTATGAATGGTCGGTTTTTTCGGCTAAAAACGCCTTACTATACATGGTGGTTATTTTCGTCCAAAAACGCCTTACTATACATGGTGGTTTTTTCCGTCGAAAAATGCCTTACTACACATTGTCGTTTTTTTCGTCCAAAAACGCCTTACTATACATGGTCGTTATTTTCGTCCAAAAACCCCTTACTATACATGGTCGTTTTTTTCAGATAAAAACGCCTTACTATACATGGTGGTTTTTTCCGTCGAAAAATGCCTTACTATACATGGTCGTTTTTCGTCCAAAAACGCCTTACTATACATGGTGGGTTTTTCGTCAAAACGCCTTACTATACATGGTGTTTTTTCCGTCTAAAATGCCTTACTATACATGGTCGTTTTTCGTCCAAAACGCCTTACTATACATGGTCGTTTTTTCGTCCAAAAACGCCTTACTATACATGGTCGTTTTTTTCAGCTAAAAACGCCTTACTATACATGGTCGTTTTTTTCGGCTAAAAACGCCTTACTATGAATGGTCGGTTTTTTCGGCTAAAAACGCCTTACTATACATGGTGGTTATTTTCGTCCAAAAACGCCTTACTATACATGGTGGTTTTTTCCGTCGAAAAATGCCTTACTATACATGGTCGTTTTTTTCGTCCAAAAACGCCTTACTATACATGGTCGTTATTTTCATCCAAAAACCCCTTACTATACATGGTCGTTTTTTTCGGCTAAAAACGCCTTACTATACATGGTGGTTTTTTCCGTCCAAAAACGCCTTACTATACATGGTCGTTTTTTTCAGATAAAAACGCCTTACTATACATGGTCGTTTTTTCCGTCCAAAAACCCCTTACTATACATGGTCGTTTTTTTAGCTAAAAACTCCTTACTATACATGGTCGTTTTTTTTCGTCCAAAAACGCCTTACTATACATGGTCGTTTTTTTCGTCCAAAAACGCCTTACTATACATGGTCGTTTTTTCGTCCAAAACGCCTTACTATACATGGTCGTTATTTTCGTCCAAAACGCCTTACTATACATGGTCGTTTTTTCGTCAAAAACGCCTTACTATACATGGTCGTTTTTTCAGCTAAAAACGCCTTACTATACATGGTCGTTTTTTTCGGCTAAAAACGCCTTACTATGAATGGTCGGTTTTTTCGGCTAAAAACGCCTTACTATACATGGTGGTTATTTTCGTCCAAAAACGCCTTACTATACATGGTGGTTTTTTCCGTCGAAAAATGCCTTACTACACATTGTCGTTTTTAGTCAAAACGCCTTACTATACATGGTCGTTATTTTCGTCCAAAAACCCCTTACTATACATGGTCGTTTTTTTCAGATAAAAACGCCTTACTATACATGGTCGTTATTTTCGTCCAAAAACTTCTTACTATACATGGTGGTTTTTTCCGTCTAAAAATGCCTTACTATACATGGTCGTTTTTTTCGTCCAAAAACGCCTTACTATACATGGTCGTTTTTTTCGTCCAAAAACCCCTTACTATACATGGTCGTTTTTTTCAGCTAAAAACGCCTTACTATACATGGTCGTTTTTTTCGGCTAAAAACGCCTTACTATGAATGGTCGTTTTTTCGTCCAAAAACGCCTTACTATACATGGTCGTTATTTTCGTCCAAAAACGCCTTACTATACATGGTGGTTTTTTCCGTCGAAAAATGCCTTACTATACATGGTCGTTTTTTTTCGTCCAAAAACGCCTTACTATACATGGTGGTTTTTTCAGTCGAAAAATGCCTTACTATAAATGGTCGTTTTTTTCGTCCAAAAACGCCTTACTATACATGGTCGTTATTTTCGTCCAAAAAACGCCTTACTATACATGGTGGTTTTTTCCGTCGAAAAATGCCTTACTATACATGGTCGTTTTTTTCGTCCAAAAATGCCTTACTATACATGGTCGTTTTTTTCGTCCAAAAACGCCTTACTATACATGGTCGTTATTTTTGTCCAAAAACGCCTTACTATACATGGTGGTTTTTTCCGTCGAAAAATGCCTTACTATACATGGTCGTTTTTTTTGTCCACAAACCCCTTACTATACATGGTCGTTTTTTCAGATAAAAACGCCTTACTATACATGGTCGTTTTTTTCGGTTAAAAACGCCCTACTATGACATGGTCGTTTTTTCGCTAAAACGCCTTACTATACATGGTGGTTTTTTCCGTCGAAAAATGCCTTACTATACATGTTTTTTTTTTTCGTCCAAAAACGCCTTACTATACATGGTCGTTTTTTTCAGATAAAAACGCCTTACTATACATGGTCATTTTTTCCGTCCAAAAACCCCTTACTATACATGGTCGTTTTTTTTAGCTAAAAACGCCTTACTATACATGGTCGTTTTTTCGTCCAAAACGCCTTACTATACATGGTCGTTTTTCGTCCAAAACGCCTTACTATACATGGTCGTTATTTTCGTCCAAAACGCCTTACTATACATGGTCGTTTTTTCGTCCAAAACGCTTACTATACATGGTCGTTTTTTCGTCCAAAACGCCTTACTATACATGGTCGTTTTTTGTCCAAAACGCCTTACTATACATGGTCGTTTTTTTCGTCCAAAAACGCCTTACTATACATGGTCGTTTTTTCGTCCAAAAACGCCTTACTATACATGGTCGTTTTTTCGTCCAAAACGCCTTACTATACATGGTCGTTTTTTTCGTCCAAAAACGCCTTACTATACATGGTCGTTTTTTTCGTCCAAAAACGCCTTACTATACATGGTCGTTTTTTTCGTCCAAAAACGCCTTACTATACATGGTCGTTTTTTTCGTCCAAAAACGCCTTACTATACATGGTCGTTATTTTCGTCCAAAAAGGCCTTACTATACATGGTGGTTTTTTCCGTCAAAAAATGCCTTACTATACATGGTCGTTTTTTTCGTCCAAAAACGCCTTACTATACATGGTCGTTATTTTCGTCCAAAAACGCCTTACTATACATGGTGGTTTTTTCCGTTGAAAAATGCCTTACGATACATGGTCGTTTTTTTCGTCCAAAAATGCCTTACTATACATGGTCGTTATTTTCGGCTAAAAACGCCTTACTATGAATGGTCGGTTTTTTCGGCTAAAAACGCCTTACTATACATGGTGGTTATTTTCGTCCAAAAACGCCTTACTATACATGGTGGTTTTTTCCGTCGAAAAATGCCTTACTATACATGGTCGTTTTTTTCGTCCAAAAACGCCTTACTATACATGGTCGTTATTTTCGTCCAAAAACCCCTTACTATACATGGTCGTTTTTTCAGATAAAAACGCCTTACTATACATGGTGGTTATTTTCGTCCAAAAACGCCTTACTATACATGGTGGTTTTTTCCGTCGAAAAATGCCTTACTATACATGGTCGTTTTTTTCGTCCAAAAACGCCTTGGTGGGTTTTTTCGTCCAAAAACGCCTTACTATACATGAGTTTTTTTCCGTCTAAAAATGCCTTACTATACATGGTCGTTATTTTCGTCCAAAAACGCCTTACTATACATGGTGGTTTTTTCCGTCGAAAAATGCCTTACTATACATGGTCGTTTTTTTTCGTCCAAAAACGCCTTACTATACATGGTCGTTTTTTTCGTCGAAAAATGCCTTACTATACATGGTCGTTTTTTTTAGTCCAAAAACGCCTTACTATACATGGTGTTTTTTTCCGTCGAAAAATGCCTTACTATACATGGTCGTTTTTTTCGTCCACAAACCCCTTACTATACATGGTCGTTTTTTTCAGATAAAAACGCCTTACTATACATGGTCGTTTTTTTCGGCTAAAAACGCCTTACTATGAATGGTCGTTTTTTTCAGCTAAAAACGCCTTACTATACATGGTCGTTATTTTCGTCCAAAAACTTCTTACTATACATGGTGGTTTTTTCCGTCTAAAAATGCCTTACTATGAATGGTCGTTTTTTTCGGCTAAAAACGCCTTACTATACATGGTGGTTATTTTCGTCCAAAAACGCCTTACTATACATGGTGGTTTTTTCCGTCGAAAAATGCCTTACTATACATGGTCGTTTTTTTCGTCCAAAAACGCCTTACTATACATGGTCGTTATTTTCGTCCAAAAAACCCTTACTATACATGGTCGTTTTTTTCAGATAAAAACGCCTTACTATGAATGGTCGTTTTTTTCAGCTAAAAACGCCTTACTATACATGGTCGTTATTTTCGTCCAAAAAACCCTTACTATACATGGTCGTTTTTTTCGGCTAAAAACGCCTTACTATGAATGGTCGTTTTTTTCAGCTAAAAACGCCTTACTATACATGGTCGTTATTTTCGTCCAAAAACGCCTTACTATACATGGTCGTTATTTTCGTCCAAAAAACCCTTACTATACATGGTCGTTTTTTTCAGATAAAAACGCCTTACTATACATGGTCGTTATTTTCGTCCAAAAACGCCTTACTATACATGGTGGTTTTTCCGTCGAAAAATGCCTTACTATACATGGTCGTTTTTTTCGTCCAAAAACGCCTTACTATACATGGTGGGTTTTTTCGTCCAAAAACGCCTTACTATACATGGTGTTTTTTCCGTCTAAGAATGCCTTACTATACATGGTCATTTTTTTCGTCCAAAAACGCCTTACTATACATGGTCGTTATTTTAGTCCAAAAACGCCTTACTATACATGGTGGTTTTTCCGTCAAAAATGCCTTACTATACATGGTTGTTTTTTCGTCCAAAACGCCTTACTATACATGGTCGTTTTTCAGTCAAAAACGCCTTACTATACATGGTCGTTTTTTCAGCTAAAACGCCTTACTATACATGGTCGTTTTTTCGTCCAAAACGCCTTACTATACATGGTCGTTTTTTCGTCCAAAACGCCTTACTATACATGGTCGTTTTTAGGTCCAAAACGCCTTACTATACATGGTCGTTATTTTCGTCCAAAACGCCTTACTATACATGGTCGTTTTTTCGTCCAAAACGCCTTACTATACATGGTCGTTATTTTCGCCCAAAACGCCTTACTATACATGGTCGTTTTTTCATCCAAAACGCCTTACTATACATGGTCGTTATTTTCGTCCAAAACGCCTTACTATACATGGTGGTTTTTTCGTCCAAAACGCCTTACTATACATGGTCGTTATTTTCGTCCAAAAACACCTTACTATACATGGTGGTTTTTTCCGTCGAAAAATGCCTTACTATACATGGTCGTTTTTTTCGTCCAAAAACGCCTTACTATACATGGTGTTTTTTTCCGTCGAAAAATGCCTTACTATACATGGTCGTTTTTTTCGTCCACAAACCCCTTACTATACATGGTCGTTTTTTTCAGATAAAAACGCCTTACTATACATGGTCGTTTTTCCGTCGAAAAACGCCTTACTATGAATGGTCGTTTTTTTCGGCTAAAAACGCCTTACTATACATGGTGGTTATTTTCGTCCAAAAACGCCTTACTATACATGGTGGTTTTTTTCCGTCGAAAAATGCCTTACTATACATGGTCGTTTTTTTCGTCCAAAAACGCCTTACTATACATGGTCGTTATTTTCGTCCAAAAAACCCTTACTATACATGGTCGTTTTTTTCAGATAAAAACGCCTTACTATACATGGTCGTTATTTTCGTCCAAAAACGCCTTACTATACATGGTGGTTTTTTCCGTCGAAAAATGCCTTACTATACATGGTCGTTTTTAGTCCAAAACGCCTTACTATACATGGTGGGTTTTTTCGTCCAAAACGCCTTACTATACATGGTGTTTTTTTCCGTCTAAGAATGCCTTACTATACATGGTCATTTTTTTCGTCCAAAAACGCCTTACTATACATGGTCGTTATTTTCGTCTAAAAACGCCTTACTATACATGGTGGTTTTTTCCGTCGAAAAATGCCTTACTATACATGGTTGTTTTTTTTCGTCCAAAAACGCCTTACTATACATGGTCGTTTTTTCCGTCCAAAAACGCCTTACTATACATGGTCGTTTTTCCGGCTAAAAACGCCTTACTATACATGGTCGTTTTTTCGTCCAAAAACGCCTTACTATACATGGTCGTTTTTTCGTCCAAAACGCCTTACTATACATGGTCGTTTTTTCGTCCAAAACGCCTTACTATACATGGTCGTTTTTTGTCCAAAACGCCTTACTATACATGGTCGTTTTTTTCGTCCAAAACGCCTTACTATACATGGTCGTTTTTTCGTCCAAAAACGCCTTACTATACATGGTCGTTTTTAGTCCAAAACGCCTTACTATACATGGTCGTTTTTCCGTCCAAAACCCTTACTATACATGGTCGTTTTTTCAGCTAAAACGCCTTACTATACATGGTCGTTTTTTCGTCCAAAACGCCTTACTATACATGGTCGTTTTTTCGCCCAAAACGCCTTACTATACATGGTCGTTTTTTCGTCCAAAACGCCTTACTATACATGGTCGTTTTTAGGTCCAAAACGCCTTACTATACATGGTCGTTTTTTAGCCCAAAACGCCTTACTATACATGGTCGTTATTTTCGTCCAAAACGCCTTACTATACATGGTCGTTTTTTCGTCCAAAACGCCTTACTATACATGGTCGTTATTTTCGCCCAAAACGCCTTACTATACATGGTGGTTTTTTCGTCCAAAACGCCTTACTATACATGGTCGTTATTTTCGCCCAAAACGCCTTACTATACATGGTGGTTTTTTCCGTCAAAAATGCCTTACTATACATGGTCGTTTTTATCGTCCAAAAACGCCTTACTATACATAGTCGTTATTTTCGTCCAAAAATGCCTTACTATACATGGTCGTTTTTTCGTCCAAAACGCCTTACTATACATGGTCGTTTTTCCGTCAAAAACCCTTACTATACATGGTCGTTTTTCGTCCAAAACGCCTTACTATACATGGTCGTTATTTTCGTCCAAAAATGCCTTACTATACATGGTCGTTATTTTCGTTCAAAAACGCCTTACTATACATGGTGGCTTTTTCCGTCGAAAAATGCCTTACTATACATGGTCGTTTTTTTCGTCCAAAAACGCCTTACTATACATGGTCGTTTTTTTCAGCTAAAAACGCCTTACTATACATGGTCGGTTTTTTCGGCTAAAAACGCCTTACTATGAATGGTCGGTTTTTTCGGCTAAAAACGCCTTACTATACATGGAGGTTATTTTCGTCCAAAAACGCCTTACTATACTTGGTGGTTTTTTCCGTCGAAAAATGCCTTACTATACATGGTCGTTTTTTTCGTCCAAAAACGCCTTACTATGCATGGTCGTTATTTTCGTCCAAAAACCCCTTACTATACATGGTCGTTTTTTTCAGATAAAAACGCCTTACTATGAATGGTCGGTTTTTTCGGCTAAAAACGCCTTACTATACATGGTCGTTATTTTCGTCCAAAAACGCCTTACTATACATGGTGGTTTTTTCCGTCGAAAAATGCCTTACTATACATGGTCGTTTTTTTCGTCCAAAAACGCCTTACTATACATGGTGGGTTTTTTCGTCCAAAAACGCCTTACTATACATGGTGTTTTTTTCCGTCTAAGAATGCCTTACTATACATGGTCTTTTTTTTCGTCCAAAAACGCCTTACTATACATGGTCGTTATTTTCGTCCAAAAACGCCTTACTATACATGGTGTTTTTTCCGTCGAAAAATGCCTTACTATACATGGTCGTTATTTTCGTCCAAAAACGCCTTACTATACATGGTGGTTTTTTCCGTCGAAAAATGCCTTACTATACATGGTCGTTTTTTTCGTCCAAAAACGCCTTACTATACATGGTCGTTATTTTCGTCCAAAAACGCCTTACTATACATGGTGGTTTTTTCCGTCGAAAAATGCCTTACTATACATGGTCGTTTTTTTCGTCCAAAAACGCCTTACTATACATGGTGGTTTTTTTCGTCCAAAAACGCCTTACTATACATGGTGTTTTTTTCCGTCTAAGAATGCCTTACTATACATGGTCGTTTTTTTCGTCCAAAAACGCCTTACTATACATGGTCGTTATTTTCGTCCAAAAACGCCTTACTATATACATGGTGGTTTTTTCCGTCGAAAAATGCCTTACTATACATGGTCGTTTTTTTTCGTCCAAAAACGCCTTACTATACATGGTCGTTTTTTCCGTCCAAAAACCCCTTACTATACATGGTCGTTTTTTTCAGCTAAAAACGCCTTACTATACATGGTCGTTTTTTCGTCCAAAAACGCCTTACTATACATGGTCGTTTTTAGGTCCAAAACGCCTTACTATACATGGTCGTTTTTTCGTCCAAAAACGCCTTACTATACATGGTCGTTTTTTTCGTCCAAAAACGCCTTACTATACATGGTCGTTTTTTTCGTCCAAAAACGCCTTACTATACATGGTCGTTTTTTTCGTCCAAAACGCCTTACTATACATGGTCGTTTTTTTGTCCAAAACGCCTTACTATACATGGTCGTTATTTTCGTCCAAAAACGCCTTACTATACATGGTGGTTTTTTCCGTCGAAAAATGCCTTACTATACATGGTGGTTTTTTCCGTCGAAAAATGCCTTACTATACATGGTCGTTTTTTTCGTCCAAAAATGCCTTACTATACATGGTCGTTTTTTTCGTCCAAAAACGCCTTACTATACATGTTGGTTTTTTCCGTCGAAAAATGCCTTACTATACATGGTCGTTATTTTCGTCCAAAAACACCTTACTATACATGGTCGTTATTTTCGTTCAAAAACGCCTTACTATACATGTTGGTTTTTTCCGTCGAAAAATGCCTTACTATACATGGTCGTTTTTTTCGTCCAAAAACGCCTTACTATACATGGTCGTTTTTTTCAGCTAAAAACGCCTTACTATACATGGTCGTTTTTTTCGGCTAAAAACGCCTTACTATGAATGGTCGGTTTTTTCGGCTAAAAACGCCTTACTATACATGGTGGTTATTTTCGTCCAAAAACGCCTTACTATACATGGTGGTTTTTTCCGTCCAAAAATGCCTTACTATACATGGTCGTTTTTTAGTCCAAAACGCCTTACTATACATGGTCGTTATTTTCGTCCAAAAAACCCTTACTATACATGGTCGTTTTTTCAGATAAAAACGCCTTACTATACATGGTCGTTATTTTAGTCCAAAAACGCCTTACTATACATGGTGGTTTTTTCCGTCGAAAAATGCCTTACTATACATGGTCGTTTTTTTCGTCCAAAAACGCCTTACTATACATGGTGGGTTTTTTCGTCCAAAAACGCTTTACTATACATGGTGTTTTTTCCGTCTAAGAATGCCTTACTATACATGGTCGTTTTTTTCGTCCAAAAACGCCTTACTATACATGGTCGTTATTTTCGTCCAAAAACGCCTTACTATACATGGTGGTTTTTTCCGTCGAAAAATGCCTTACTATACATGGTCGTTTTTTTCGTCCAAAAACGCCTTACTATACATGGTCGTTATTTTCGTCCAAAAACGCCTTACTATACATGGTCGTTTTTTTCGTCCCAAAACGCCTTACTATACATGGTCGTTATTTTCGTCCAAAAACGCCTTACTATACATGGTGGTTTTTTCCGTCGAAAAATGCCTTACTATACATGGTCGTTTTTTTCGTCCAAAACGCCTTACTATACATGGTCGTTTTTTTCGTCCAAAAACCCCTTACTATACATGGTCGTTTTTTTCAGATAAAAACGCCTTACTATACATGGTCGTTTTTTTCGTCCAAAAACGCCTTACTATACATGGTCGTTTTTTCGTTAAAAATGCCTTACTATACATGGTCGTTTTTAGTCCAAAACGCCTTACTATACATGGTGGGTTTTTTTCGTCCAAAACGCTTTACTATACATGGTGTTTTTTCCGTCTAAGAATGCCTTACTATACATGGTCGTTTTTAGTCCAAAACGCCTTACTATACATGGTCGTTATTTTAGTCCAAAACGCCTTACTATACATGGTGGTTTTTTCGTCGAAAAATGCCTTACTATACATGGTCGTTTTTAGTCCAAAACGCCTTACTATACATGGTCGTTATTTTCATTCAAAACGCCTTACTATACATGGTCGTTTTTTAGTCCCAAAACGCCTTACTATACATGGTCGTTATTTTCGTCCAAAACGCCTTACTATACATGGTGGTTTTTTCCGTCGAAAAATGCCTTACTATACAGGTCGTTTTTTTCGTCCAAAAACGCCTTACTATACATGGTCGTTATTTTCGTCCAAAAAACGCCTTACTATACATGGTGGTTTTTTCCGTCGAAAAATGCCTTACTATACATGGTCGTTTTTTTCGTCCAAAAACGCCTTACTATACATGGTCGGTTTTTTCGTCCACAAACCCCTTACTATACATGGTCGTTTTTTTCAGCTAAAAACGCCTTACTATACATGGTCGTTTTTTTCGGCTAAAAACGCCTTACTATGAATGGTCGTTTTTTTCGGCTAAAAACGCCTTACTATACATGGTGGTTTTTTCCGTCGAAAAACGCCTTACTATACATGGTTGTTTTTTTCGGCTAAAAACGCCTTACTATACATGGTGGATTTTTCCGTCGAAAAATGCCTTACTATACATGGTTGTTTTTTTCGTCCAAAAACGCCTTACTATACATGGTCGTTTTTTTCGTTCAAAAACCCCTTACTATACATGGTCGTTTTTTTCAGATAAAAACGCCTTACTATACATGGTCGTTTTTTCCGGCTCTAAACGGCTTACTATACATGGTCGGTTTTTTTCAGCTAAAAACACCGTACTATATATACATGGTCGTTTTTTTCGGCTAAAAACGCCTTCCTATTCATCAGGGGTGTATAACATACGGCCGGAACAGGCCCGCAAGGAGGTTTGATCAGGCCCGCAGAATAATTTAAAAGTGAAAAAATGCACAAAAGACACGGTATGAATATTTTTAATACGGTGCAATTCGTGGAATATCCGCTAGGTTTTTTTTGATCAGAGGAAAAGACAACATTGTTTTGATCAGAGAAGAAAACAACAGCAGCCTCAGTCTGTCACTGAGACAGACCCAACACAACAAGCCTCATTTCAGTTTTCAGAGTTGAAGGAAGATTGTTCTCTGGTCCTCCGTGCCACAAGAGGGAGTCACCTGCTCACCGCCAGAGTCCACCTACGAGCATAGACCTGCAGGCAACACTTCATATCTCTTCTTCCTGTTATTGGCAAGGTGCTGAAGTCAAACTTTGGGCCAGCCTGAAAAGTAGGAGACATTCAATGCACCATCAAGACTACTTTTTTTTTTCTCTCCCAGGCAGCAGTAAACATGATCTGCTTCCTGCTCTCGAAAGACCCAACAGTCTATCTCCCTGGTAAGTTTCATGCCCAACACATCTTTGTCTGCACAGGAAATTGACTTACGTGTAACTCACGGATGCCTTTCCTCTCAGGTCAACACACCTGTCCCACGTTCTTCTCAAGAGCTGACCACTTCGCCGCCCAGCAACAAGCAGACTGCCATCCAACTTGCAACTTTTTCCTCTGCTTTTGTGATTGTCTACTCTGCAAAAGAAATAAAGCTTGATTACAAAGAACACTTCAACTCAACTTCATTTTTAAACACATCACCACAATCTAACTTAAAAAAAAATAATAAATTAAACAAAATTTTCGTTTTTTTCTAAACTGTTCTGAATTTTTTTCCCCAAATGTTTTTCCCAGTCAGAAAGATCCAGGAAAGTGGGTGTGGCCTGGCTGGAATGATGGCTGATGATGCGCTGATAGCTGTGAAAGTGGGTGGAGCATGACAATAACATGCTGTGATTGGTGGAAAGGGGGGAGCAGTAATGCAAATTAGGTGCTCTCTGATTGGTGGGCTCTTTGGGGCATGGTTATGCAAATTCAGAGCAATCTGATTGGTCAGAACTTGGAAAGTGGGCGTGGGTATGCAAATTAGGGGTATGCAAAATGAGGGGCCTCACCTCGATTGGTGGATGTCAAATTGGGTGTGGTTTGGGGCGGGCATTGCAGCACTTTTTCAAAGTCCCACTTGAGTCTTGAGCTCAGACTGTTCCCGTCGGTTTCACATGATCCAAAAGCTCGATTCCTGGAGTTTCGAGTCATGTGGAGACCAACGGGAACAGTGAAAAGACTGTCTGATGTGACTGAAGCTTAAGTATGAGCTCAAAACGTCAGTCTTTGAAAAGGCTTCGAGTGAGTTGAGGATGGATTTAGTCATGAAAGGCAGAGACTCGTTTGTTGAACAATTTATTGGACAGAAAAGACCAGTCAATCTTTGTGTGGGCCAGTTCAAGTTGCACGCACACAAACACTGACGACAGGCCTGAGATGGGAGCATGTGCTTGACCAGCTCATGCGTGATGTCACTGACATCTCATGACACACCAAGGGGGACATGAGCACGTCCGACTTCTCTCACTGAGACAAGAACTAACTGCCGTGTACTCCACAACAACATGATCACACTCTTCTGGTGAAGTTTTTAAATGACATTGAAGTGGGCCAAGTTAGTCCTATGTATGTATATATCAGTGGCGATTGCTCTCGGACTGCAAGGGAAGCTCCGCTTCCCCTAAAATGTCACAGAATAAGTGATCAAATATATGAATGTAAATTTCATTGTGTGTACATGTCATTGACTAAATATGCGCTACAACGTGCTCAACTTTTGTTCCGAATCAGCTTCTTCTTACTGGTTACGACGCGACTCCTTTCTCATTCATTCCCGCAGCTTCGCTGTACTTTAAACGATGGACGCTGAGCGTCCGCTGAGCATCTATTGCCCGGACGCCGAGCGTCTCGAAAGTTCAGGGTAGGTTGTCCCAATGCGTTGAACGGGGACGAGTCATTGGATACAAGCTGGTTTTTGTCACGCCCACAGACGCTCGGCGTCTCTGGGAGTCTATGGACAGTGGGTGTGTATCGGCCCTGCCCGGACCCTGAGCTTTTCTGCATGATCTGTCTGAGGCGGAATCTCGTTATGATTGACAGCAAAATGAGCCAATCACCGATCTTTTGGTGTAGGCATGCATGGGAGCATTTTTCAATTCTCATTCTGTTCTGAGTTGAACTGGAGACTTCTAATAATCTCGAATGGCAACACTTTTTTTGTTGAAAACGACTAGTGACAGATTAATCTTATTTCTGGTGTGTTTTATTGTAGTTGCTTTTGTTCACCGACGGACTTATATCATCACAGTTAAGAACCTGGAAAAGACGCCTTGTTGGTATGCCAGGGTCACAGATCATTTTCTTGAAAAGGAATGGAGAGTAGAATTCACGTAGAAATAAACAGACACATTTTATGATGTAGCCCGAAATTGAGCTTCCCCTTCTTGACAGACCAGCCTCCGCCACTGGTATATATATATATATATATATATATATATATATATATATATATATATTAGAGCTGTCAGTTTAGCGCGTTTATATCGGCATTAATTTAAATGAATTTTATCGGGATCAAAATTTTTCTCGCGAGATTAACGCGGAGACGTCACAGCGGATGTTACGTTGCTCTATAAATAAACCAGAAACAAAACATCAAAGCGCTGCGCGGTCCACGACGTTTGTTTTGCCAGCCACGGCAGCGCGAGACACTGAAAACGGATACTTAAATAGCTCATGAATGGAAAGTTTACTTTTAAAAAGTTGCCAGACTGTTCCACTGACAAGACCAAAGTTACCTGTATGTTTTGCAGTCGTAAATCGAGCTATCATAGCACGTCGAGTCTGAAATACCACTTAATGGCCAAGCGCACAGCTGACGTTCTACTCCGCCCCTTGTCTCAGACAGACAGCTATGGATAATTTCAAAACGAAGAAAATGGATGACACGACGAAGAACAAATTTGCTGAACGACTCTGTTGGATTGACCTGGCGCTTTAAGAGGGGCGGGCTGCCACTGACAGGTGACGTTCGCGCGATGTATAAATAGCGTTTTGTTTCGTGAGTGAATACACTCGCTTCGTCGTCGGCATGGCTCAATGTTAAGCTACGCGAGTGCTTCTTATCAAGTCAGATGTGTAAAGTTAGCTTTTAGATTCGGTCATGATCGGTTGCTTTGGTTGCCGCATCGCTATGCAATCACAGTCAGTTACCGTTCGCAATCGGCAATTTAAACAGCGTGGGCTAAAATGTTGCTAGAACAGGGCTGTCTTTATTTAGCTCATTTTTGCATAGTTGTCATGTTTGTCCGTCTGCAATCTGACGTTTAAACGAAGTAAATTGCGTTGCAGCTGGGGTAAATATGCGGCGCCCACTTCCGGTTGGACCTTTGGGACTTGTAGTTCTTTTGTTCGATTCGACTTGATATGTTCATGCGGCGCTCCACTTCCGGGATTGAGTATTGGGACTTGTAGTTCTTTTGTTCGATTCGACTTTATGTTTGTGTTGAATGGTTTCTTACGTTTAAAACAATGAATAATGATGACGATAATGATACATAGTGAAATCAGGGTTGATTACATTATTTATTAAACGTATTGTTAGATAAAGGTATTCATTAATGTCAATTATATACATATTTACATTGCGATGCAGAAAGATAGATATATAAATTTTTTACTGCATTTATGTGTAGTTTAGGTTATTACCTGCTTCTGATACTTCTGTTACAACTACTACTACTCCTCTTCTGCTGCAAAGTGCTCCAATAAATGATCCAAAAGTACAGAACGAGAGATCCTTCCATGCTGACCGACAATCCCTAACTGAACAACCATTACTGATTGCCAGCGAGAGCCTCCATTACAAGAATCCAAATGATGTCGACACAAAACCGTAGAGAGACTTCCGAGCAAGAAGGACCAACAGAATCAGCATAGCCTGACTGCTGTGTTCAAAGCAAATTTGAGAAAAACGAAGTATGCAACCATGGCTTAAATCCATTATAGGCTGAGTACTAGTTTACCTTAGATGTGCACTTTATAATGTTATATTGCGCTGTTTTGATTCCCTAAAAGAGCTGTTCAAGCAGCTGTTGTGTGACAAAATATTGTTTTCACTGTTGTTGATGGACAGTAATATTGTGTGAGAGATAATGTGTGAATAACTGCTCCAAGTGAAAAATGTTCATGTAAAATTGAAAATCAAAATTGTTATTTCAGTAAATATTTGCATTTTGCACATAGAAAACTGATTCATGATTCCATGTTGATGAGAGCATTAAAATGGGGGAAAATAGGACAAAAAAATATAAAAGGAAATTCAGAAACGATAAAAAATGAGTGAGCAATCATGATTAATTTTTAGTTAATTTGAGTTAATTATGACAGTTGAGTTTTTAATTAGATTAAAAATTGTAATCGTTTGACAGCTCTAATATATATATATATATATATATATATGCATACATAGACACATATTTTAAACTAACTTGGTCCACTTCAAGGTTTCAAAACATATTCCATGCTTGATGATGCTCGGGTTGTCTATGTGGAGTTGACGGTGTTGTGCAGTACACGAAGCAGAAGTTTACGTTGAGTGAGAGACAGACAGGCGGGCGCACTCACCTCCCCTTTGTGGTGCAACGTGACATCAGACATCAGCTCTCTCAGGCGTGTCCAAATGCAGGTTGGAGTCCCTTCCGCATGTCCTCCAAGTCTGGCGGCTGCGCCTTTGGCCCAGTAATCTGACTAATCTGGTCAGGCAGAAAAACTAAACAAAAGTGGAAAGTCACACACTGTAGTCCATAAAAAAGTTGTTTCTTTTTTTCTTTTTGAGTCATTATTCGTAAAGTGGCAGGCTTTTACTTTCAACCCGTCCATTTCCAAACAAGCCCGCACTCCGCAATGCAAGTGTTTGAGCGATCCACTCGCGGCTCTCTCCCCACACCTAAAGTACAATGAGCAACCTCCTTTCGAAAACAAATCAACAAAGTCACGGGTGCATTGGTGGGAATAGTTAGTATTCAAGTCAAACGCTGTTCGCGATTGCTTTTTGATTGACAGCTGAGGTCTACTTGTCGGCGGCGTGCTTGCTCGCTCACTGCCCCCGGCGTTGTTTTTTACGTTGAGTCACAACAACAAAATTAAAGGAGCAAAGTGTCGTAATAACTCTCCCCAATTGTCTACATCGATGCACCCAGAGATAAACTGCGAAGTCAGTTTAAAATGTTAAAATTACTCACTGAGAACAGGGTTTGTGGACAGCCAGCGGAAAAACGTGCTCATTGAACCGGATGTGGTACCGTTCTTGTGCTTGTACTTATTCTTCTTCGTGGTGAATTGGATGTCTTTATTTCATATCGCCCCCAACTGTCCGGGAAACCAGAAAGGCGTTTGGCAAGCAATCCGAATTTAATTTACAGTATTACTTTTAGCCAAGCGTGCAAAAACACAAATCACTAAATTAGGGCATATCTTGAAAAACCACAGATTTCAAGGGCAGCTGATCCACTGAGCTGTTTGATCAAAGTAATGGAGAGTAGATTGTGCATTGAAGCAACATCTGTCCCGTCAGAGAGGGTGTTCTCAAAGACTGGACAAGTTGTTCCAAGTTGAAGTATTTAGTCTTGTTGACTGCAAATGTAAAATAAAGCGTAGCTTATGTTTGTTATGTTCACTGCTGTTGTTGCAGTGAATACTCACTATTTTTGTTATGATGCAGCATGTTTGATTGATTTTGGTTGAAGTTGAATTCTGTTGCTTGTTTATTGTTTGGAGCCTTTTTAATGTTCAATAAAATAAGTAAAAAGCTATTTCTTTGCTTAATAATTGTTGCTATTTGCAGTCAGTAGAGTGCAATATTTAGTTCACCAAGTCATTCATCAAAATGTATGCTAAATTTGTCAGAAATATTTAAAGAAAAGCTTAAGTTAAAAGAGCCGTTTGCGAGCCAAAAAGAGACGGCTCTTTTCACTGAGCCGATCCAAATGAACCGGATCACCGAAAAGAGCCGAAAATCCCATCACGAGTACTGTGTGCTTTTGAGTTCATGTCAGTGGGACCAAAGGAAGAAAAGTTACTGTATCTTTAAATCCTCTAGATGGCGTTGCTGCCTTTCGTTTAAGATCGACGTGAACGGTGAAAACACTGTTCTGCACACACTTCACTTGGCGTTTATTGACACGTGAGTGCATCACATGCAATGATTTCACTTCGTCGGAGGCACGGCGCTGGACTCGCTAGTACGTCCACCTCACAGTGTTGCGGTTCGGGGTTCGTCTCTGGCCTTTCTGTGTGGAGTTTGCATGATCTGCCCGTGCCCAGCGTCATATCTGTGCACACTATTTATTTCTATTAATTTACACGTTGCGTGTTTTCAAAGCCGAATATTTCCAAGAAAAGAAGAATACTGTACTTCCAAGGCCCATGAAACGTAACAACCACGTGTACCCCTAAATATAAATGCCATAGTTTTGAGTTACAGTATATACAATATATACAAACTGTATTAGGGTTTAGATTTTTTTCCCCCACGAACCATCCTTTTCATATAGTAACTTTATTCCAGAAAAAAAGGCCTACTTTTTGACATTATTTTATGAGTTAAAAACAATGCTGTTCAATTTCTTTTGTATGTGTACAGTATGCATGAAACAATTTTGTTTGTCAGTGCTTTTGATTATATGAAGCACATTGAGTTACCTTGTGTATGAAAATGCACTCTATAAATAAAGCTGCCTTACCTCTCTTAAAGATGGAAGGAGCCACTGAGCCAGAATATAAAATTTCCCCTTGGGTTCCGCATTGAGTAGTGCCGGCTCCGATCCTACAACCACTTGAAAAATTAAGGCCCGCAGGATGTTCATTCGGATCACAGACCTGACCCGAACTAAAGTCATTTCACATTGCAACTTTCTGCCTTCAAGAAACACAAAAAGAAATCAAGAAAAAAGAACACTGACTGCCACTTTTTTGGTATTTCTTCGAATTTCTTAAAGCCAGAAAATGACCAGACTTTAGTTTTGTGTGGTGACTGGCATCAGCATTTTTGTACATTTAACAAGTGAAAGAACATCCTCAGAGACTGAAGATTCCATTTTTTTTTTGCCAGAGGTTCTACATTCATTATTATCAAGCAAGTGGGAAACAGACAAAAGAACCAAATGGGTAAAGTGAGATTTACAATCATTTAATTAATGTCAAATGTAATTTACAAACGGGAAAAACGTATCATTTCCAAGAATATACAAGACACAAAATAATTGTGACGTAATTCATTTTGTGCAATTTGTCATCTTTGGGGCAGATTTGAATCCATCAACAGAGCCAGGAATGGCACATGAGATCCGGGTTACTCTCGGTGATTAAAGTGTTCCGGGAAGTTGTCAGATACGGAGTGATGAGACCAAAAAAAAAAAAAAATCAACAGTGGGGATGAGCTCATTCGAGGAATTGCCTCGTGCCCACTGGGTCCAGGTGTCGTGGTGATACGGGGCAAAGGTGCGTTTCCATGGTGGCATAGTGGATTGATCAGATTTGTCACAATGAAGCTTCCAAATCCTATTAAAATGTTCACAAACGGAATTTTTTCTTCTTCTTCATATATGATGACCCAGGGTTTGTCAACAGGACCACTCGTGTTACTTAAGAATGTTTTATTTTCTTTGTTTTTTTTTTTCCTCAGCATTTTGACCAACAATACAGACACCACAGAATACATAGTTTTACAAACACAAAGCGCACCACCACCTCGGCTGCTGCCGTCGGAGGACAAGGGGTGGGGGGGGTTAAGCTGCGGGGCTGTGGCCGGTTCAGCACGGGCCACACTGCATTTTTCCAGAGGCTTCCTCTCAGTGAGCTGGAAAAGTCTGGCTGTCCTTTTTTGACCGTTGCGGCAAGCAGTATGTGAATGAAGGAAAAGGACTTTTGTTGTCAGAGAGTCATTCGGTTAAAACGTAAGGAAGGATCCGCAGCTATTCTCAAAGTGAAAAGAGTATTGGGAGCAAAAAGCAGCAGCTTCGTTCCATCGCACTGCTTGCTTGACATGAACTTGGAAATCTTGGGACGTCGGAATCCCTCCCAACCAGAAAAACAAACAGAAGATCAGCACTTGCCTCTTTTTTTTTTTTTTTAAGCGCTACACTCAATTACCGAGAGGTATTCTGTCAAAGTACACCTAAATCTTGACCAGCTATTTTTGAGTCGTCTTTTTTTTTTCTGTACAATGAACATCTTCAAACGATCTTGTTTTGGAAAATACAGAAGGCTTCTTTTAATTTCAGCCGTTTTTTGTTGTTACCCAGATCCTTCTGACTAAAAACACAACTTAAATATTGTACACTCGTTTATGTGTCCACCTGTATGCATTTTTGTTGTGTACGCACACAACACAAACGCGCGTACTCCATATTGTTGAAACTCTAACTTTGTAAACGTACACAATTGTGTTGACATGTGCTCGGACTGCATCTTGAATGGGCGGGGATTTTTTTTTCCCCTTCTGAAGAAACCAAAAAGGGGTTTATCTCGGACAAGAGGTCAAGGAGGAGTCCACCTCAGGGAAATGACTGGGAGATTCTTCTCAGTTGGTCAGAAAGCTCAGCTGTCACGGACAGGTCTCTTCTCCAGTTTTCTTTCTTCATATAATAAGGGAAACCAACAACAACCACAACAACAACAAAAAGTTTTCCATCAAGTTGAGTGGAGTCCACTGGGATGTTGAAAAAGAGTCAGGGCACATGGTTCCAGTCTTGGAGGTCGGGTCATTCAGAATTTGCTAACATGTCCAGCTCCGGTGGAGCTCAAAGTTCTCAGCAGGACAAATGTGGGTGAGTCACACGTGTCAGGATGTCTGCTGGCTAACAGGACATCAATGGATGACACGCAATATTGTGGAGGAATGCCCCCCCCCCTCCCCAGTGTTATTGTGGCAGCAACAGACAGTGAGCGCTGCTCATGTCAATCGTTCATTTGAGCCAGTTCACTTCCCATAACTTTCTTTTTCGTAAGGTTTGGCACCGACAACCTGGTCCACAGAATTGCCGGGCGGGGAAACAAAACAACAAGAATGAACTCCAAGGTGGTGGCTGAGGCTCGGAGGCGGGCTCTTTACAAGTAGACGCGTCGGAGGTCTCCGGGAGAGGTGATGGTGTTGCACTGAGGGCACAGCTTCTTGTTCCCCTGCGGACAACGGGCGAAATAGACAGGCGGGTCAACTTCAGCTCACGACAGCGCCAACTCTATCGCTGTGGTGTGCCGTGCCGGTGCGGGCTGCCGGCCGGAGGGAGGTGGCGGATCAGTGACGGTTGCCGTGCTCACCGTGTCTGAACAAAATAAGACGGCGACCGGATGGGCTGCGAATGTAACGGTGACGGCAACGTCCTTGGAGTTGATATGCTAAAGCTAACAGGAAGTCTGCCATTTTTAATTTTCTTTCAAGTTGAGCCCCACTTAACATTGTTGCCAGTGCGATGCACCGTTGCCAAAGAAAAATGACGCCGTCGTTTTAGGCTAACTGCTTTTGCGCACGGGACGGGAGGTGTCCTTTCGACATAAGAAGGATGCGAGTGAAATATGTACTGATTGATGACAACCTGTGCGCGTGTGTGGAAACATACCAGAGTCCTGAGCCAGCATTCTTCACAGTGGACATGCCAGCACTGTATGGAGGTGAGTGGCATCGTGTAGGAGTCCTGCAGATACAGAGAATGGACGGGTTGACGCCACGTTCATGCGACACAATCATGTCCGGCATCTCGCAAAACTGACAAACAAAAAACCCAAGTACAAAGCACTGTACGACAAAGACCAACCCTGACCACTCGGGCGCATCACACCACTGACCACGACGCGACAGCACCGGCAGCCACAGAACCACTGAGCAAGGCAGCATGGGGGGAGGTGTTTGAGCAGCGACCTACATGTCGTTTATGCACACACACGCACAGACAATATCAGGCAGGCAACAAGCAGCGACGAGGGGGAAGCAGGCTCGGGGAGAAGATGAGGGAGACAGCCACGAATGAATCCAATTTGATCGCCGCTTGCTTGTTTTCCTCTCAGAAAGGACGGAGAAATGAGGGAGGGGGTGGTCAAAGGGAGGGCGGGAGTGCCTTACCCTCCGTAGAGGCTGCGGGAGGAGCCTCTTTATGCTGCTGCCGTAGCCACCAATCACAAGGCCCCTGTACAGGTAGTACAAGCCAAGGGGGAGGGACTTAGGCTGCCTCTCTCTGAGCTCACCGGCCAAAGGGCGGGGCCCTGGCCATGCCCCTAGTCTCTTGATTTCCACACCTGACTGGATTGCGGGCTTCCTCTGCGGAAGGGAGGGATGGGGGGGTGTTGGGGGAGGAAAGGGGGCGAAAGGTGGCAGCATACAGGCGGCTTGTCGTGATCACGCGCGCCTAAATGCACGGGGCACGAATGGATGCAAAACACCAACGTCTCATACTGATGAGAGCGCGCGGACCAGTGAGAGCCAGCCAAGCGAGGACACAGCAAAGAAAACAATTAACTCATTCAGTACCAGCCAAGTCTGGACCAAGTCTGAAGAGACGTTTAAAAACGTCTTTGGGAGTGAATGAGTTAAGAGGCCACGCGTCCTCCAACGGGAACCAAACTGAAGGTCTCGTAGAAACCCAATTCCAATGCCGTCCGGACGTTGTGTTCAACATAAATATGATTTGCAAATCATGTTCGACCTGTTGTGTGACTTTGGTGACTGACTGATGCTGTGACGACACGCCGCTTACGTAGAGGAAAGGCGGACGTCACTGAGGACAGCATGCGGGCGTGAAAGTGGACGCGAAAGGCCCACCCCCAGTCGGTGGATCGAATGCCGGTACGTGCGTTGGGCAAAATCGGTTTCATTTCAAGTGATCGGCCGATCAACGATCACCCGAAATTACGGAAACGGGCGCAGATTCTGAACCCGGCCGATTCGAAACGGATGAAATCGCTTGACCAGCGAAATGCTTGATTACCTTTTGAAGAATGTCGTCATTTTGCATAGAGGTGGATGGACATGAAAACGAGCATCATCCTAACAGGTAATCCGTGGCAGCTATCACAACTACATTTGAAATAGTTGATGTATTGTTCTCAAGTCCTTGAAATACTCAGTGACCATTTCTAACAACTTTTTTTCAAGATATACCGTAGATAGTCACACCAAACTCCATAGTCGCGTAGTTGCACACATTATCCGAGTTTCAGACTTTTTGGAAATTTTTTGGACAAATTTTATTTTGGGCAAATACTGTCGTGCGCTTGTGGAGACACTCAATTGACTTGCAAAGCCATGCGGCTCTCCAACTGCCATGACAACACACAAAACACCACCAAACACCACTGCAGCCAAAGATGCCGAAAACAATGATCACAAAATGAGATGTGCGCACACTGAGTAAAAAAACCAAAAACAAAAGATGAGTGGGGATCTCCCACAGTGTCGTCCCTTAAAATGGTTGTCAGTTGCATGTCACAAATGAGGCTCTGGGGACCGGACAAATTGTTATTTGCCGCCTCCTCCCTTCCTTCTTCTTCTTTATATGACAACCAAATCCACAGGAACTAAATGACGCATCTTCAGACAAAATGCGGCGGCCAGCATTCACAAGCAATTTTCCTCGCTCGTCGATGCTCACCATGCAGATGAGACACTTGTAGCGGTCCCCTCGCAGTATCTGCTTCTCCAACTCTCTGATTCGAGCCTTCAGAGCCTCCATGGTGGTCGCCGTGGACTCGTCCTCTGTTACTCTGAGGAGCGGGAGGACGAGAGAGAAATTACAAAGACGGAAACCAACTGTCAACACCATGACAACTATATACTTTGGGGATAAAGAGACGCTTAGATTCCTCATGTTGCAGATGTAAGCGGCTCTAAGCGGCCTTAACAACACATGACCCATGTGATGAAATATGAAAGTCGCCATTGATTTTCCCGCGCCTCTCCCTAATGCGCACCTCTCTGTATGCAGGAACATCATCAATGAGGCGTCTCATAAGGGCATGTAAAAAGTGAAGACGCAGGATGCAAAATGTGTCTGGGAAGGGGACGCAGAGAGCGAAAGACAGGTGAAAAATATGTCGCCGCAACCTCAAGATTGAATAAGACGGCGCCAACGGAGAAACTACGACAAGTCCACGAGTCAGGAGGAGGTGAGGCGTCGACGCGGGCTTCATCACTTGGAAATTGGGGACGGATTCAATTATTTGCAGAAACCACATGGAAATCACTCCGCATTGTTCCAACCGAAGCGCCAAATTTGGCAGCAATCACATTGGCGGCATTGGAGGGGCCATTTATCTTGGAGGGCAAAGGGTATCCGAGGGACTCCGTACGCGCGTCTGTGGATGCGTGTGCGTGCATGAGAGCTCATTTATCTTGCGGGGGAATGAGCAGTCGGAACGAGGATGCCCTCGGGAGGCAACCAGATCATTACCCATCTGGGATCAGAAAGAGGGGGCTCGGGAAAGCTGCCCCGCGAACACGGATCAGTGTAACCAAAGGAGACAAATCTCATTTTCATTTAGGGATAGCGGGACGAAGGGGCCCATTGAAAGACGAAACTAGCGAGGCAAGGAATGGTGCGGGCCCGCCATCTGAACGCTCCTTCCAATGCAATCAGTCGCCGCCTCCTTTAACGGATAGCGAGATGAAGGCGTGTTCTAATTCAGCCACTCACAACCGAGCTAGCACATCAACTTGCAACACAATGGCAGATTTTTGCCCCAGAAATTATGAAATCAAATTTCTTCTTGAAATCGAAGTCGTCTTTTACAAGCCAGAGGCTCATTCATTACAGCCCAAGACTTAATGATTCTTATATTCCACTCGTGCAGGGGTGCCCAGCCTCTTTTGACTGAAGACCGACTTTTCCAAGCGATCGACCCGTACCGCACGTGCACGCATACAAACACGCATACCATGATGAGCAACGGCCATAACGGCCCCCGACATGAACAAAACAGACAAACAAAGTAGATACAAGAGTTTGCGAAAAGGAAATCACAACCTCGTTCCTTCGAGACCTGACACGATAGCATGGGACGCACTATTGTACGTACGTGTACCGTTATAAAATGCTTGCCGTGCGCCCCGGCGGGTCCATGTATGCAGATGCCACTTGTCTGAGAAACAGGTGGAAGGGGGGGCTGTTCCCTTTTGACTACCGAAGCTCAACTGGCAGTCGTACATAACGAATCTGATCTAAGGAGGACTAAGGAGGTGAGGGAAATAAGATAAGAAAACCTTTATTAGTCTTGCAATGGAGAAATTCCCAATTCACAGCAGCAAAGTTAAGAAAGGAAGAAGTAGAACAACAAAATATGGGAGCTGCTGGAAAGGCAGCCACTCTCGCGGTGCCATCTTGAAGTCAAAATAACAAAAACAACACAACACAACACATAGGATTGCAGATGAAAATTTGGGCATTTGTCCGGGACGCCTACTTTTCAATCTCGCTGTTTTTACAGGTGCGTGGGACGCAGGAGGCGGAAGACGGAGTGGAGGACGAGGGAGCGCTTGGGTCCATTTTGCAGCTTTCGCCGTTGCTCGTTGAAGGCATCTCTGTCAACACAGGACAAACACGGACGGGATTCAATTTCGGGTCGGTTGCCGCCGTCTCCTGATGTCGCAATGATTGCAATTAATTTGCCTTCTCACCATCGCTCGCCCATTTGGAGAACTCAGGCGTTATTCTGTTGGAGGGCACGCCTCCGCTGCAACAAAAAAAAAGGGGTTTGTTTAACTTGCAGAAAATGCTTAAAAATGGGGATTTACAAATCAGATTATCAAGTCCAGCTGCTGAAAACAGCCTCTCCAAAGTGGCCGTTGGCTTATTGATGCGCAAATTTGTGACATTTTTCTTTCAAGGTTACTCTTAAGTTTGTTGTGCCCAAATGAACAGTTCAGAAAAGAGTCGCACCTTACGGCACAACTTGGGCCGGGCCACATATCGTAATCGTATCGAACTCGAGATCTGAACATACGCGACAGCAAAATCAAAATCAGTCAAGAAATCCGCTTCCGTGTTCGCAGTCAATTTTACAGGGATGGCACACACATGTTTTAGAAGATTACGTGACCATATTTATAGTTTCACGTGGATAAAATAGTAGAGGTTGTTATAAAAATGGAGGCGCAGACTGAAGCGGAAAGGTGCTCTTTCGCTAATCATCAATTTGAGCCATACGGCACCGTCCGACGCAGAACACACAAGTCGACTTGGATTATTTGATATGATTTTTCTTTTTAGTGTTTGGCGGTCTTGGGATTCCTACTTGAGCACGGCCCCCCGTAGTGCCTCCCGCTCTCTGGCTTCTCCTTGGTCCTCTCCTGCTCCAGAGCATGGAATGATGTCAGCCTCGGTGTACTGCGCTTTGCCATACTCCAACGTGTCATCTCCATCCACGTCGAGGTCTGCGTCGCTGTCTGCCCCGCTCTCTTTGATACTACATGTAGCAAAACCGGTGGCTTTTTTTTTTGGAGGGGGAAATAAAATTGAGAGATAAGTTAGATTACATCAAATCATCGCAACAAATTGAAATGATTTCCAAACAAAGGCAACATTGCGAGTGCTTCAAAGGCATCTATCGCTGCTCATTGACTATCGTGATAGAAAATAAAATTGGGGACAAATTGTCTCGAACTCGATCAAATGTTGCTCACTCAAGACCGTGAGGACGAGGACACCCGTTAGCCTATTGTTGGCCACCGGATGAGGACGGTGACCGCAACAATCAATCCTGGCAAGGCGACACGGTTGGTGCGTGCGTGGCACATCTATAAAGCCAGTGATAAACGAGCAGACAAATCCTCACAGGTGCATTCAGCTCCACTTAGTCGCAAAGCCTGACAGATGCGTGTGTGTGTTTGTCCGTCACTTTTGGAAGTCTCCTCAGTGTTTGTTTGAGACAGCCTCCGCCTCTGTCACTTAAACCCTGGCTCGACGACTCCTTCCAGCTGTGCGTCTGCCTCCTTCGCCAAGGTAGGGCTCTCTGAGTGTGTACTTGCGTCGAAGAGTGTGAATGACACTCAGCCTGCCAATCCCCACACTTGAAGCTGGGCGCGTGTGCGGACTTCAGATGTAACCTGTGACAGACTAGACGGCCGTCTTATTTAAACCTGTCCCATTTTCTACATGTGCTCAGTTGGACTCGTGCGTGCCGTGTGTGTGTGTGAGAGAGAGAGAGATGCGCATAAGACCATGGACAGACTTTGACAGTCTTGACAGCCATCTTGCTTAACCTGCACTTCCAGTGTCTCAATGCAACGTCGGGTCTTTTGCTAACAAACTACTGGGGATGGTCTTCAGAATTCTGCAGATTTGAGCCTCTGATGCCTCTTTGGACGCCAACAAACAAAGCAGAGTCAAGCTTCTGCAAATCTAGACAGAAAATCTAGACAGAAAACTCGCAAGGACGCGAGCACAGATGAAACTTAAGCAAACCGCTAGGTTGCGTAACATTCACGTCGACAATGGCCCCCCTCAGTTTACAACAAATGTATTCTGCTCCAGGACTCGTGTGAGAAATATGACTTTTGATCGTAAATCTTTTGGCTGGCGAACACCGAGGCGGTGTTTCCCACTGAAATTGAATACAAATGCAATGAATCACTTCCATCCACAGAACAAATTGATCTGTGCCTTGTTTTTAATTCATCCAACTCTTTGAGCTTCTTCGCCCCTACCCGGTGCGTCACGTCTGCGGACCCGACGCGACAAGAGGTGGCGAGAACTAAGCGGAGGCTCTGAGGGGATGGAGTCTTTCCCGTTGCCGCTTCTATCTTTAAAACTCATTTTTAGCCTCTGGCTTTGGACTCAGCATTAGACTTGGGACTGTTTTGAGGTGTTCTAGTGTCCGTGTGCAGCACTTTGTAGAAAGCGGCGGTTGTTTTAAAGTGCTCTAAAAATACAGTTGAGAGATATTCATTTCTATATTGTTCCTGGGAATTTTGCTAATTGCGCTCTTTCATTAGCAACTGCTGCCGGGCCCTCAGTAACCAATTTCATTCCACGTATGAAATGTTTTTTTTTTTTTTTTGGAATGGCAAATGAACACCTTAAACCGTGGAGACCCGAAGCCTCACTAATACTATCATCGAGGAGCTCTCGTACCTTGCCCGAGCTGCAAGCCGGGACGATTTTCAACTCTCCTGCTGCTTCCTTGAGCCTGCTTGTTAGCCGTCGCTAGCTAGCGGCTTCTGTTTGGGTATCGCGCCACCATGGATCAAGAAGCCATGTGACGTAAAGCACCTTTGGAGTTTGAGAAACATGGCATAGACATTTGATGTACTCTAATTATAACTCATTATCACAGCAAAGGTGCCCATGGCAGATTGAACAGCGGCATCAACACAAACATCATGCTCAATTTTAGCTCTAATTTTAAGCGCCGAGGAGCGCGTGCCCTATCTGCTCCTTGCGTCTTTTCGATGCTTCCATCAGTCCCTCTAAGCAGTCTTGGCAGGCCAATCTAATCTCGCAGGTTAAGGTCAGCCCCACTCTGCCTGCCTTTCACTCACATTACGCACGGTCACCCTTGACCTCTTTTTATCTCTCACCTCTCATCCTCAGCTCCTCGTAACAACTCAGTTTACCTTTTTTTTTTTTGGAATGATCAGCCCTTCATCCTTTGAGGTATTTTTGCCTTGTTCTTTGGTGAGTCTATTCCTTCCCTTTGTTTCTCCTCAAATGGAACGCGTAGGTTCTTAACTGCCCAGCAGCGCTGCTCAATTGACTGTTTCCAAGAATCAATCGAGGAACTCGAGCACAGCAGCTCGTCTCATCATCACAGAACATCGCGACTATCATGAAACCGAGACAAAACAATCAAAATGATTCACAACAACCGCGTTCATTATATGAACAAATATGGAGAGCGGTGAGAGATGAAAGAAGTCAGCGGGCCAAACGAATCAGGCCAATCTATCAGACGTGCAACATGCCGTTGCCATGGCAATTATCGTGACCGCCCGCTTTGGACGGTCTGAGATGGGCTGTCAAAGGTCATCGCACTATCTTTCTGCCCTTTGCAGGTCAGAAGGAGGCACAAGAGAGCGAGTTAAAGCACAAAGGCATGAGACGGTCATCTTTGAAGTCAATTTACAAAGAGGAGATTTCTCCACATTCTGAAGCCCTCTTGGCTCTCCCAAACGGAAATAATCCCCTTCTTCTCTTCCGTCTCTCAGGATGGGCAGATATCAAATTTAAGGATTTGTCTGCGCCGCTCCCTCTCTTTGCGCTGCACTGCATTGATAGTTGTTGTTGGTCGGCGGCTTGAAAAACATTGGGGGAGGTAAACAGACTTAAAACACCTCATGTGGACTTTCGCTCCATTTCTTGAGGTGTGACAAGTTCAAATAAATTAATTTTTTCGGCGCCTGCTCTTGCGCACCTTTTAATTATGCATTCTGGTCGACGAAAGAAGAAACGTTTGTGTTTAATCAAAATACGACCTTAGCAAACATTTGCAACAATCAACATTTTTGACAATTTTCTGACCCCCCCCACCCCCCAAAAAAAGACCAGGATTGTTGCTAATGTGAAAACTACATTTGGCATTGGTGCGCTTCATCTTTTTTTTTTTAAAGCAGTCCAGAAAAGTCGCAAAATCAATGTCTTTTAGTTCACTCTTGTTCGCTCAGCACTGCCGACACAGGCCCACATCAAAAGAAAGGTGGCGCTAACTTGACGTTTCCAGTGTACGCCAGCACAGAGTTGCATCGTTATGAAGCTAGCGAGCTATATGAATAAAAGCATTCCGTTAACAGATCCAGGCAAGCAACAAATGGATAGAAGAGAGGTCAAGGTACAAGAAAGGTCTTCGGAATCTGGCCGAGCCCCTGCGAGGCACATTGCAAAGTCTTCAATTTCACAGAGTTGAATCAAACGGATCTGGTTTGATTTCCTCTGGCCTGCCTCCTTTGCTTTGACCGCACTGCGCTTCTCCTCTCTCTTTCTTCCTCATGCGCCCAAAGGGAGGAATGGCCTGGACAAAAGACAGAGGGTCTCTCTTCATCCCGCCAGCTGAGGATACTCCAACCAGCATCTCGCCCCACCGAGCCAGCCCCTTTTCCTCCCCCCTCGAGAGGGTTGTGGATTCACTGCTGTCTCTTGGAACCATCGTGGAACTTTCATGACAAAATCCACCTTCTGAGCTTTTTTTTTTTCCCTGTGTGTGTGTGTGTGTGTGTGTGTGTGTGTGTGTGTGTGTGTGTATGTGTGTGCTTTTCAAGTTCTTCTCCCCAGGCGACACGAGTTATCCGCGCCACATCACAAGGTGCCCTATTAGAGTGCGGCAGAAGGGTCCAGCGTCTGCTTGTTTACCAACACTCAAGAGAGTCAGACAGACGGGAGGAAGACCGAAAGCCACCTCCGGACCCTGGCGCTGCTCTTTAGCGTGCTTTAACCGAGATTACCCCTTGATCCGTCTTGTCTTGTCTTCCCGTGGCTAAGAGACAGGTGATTTGGTATGGGGGCGCTAAGCACGAATTCAAACAAGGGGGAAAAAGGGGCAAGCAGCAGGTACGAGAGAATACTTCTATTTTGATTTCAAAGTGCAGAACCGCTGAGCTGTTTGAGTGAAACTTGAGTTGATCAAGAGGGAACACGCTGTACGCCTTTCTCTAAATCTACTAGAATCTAAAATTTGGATTCAGGAGAAATTCAAAAGAAGGTGAAGTTTGCACACGCACACGCGTACCTCTGAAGCCTCCCTCCAAAAGTGCGGTTGCTCTGATCCTCTTCTGTCCCGCCCACTCGTACTCCTCAAAGCCGCGCCCGCTGTCGCCGTCCAGATCGGCGGAGTCGTCATCGCCCAGCGCGCCCTCACGCTGTGACAAAACAGGCACGTGTTCATGATGTCATGAGATATTGGTTGTCACATTACAAATGATGTTGGCTTTCTCAAGTCTTTTTGATTTTTAATATTGGGGCTGTAACTAGAATCTAAATCTTGAGAGAGAGAAAAAAAAAATTCCCAACACAATGTTCATAATTGTCTTTTTTCTTGGCTGAATATTACTGTCTGGTTCCGCTGCCAATCGTGTGGCTAGCTTACTGTTCATTCAACCGGTGCAAACTGTGAATAGCCTGACTTGCATTTCCCGGTTGCTGAAAAAGAACGTTCGGCAAAGAGCGGGTCAGAAAACCAGCCGCTTCTTCAAAGAAATCGACAATCCGCTTGATTTGAAGAGGTCAAAACAGGAGTTACACACAGGTGACTTAAATGCACGAAGCGCGGCACGGTACGGCGTTGAGCGGCGCACTGTCTGGAAATGAGGCGTTAGTCGGTATACGACTAAGTTAATTATTGAGAGGTGAGCTCCAGACGGGTGCTCGCTCCACGACTGAAGACGACTACGGGATGAGGTTGTTTTGTCATACGAGAGCAGCATGCCGATGGTTAAGACGCACAAACATCATCAGGGATACGGCACACAAGAGAGAAAGATTTTTTGGAGAGGGTCATTTGACCTGTCTTCAAAACGTTAGTGAGTGATTCCCAAATAGGATGTGCGAGCAAGTCCACCATTCGAAATGAGGAGAGGGTGATGACGACAGAAACCACAAGGCGCTACGTGGCCTAACGGAGAGAAAGAAGTGAGTGGACAGCTGCGACAGGAAGTTAAGGAGGTGACAGGCTGTCCGACTGCAAGCTAGGCGGGGCGCGGGGGCCTCCATTTGACTACCTGGATGAGGCATTGTTCCACATGTCTACTCATCTCCTCCTCGCTCCCGGCCAACGGGGCACTGCACAGCGGACATACCTGGCCCCCATCCTCAGGCTTCCTCCTCTTCATCTTGCCTATACGGGCTGCAAGCAGACAGACAATGAAAAATGGGTTTTGTTTGACATACTGAGGCAACACTCGTGAAGTCACGGGAAAAGACTCGACGGCCTTTTCATGTGCATCAGGGGTGTCCAACTCATTTTTGTCACGGGCCACCTTGGAGTGATGTCTTCCCTTGGAGGGGTAAACCAAAAACGTGTTTCTCATCGTATTATTACTTGCACACAGCAAATTGATGGATTAGTTTTGAATCCACTCCTGTTTATTGTTGCGCAATTATTCTTCAAATGAGTGTAATGAGGCGAAGGAAATGATTGCAAAATGTCAAGGTTATTTCGTACACGTGACAACTTGACATTTCGGTCCAGATTTCAGCAAGGATCATGAAAGTTGACACTCATGACAGCGGGTCGGATCTGACCCCCGGCGCCTTGAATTTGACACCCGGGATGTACACGCTCCCAAGACGACAACCGGACGTGACAATTTTCTCGAGCCCTTCCCGTCCCTATCACACACGGCTAATTAGAAATTTAACAGAGCAGAGCAGCCGGCATTGCGCCCAAAGACGTTTTTCCTTAACTGTAAATGGCATACAGGGACATTCATTTTAGGGAGCTTAATTTAGATCATCTTAGTTATGATTAGAGCACGAGCAAATTATCAGGGGTATGATTATTACCGTTCTTTTGTTGTTTTTTTAAGCCAAAACATTTCTACACCGTTTGGGTCATTCAAAGGCAAATCAGACTCGTGGCTTGAAGTAATCAGATTTTATTTTAAGGAAACTCGTTGTACTTTTTGATAGTGACGGCAAAACACAAAATCTCCGGAGAATCGGAGCAAAGGTTTGGGAGCTGAGGCCTGCCAGATTTTGTCATTTGCGGCAAAAAAGTGGCACGGCCACCTTCCTTTGATTGCTTTCGCGTCAGGAACTACTGGGTCAATCTTCACAAAACAGATATACTGTAGTTTGAAAGAGAATTGAAAAAGGAACAAAAACCTCGAGTTGTTTTGAAGATTGGTCCCACTGTTTTGTTGGTTCCACTTTTGTGACTGCGTGATGTTGCCATGACAGTCATTTGCCATTTTTCAAACGATTGTTAATTTATGATCACAATCATAAAATCCTACTGATCATTTGTAAACATGTTCTACAACTTTTGAAAGATTGAATTTAAAACACTTTAACGAGAACCAATGCCTTGTTTTCAAATGTACAAGGCCTTTTAATGCCAAATATAATTGTTGATAACTTGTGTAATGATGTCATAGAATGAAAAAAGACAAAGAGAAAATTGGCGTGGAATCCTTGTTCTGAGATTGGTTTGAATTTTGTAGAATAAGGTGCACAAGCCTGTACAAATGAAACATCGAGATGCAATACTGTCAACTTTTGTTCATTTTGGTACTAGTTAGTGTTGAGATTTGGATTTTGGGCATCTGCAAATGCAGGATGTTTCATGGTTTGAGTCAATGTGAGCAGTGATGTGTCACTTGAAAGGTTAGATCCGAAACTGAATTGGAAATCGGTATGAATTCAGAATGGGGACTTTGGTTTTGCAGTGTAAATCCAGCTTTCAAACCAGGTAACATTTAATCACAATTATTCAACTTGTGAAATGAAATTCCCAATATGCTAAAAAGATAGATACGTCTGAAGCAAAAAAATATAAAACACGACAAAAATAATGTGTTGAAGATGATTTTGTTGAACATATTAAGTGTCAGTCAAATGAAGAGAACTCAAGCGTACGTACCATTCAGCCGTGTTTGTCTGTTAGCGCGAACTCGTAAAAATGTCTGCAAGCAGAGGAAATAATACAACGGGGAAACACATTAGATGGACAGGAAACAATCCACTTAGTTAGCAAGTTCAAATGTGGCCTTATGAAGTGAGATTGCTACGGATGCTCAGCGGCTGAGCGTTCAATTCAAGGCAAGAGAAGTCTAAAACCTACATCTCGCTTGTTTTCCACCTCTTCCATTCCAACCGGGTTCCACACACAGCTCTTTGCACGGACGCTGAAATTTACTGCGGGAACCCGGATGAGGGTTTCCAGATTCCGCACACGCGGGTCAACATTATGCGGCGTCTAGATTTTACAGCGGATGGGAAAGGATTGAAAGTGCCGCCCGTTTAGACTACTGAAAGGTACACAGGACGCCATGTTGGGTTGTTGTGATCACGTGACGTCCGCAAACGGAAGTGTGGGGGATAACCCGTTGCTTTGCGTTGTTGCCACTGGAGGGAGGCAGAGGGTGTCATTCGTGACCAACTCAGTCCAGTGGACTGTCACCCTCAGCTATTTTCCTCTTCTAACAACTATTTTACAAATCTGGTTTCATAAAAAGATTTACATGGTGATAACCTATGTGCTTCTGCTTTGAATGTTGCTTTAAACGTCTATGCTGTTCTATTATACCTTAACGTGTTTGGGAATTTTGGAGAACTAGTCCATCCAGAGCTTCGCCAAGCTGACACAGGGCGATAAGCAGGGTACATATAGGATAACGATGGACAATTTTTAGTCTCCATTTTATCTAACTTGCAATTTTTTTCAGAAGTATTATTGTGGGGAGATATTCAATACATATTGATATACACGGTGGCACGGTGGAACCTGAGCACATCTGCCTCACAGTTATGAGGTTGTAGGGCCAAATTCAGGCTCCAGACCTTCCTGTGTGGGATTTGCTTGTCCTCCCCATGCCTGCATGGGTTTTGTCCATGTATTCCGATTCCCTCTCACATTGCATAACATGCATGGTCAGTTGATTGAACTCTCTCAAGTGTACATAGATTTGAATGTGAGTGTACAGGCATATTTATATATAAATGTGTGTGTGTGTGTGTGTGTGTGTGTGTGTGTGTGTGTGTGTGTGTGTGTGTGTGTGTGTGTGTGTGTGTGTGTGTGTGTGTGACATACTAGAATTGAATCGCAAAGGCCTGAAAGTTCAAACTGTGCAAACCAAAATGTGCTGACCAAAGCATCCTCAGTCTTGGGTTGTATGTCCTTTCTCTGACATAGCAGTGGGCAGGATCTCAGACCTCGGACCATCATCTATCAACTCTGAGACCCCCACCCACCATCACCTTGGGAAGAGGCTGACTCCTACTACTATTATATTATTAATGCACACTTATGGAAAGGTAGTGGACTGGCCTGTTTTTTTTTTTTTGAGGGGGTGGGGTATAGAGGCAGACTGACAGCTAGAGATAAAGAAGGTGGCAAACTCTGCCATTATGCTTCATTTTCAGGGTGTCCATTGACTTAATCATTTGTATAATATAAGGTGATTTCAGCAGTTTCACTTAATGAGAAAATCTACTTTATAGCTATAAGGCCTTTATGAGCTGTGTCATCTCGAACGTATGGCTGTCACGTCTGCGGGGACTTAATAGATCTTATTTTATGGTGTAAGTGGGGAAACCCACTTAACCTAAAGATATATCACAGCCTGTAAAACACAGGGGAACAAACTTTGATGAATACAAAAGATAAAGCAAGTCGGGGCAAAAAAAAAAAAGATAACGCCAATTTGCCAGCTGCTTCTTCTAACAAAAAATGGGCTGATTATCCATGGCTAAAATGCATGTAGTCTATTGTATATGCATGAAAAAAAAACTATGAGAACACTGGCTGAATGCAAAGGTGAAATCTAACTCACATTATACAGAGGCTGTGACGTGTAATTGTCACACTATTGTGACATCCTGATGGCTAACGCAGATGATCAAAAATACAAAACCTCTTAGTATAGTAACATGTACATTTTGTGTGTGGGAATTTGTTGTCGTGTGTGTGACCTGGTATCTGTCTGAGTGGTGGGCATCTTCTGATGACAATGGTGAGGCCACCGGAGACTCTCCCTCACGCTTGATGTGCACCGATAACAGCATTGACTAGACAGGGAGAGAGATTAATTTTTTGGGTGAAAAATATATACATCACATATCCACTCAGATTATTTTCATTGTACTGTATTGTCAGGATGCACAACAATGCACTTTAAACTTGGAAATAATCTGTACATACCGCTGGCGTCGGGTGGAATTCCCCTACCGACATCATCCCTTTTCAGGGGACCCGCAAAACAACAGTCAATCATTTGTAAAAATAACACCCACCATGTGGACTGACCAATATTTTCGAGAAAAATATGAAATTTACCAAATTGTGACAAAGGAGGTTCCAGCTCAGCGCCAGCGATATGTTAGATATGGAAGTAGTTTCGAAAGCGTTTTTCTTCGTGGGGGGTTTGGGGGGGGGGCAGGAACGTGCAACTGGGGGAGGAGGGTTAAACATCTTCAAAAGTGGGGCATAAATGTCTGACATGGACATTCATGAATCTGCATTCCGCGCGCACGCGTTTGTGCACGCAATATTAGTTATTCCGGTGAATTTCATAAGGAGACAAGAATTGTGTTGAGAAAACACCAATAATCTTCATTTTCAGCATCGGCTGTGCTTCTGTTTTCATGTGTGGCTGTCCGTCCATGAAATATTTGTATTTACATTACCCTCCTATTAATCAAGTGGGGCGGAGTGGAGGCTAAAGTGCTCGACAGCTGTAATTTAATAATAATGCGAGAGAAACGACCACCGTCCAGTGCTGCTGGCTGCAGTAAAATGGATTCATGACTTTTATGCCATTTGGTAAGTGTGCAAAGCCTCATTTTACGGTTCGCTCATGTTTAAAAAGGTCAGGAATCGTTTACCTTGCGAGCTCAAAAGATGTGCGTTGCCGTTCAACTAATTATATTCCTCTGAAGGAGGATCTTTCACCAAAAAGTTCAGTATAATCGCGCAATTTGACAAAAAGCACTTGAAATGAGTATTTTGACCCCAAAAGTGTAAAGCGTGTGGACTGCAGCAACCGGACATTAGCTACTCCCTTCTGTACAATCTGTTGAGATCTATGAAAACAATCTGTATCCAAAAGTAGTTTACTAATAGTTCTGAGGAGAACAGAACCGCAATGCATATTACTGAGACCGCCCTTTGCAGCTTTTTACACAGCCTTTGACTCTATGTATACTTTTACTTATTTTTGTTTCATTCTTAAGATTTTACTTAAGTAAATAATTGTTTCAAGCTTTTGAAAAAAACTGCAGAAATAGAAGCAGAAAAATTGATAAATTGCGATTCATTATGGAAAATTGTACAATTCTTGAGTTTTAAAAATGTGATCCCTTGACAATGCTGACTATCCGCATCATGCAGTGTCGACTGACACGGCTGCAGTGTTTGATGCAACTTTTGTATTGGAGCTTATCAAATGAGTGGAGTGGCGGTAGCTTTACAAGGTGTGAAACTGTCATATAACCTTTACCCCACCAACGGAGTGACGGTCAGCAAAAATAAAAGGAAAAACACTCGCTAGGATGTGGTCACCCTCTTTCCTCACACGGTGGGTGATGTATCCCTTGGAGTGTCTCTACCACACTGGCCACTGCCACTCTCCATGGCCTGCTGCAGAATACTAAGCAACAGCGAGGAAATGCATCGTCACGGCAGTCCCCCTGCAGCCCCTCTGCTATGCCTGCCACTCTCAAAACCAAACCCACCCAGTTTTGTGAGACCGGTCCAAGCAAAGGTCAGTGCCCAGAGGGACATGGCGTCATGAAAATCGGTCATGAAATTTTTAGAGGGCTCTTGATTGCATTCCTGTGCATTTCAGGGTATTTTGACACCAGCAGATCATCATACTTCCAAATGCTGTTCATATATATATATATATATATATATATATATATATATATATATATATATATATATATATATATATATATATATATATATATATATATATATATATATATACACACATCTATATATAGATATATATATCTATATATAGATATATCTCCATCCATCCATCCATTTTCTGCGCCCCTCCCCCCAAGAATGCCATTTGCTATGTGGATCAAGGGTCAGAAGCTGTTGTGATGAGCCATGGCCGATCCAAAGGGAACCCTGATTTGCCTTTCGTCATACAACACAGAACATTTTCATCAAAAGATTCATGTATTTCTAATATAGATGAAATATTACACCTGTATGCTGCAACCCCGATACACACACACACAGACATACGTCAATCTATGAAAACCGTTTCTTGAGGTCACTTCTCATCCGATATGGACTGCATTGTGTTGGCTATTTAAAAAATAAAAATCGAAAGAAAGAAGGAAAGAAGGAAAGAAAAATCCACTGATCTCACCTTGGGAGTTCCTGGAGTGACTGGCCCATCCTTGGGTGAAGGAATTTTACTGCTGTTGGAGAAAGAAGAAAAATACAGTGATGTTCAGTAGGGCTGCGTAATTAGTTGTGTGTGTAAATAATTGTGTGTGTGTGTGTGTGTGTGTGTGTGTGTGTGTGTGTATTTAAAAAAGCATGTTATGTATTCATCCAGAGAGTTTCCTCACGCACCACGACTTGGAATGCTGTTTGTATATGCATTTTTTGTGTGCATCTTTGTGCAGTGTGCGTGCGCCCGCGTATATGCTCACGTCTGAGTGTGTCGTGCGCATGACAGCTTCACCTCCACCAACAAAGAGAATAAACATGGGTGACATAGTCAAGCTGCCGTGTAATGCCGGGAAATCAGCCAACACTCCTCTCTCCACTTTTTTCTCTCTCTGTCTGCGCCACCTCTCTCCTTTCCTTTCTCTATTTTATTCATTACCAGGAACCTCTGCAGAGGCATCAACGATAACAGCCACCTCTACCTGCTTGTTGACGGTGTCAAACAGCGAAAAGAGATGGCGGGGAGAGAGGGCGGGGATGAAGAGGGGACAGTGGCTGAATGCCTGCTAGGACAGGAGAAAATTGCCACAATGACAGACGGGGGAGCGAGAGAGAGATTAAAGTATAGGGAAAAGGTGGGGGAAAGAAAGGTGGCCTAGATGAAATGTGAGGACAAAGAACAGGGAGGAAAAACAGGCAACGTAAAAAAGAGACTAAGCAGAGGCAAAGATGAAAGATGACAGAAAAGGAGAGCGGAAGAAACAGACGGCAGAGTTGCCGGCGCCTCCTCCCATGCGGCTGCGCGCGTGAGTTTGCCCGGTTCTATGAATTTTTGATGGCCGAGGGTTACGGGGCTGGCAAATTGTGACGCCTTGCCATGTTAAAATAAGAAGAAGAATGTGGAAATGAGCAGCACACCAAAGTGAAACAAACATACAGATTGACAGCAGGATATGGGAGGGAAGAATGAAAGGCGCGAGAAAGAGAGATTGTGCAGGGGTAATGAGATGTGGTCGGAACACGCGGAAAGAGACAGGTGAGGATTCCTGACGACAGGGTGGTGCTTAAAATAAGTACAGTGGAACCTCGATTGAACGGAACCGGAACCCACGCACTTTGGTTTTCACCACATATCGTGTCCCGTCCAGTCAAAACATCCATCTGTACAGAAAGTGTCAATGTCCGTAAACGCGGCTGTGGCACAATTAACGGACACCGGTGAGACCGTTGACACAGATCTACGGTCCGGACTAAATTTGGCTCCCAGATACGCCGCCATGATGGCCAAGTTGGCAGTGGCGACTGTCTCATCAAAGGCAAGCAGTGGAAAGCATTCACATTAGCTTAGCGCCGCGCTCGGCAAACACCTCAAAAGGAGCGGATAGCATCTGCCTAATCACATCTTTAGCTTCGGTTTTAATGGATCGAGCTCGTGTACACGACTTTTGAGAATGCTCAAAGAGGAGAGAATCAAAGTGTCCTTTCACCACTGGATCAGAGACGTCACGCTCAAAATGTCGGCTACAAGCTAAATTGGAACTTTCACGAACAATCGGCTCGAATGGACAACCCCTTAGCCTAATAAGTCTGTGAAATCAAGTTTTCACTGTCGTTGAACACCACCATGTAAATTGACTGTTTGACATCTGAACTGCTATGCGCAGATAGCGAAGCAAATAGCCAATGCCTTAACCCCACCTCACCGTGTCTAATTATCAGTGCAATCAGCTACCCATCTGCCTACTTGAGGCTCTGCCTTGACAGTCCAGGAATCAGGAATGACATCAGAGAAACAAAGATGACAGAGATGGGCGGAAGGATGCACGTGGCAGAAATGATGCTAAAATCCCGCTCCTGATTGTTTTTTTGTTTCTGTTTTACCTTTCTGTGTAATCTACGAGTGAAGTGGGCCGGGCCCGGCTCGACAAAAAGTGAATCGATCAAGAAAAGACGAGCAGGAAGGTGATGAGTACGAGGGATGGCAAGGAGGAAAGATATGTAGATTTCGTTGGCCCCGTGAGTCATCTGAGGTGAAAAAGGCATGAAAGATTTCCATTTGCTCAACTGCGTGTGATATTCGTTTCTATAGATGAGAAGCTGCAGACCACGAATAAGCAAAAGATCTCTCCGTCACAGGAGACCGTGTGTAATCGAACCCGTGCCGCGTACACAGAAACACATCACGGGAAAAGAAATAGGAAAACACAGCGAAGTCAAAGAAGACGACACTTTTGACACCGGCATACCCAACACGCGCCCACGCACGTTAGTTTCCATACGCACAACTCTTTTCATTTAGCGAGCTCAGGTCTTCATTAAAGGGAAATTTACAGCAAATTGGATCAAATTCCTCCTGTCACTTTTCATGTGGGCTGCAACCATGCAGAGGGACGGAGACAAAGAGCGTGTGGATAATGCAAAATTTGGCGAGATTTGTTCTTTTTCACTCCACCTCAAATTCTGATCTCATCTTCCAGCCTTTCATGCACCAATAATGGTGACCTGTAACCTGATAACATGATAATCTGTCCACTATAGTAACCGCTGTCCCCAAAAGGGTTAATATCATCCGATCACCACTGTGATCATTTTGTCTCAGGAAGATTTCAGTCACCAAAGGTGCAAAGATACTAAGTGCTCCAAAATAAAACAGTGACGTACCACAACATTCAACACTCTTGCGAACAAAGGGATGAGGGAAATATATTTCGAGACCACGGCGGGAAGCGCCGACTTAAAGCACATACCGTAAATTCGGACTATAAGCCGCTACTTTTTTTCCAAACTTTCAACCCAGCGGCTTATTCAGTGATGCGGCCAATTTATGTAATTTTTCTAACGGCCGCCAGCACCCCCAAATGCCTGTGCACGCTCGAGTAGAAAGGGTAAGATTAAGACCGATTTGAGAACACCCGTGGAATATATGCGTCGAGGAAGACTGCAACTTCTTGTCTTGTGCATAAATTAAATTAGCGTGAACATACCCTCGTCATGGAAAATGCAAAAAGAAAGGCATGTACCAGACCTGTTATACTGTGTTGCTATTCTGTTGCTAGCGTGTTGTTACCATGTGGCTACCGTTTTACTGCCGCGTCACAGGCACCGGAAGAAAGTTATATTATTATTATTGTTAAGTTATATTCTTAAAACTTTGAAAACTGTCTCTGTGTACCGTCTTTCTTTGTAAATATGTTTACATGTTTTAATGTGGGCACGTGCGGCTTATATACAGGTGCGGCTTGTGTATGTACAAAATTGGTTTTCCTCTAAAAATGTAGTGGGTGCGGCTCATAATCGGCTCTATAGTGCGGAAATTACGGTACTATTGTGACCTGATGATCGATTGCAGCTTTCTGACAACTAGTGCTGTTCAGACTTTTCTTGCGGGGACAAAAACACAGATCAAATCCAAAATACTGAGGTAACCGCTCGTCATGAAAACGAGCGGTTGAGGATTTTTGTTAAGCACGATACTTGAAAATTGACTTCCGGCTAAACGTTGACATCACCGAGCTCGTGTGTACGGTCGCGCACAAGACGGCGATTCACACACATGGAGGCTTCATCTCCTTACCTAAGGCACATGTTGGCAAGTCTTTCGATCTCTGTTTCCATGTGTTCTTGGAGCTCGCCGGGCCTGAGCAGCACTTGGCAGATGGGGCAGATTGGAGCCTGGCTGTCGTACAGTGACATTTTCTTCTTACCTGGAAAAATGCAAAGACAATGTGTGTTCAAACAAGTGATAGCAACGCAGTTTGGGTAAATCGAGCCGGGGACCTAAACAGTTGCAAAACGTATCCTTCACCGCAGAGCGGCCGGCGAAATTGGCAAACAGGCACAGCGAGCGCGAAAACGCCAGCACATTCGCATGCACCCTCGATGAAAATTGAGCCCTGCGTCTCAGGTCAAGGCAGTGAAAAGGGGATTAAAGAAAGAGTCTGCCTTGGATGAGATAATGGCGATAGACTCTGCCGACATTAGCGGACTTCATTGTCCTTGATCGACAGGCTGCGGGAACGCCCTCACATGTATTTGTGGCAGCAAACGTCGGCATTCGTTTGGTATGACACAGCGGAAAAGTTCAATCATAACAGGTGCTTGAATGAGAGAGCACTATGTCCGAAATTTAACCAATCGACTCCATCTCTTTAGCCAAAGAACAACAGGCCAAAATATCCTGTTACGACAACTCGTCATCATGGCAACCAAAAGATGAGGTCATGGGACTATTGGTGTGTTTGGAATCGCTCATTTCAATGCCAACAAGCCAACGAACCAACACACCTGTTTAATTCATCTCCTTTTCGTCACACGTTCACAAAATATTTCCCTCAAGATCTTATCCAAACCAGCGCACAATCCTTTTCCCTTTTCGCTTTTTTTTTTTCCCCCTGCTCTGTCAAATATTCCCTGAGGGGTGTGAATGATTGTAGGAGGCAATGGGCAGATAAATCCAGGGGAGGAGACCAAGACGGGTGGAAAGGCTATGTGTGGGGGGGTGTTGAGGTATGAGGGGGGTGTTGTTCGTGTCGCACACTGGTCTTGTCAGTGGCTTAAAGATGATTAATGTCGCAACAGAACGCGCGCACGTGCCTTCTTCTCACATGTCGTACTCTGCAAACCCAAAGTTAAAAAAAAACAACAACCAACCTTCATCTCGGGGATGGCAGGACATCACCAAGTGGATGGACAGAGCGAGAAATGAAGATGAGGAAGGGAGGAGGATGAGAAATGATGAGGATGGAAGGAGAAGACGACCGGGACAATAACACGGAAATAGGCCTGACAGGACTTTTTAGCGTGGAGATTCCTCAGGACGCCGAATGGCGACTGGTACGGCGGAGAAGGGATGGATGGATGCATGGATGGAGGAGAGGGGCAAGGAGGGGCACATGTCCTCTGACAGCCGTGATTGAGAGGAGTTCGGATTCCGCCTAATGTGCAAAGATGGATTAGCTCTCGTCTTTATTTCTGTCTTTCGGTTGTCCCTCCGCCACCCCGCCCGTCTCAACATACCCTCCTTCCAGTTCACATTTTCTCAGGTTCATCTTTTGGTTCCCACTCGCTTTACGAACGGTAGTAAAGTGACCACATTTCAAACAGCTACTTGAGGATCATTCATGTGACGTCTTCATTAATGTGTATCTTCAAATATCAAGAAAAGTTCTACCGTATTGTATTCGAAGTACTTACTCTGCCCACCTTCAATTTTTGAGCGAACCTGAGTCAAAAGTCATTTTTATTTTCTTTTTTAAAAATTTTGTTTTGTGGTTGTTGTTTTTTTAATGGATGACGGGCCACAAATGGCCCCTGTGCCGTAGTTTGGACACCTATGTCCAAATACAATTAAAAGAAAAAAAAACAATTAAAAAAAAAAATACATGCGCGCATGCAGTTTTATTATTTGAGCCTGTAGAAACGTCAGTCAGACCCCAAAAAGTCGGATTGAAAATGAGAGCCCTTCTTAAAGGTTGCCTTCTTGAATGAGACGACACGCTTCATGGCTTTACCTTGAGCCTAATGAGCAATGCGAGAGTCCAGATGGTGAGGAGGGGGCGACGCATCATGCGGAAGAGTGGGGCGCAAAGAGAAATCGGTCCGTGTTTTCCCTTCTTTGTCCTTCACCGTCATTTTAGTGTTCCTCCTCAGTTGTTTTTTTTTCCCCCTCCCTTTTTTACCTTTCCGTCCAGATTCTCGTTGGTCAGTGCTGCGTAATAGTCTCTGAAAGCCCGCGCCTCCTTTTATGCGGCAAGACATTTGGACGAGCTTCAGCCTCTCCATGTCTTGCCACCGTGAAGCCTCACCGGTCCATCCCCGCGTGGCTTTTGGCCCAGATGAAGTGGGAATCGATAGATGCAAGATAGCGCCGGCTCCCAGTCACAGACTACAATGGGCTGAGGTAAAAGGCCACCTCCAGAGAGGACGGGGATTGTCAGCTCAATACTCACTCTCAATGGCAGCAAAGATAAAAAAGCATTTGGGCTGCCCCTCACGGCTCAGTGGACTAAGAGGCACACCGTGTACTCACAACACGGCTCCAAATCCCATTTAATGACCTGCATTGCCTGTCATCCCTTCACTTTTATCTCACCTATCGCGCCTCTGTCCCGAGAAATACACCAGCGCTTCCCCAGTCGCACGCCACATGCTGCAGCCAGACGGATTCAGACGGAAAATGTCCTTTAATTGACGCAAATTCATCCAAGGCAAAGAGCGGCGCCCGCCTTGAGCTTTTATTTTGCATTTTGTTCCTTTGTCTTTCATATCTGCCGTCACGGATTGAATTGTGTTGTAAATTACCGAAGCTATTAGCTAATGAGGGCTGGGCATGTAAAACGGATTTAAGTACAACAATAAGAGCCGGAAAAACAGATTTACGAGTTGACACGTATACACTTATCGAGAGCGCCACGCGCGCTGTCGCACGCTAACAAAAACGCCAAACACGCAAGCACTTTTCCCAAATGGGATTGCCAACTTGTGGAGGCTGTTTCTCTGTCCTTGAAGACGCACGGCTGCAATTCGGCCCTCTTTGTTGTTCGAATAAATGAGTTTTCTGACATGCATCAAGTGTTTGCGCCCGCCTGGCGCTCGCTTCTCGCCTCCCACTTCTCTGCTGCCGTTTTCCACACTGTTTGCCCGGCCAGTTAGCTAGAACAGCCGCCAACATCGGTAAACAAGGAAATCTCTCAGCCGCAGCCCGGCGCGTAACTGCATTACAGAGGCCGATAACCTCTTCAAATAATGTGCGATAAGGGGAATTTGATTTGATTCGCAGAAAAGGGAAAGAAGGCCACTTCTGTTTCCCCTCAATCACATCCTCTTACGTTCTCTCCTTGTTCCTCTTTCTTTTTCATTTTCTCTCTCCTTTTACCACCCAATTTTCCCCACAGCTTCTCTTTACTTAGCTTAAAGGGTCCAGGCCTCATCTTGTCTCAAATGTCCCTCCCAGCCGCCTCTTCCCTCTCACCACGACGACACCACTTCGCATCCGCAATCAAATAAATACCGCCAATGTGTCAGCATTCATTTGGACTCTCCCCTCTCTTCTCGCCGGCAATAGAAGGTGAGGTGAGGGGACGGGGGGGACGGGGCTCTCCACGAAGCCATCATCTCCATAATGGTAAATATGAGCCCAAAAGCAGGGACAGCATTAACACAAATGGGTCCAGCAAGGTGTCTTCAAGACAGATGATTTTATGCCTTTTTTTTCCCCCCACACCCCTCGTGAGCTGTGATTTAAGCGAGCAAGACACCGAGCTGATTGTTGCCTCTGTGTTTGCTCATGTGCTAAATAGATGGCTCTGTGTGGCTCATTCAGAGGACATTTGATGAAATGGAACGGGGGTCAAGTTCAGTTTGCCACCCAGGCCGCGTTCCGCTGCGCCATGCGCGCTTCCGCCGTCTCGCCTCATCGGCGTGTGCGAGCGCTTGTGTGAATGTGCCTGCGCGTTCGCCTTGCGCTGACAGTGATGCATGGCACTTTTAAATAGCGCTCCTCCACGCCCAGCTCAAAACTCATCACCGGGCTCTTTCGCCATCCCGCCCTCGCCTCTCTCCCAGGGGTTGTCACTTTTAGAAAAGCAAATGAAATGTCGGCATGGTGGGGAGGCGGGATCAGGAGATGGCTGGATATAGGGATCAAGAGGGGACAGGTGTGTGTGTGTGTGTGGGGGGGGTGTTTTGTGCGTGAGTGGTTTGTGTGTGCAAGGCTGCTTTCCTTCTGTTGAAGTCTGGAGAGTCGAAAGCACTGTGTCTGTTCATGCATGTTTTACAACAAGTGAGAGCGTGTCATGAAAATAAAATAAATAATAAATAATACAGTCAGTGGGCATCCGCGTCATTTGAGTGCTGATACCAGAAGCTAATTTGCATGCCCAAAAATTAATCATGTTCACTTTTGACTAGACACAGTCATCTAGTTTGATGATTGCAGATTGTCGCAGTGTAGAATTGCTCCGGATCATATTTTACATGAAACGACAACCGCAACGATAAACATTCGTTCAGTGAAATCTCGGTTTGTCGACCGCAACTCAAGAGTCAACGTTTTTCAGACGAGGCTTGAATTGGATGCATCTAGATTATTTTTTCCACGTCACAAATCAAGTGGTGGTGATTTTAAGGGAGGATACAGAAATAGTCCGAAAGAAGCCAGGCAAAATTAGAACGTCACAAACAATCAGCTGACTCGCTTTCCTCGGCCCCGCAGATAAATGACAAGCGGATGATCTTTGTGCACACGCAGGCGCGTTTTTGTGTGCATCAGCTTGTGTAATGCGGGCTTTTACTCCCGGGACCTTGCCGCGCGTGCCTGTCTGAAAAACACAGCAGTGGGATGGATGCAGGAGAGGTTATCTCCCACCGCCGACAGCTGTTTCTTCAATCCATCACCGTGACACATGCGCCTGAGTGTGCGCGCGCGTCAGCGTGGGTTCATTGGTGATGTCGTGAAGAAATAGTAAAGGAGACAGAAGTAAATTAATGGAGCATGAACCACTCGCTGACCCACAGAGGAAAGGAACATCAAGCCACACACTCTCTTTGAGATAAAAGGCTGAAATCATTCCGAATAACGCAGGAGCTGAGGAAGGTAATTGTAGGACGGCGTTATGACAGAACCCGAAGCAGTACAACTGTACCGACACGGAACACAAACAAAATTCATTTGGTGCACCTTATAACAGTGGTTGGCAAACTTTTTTGTGCCAATTCAGACAAGTACATGTTGGAACTTCTCTTGTCAGAATCGCTTCATGATGGCTGCCCACCAGCTGTGCGTTTGCTCAGTTTGTTCCTCTTACTTTGTGTGAACTGCTTCTCCGTTCAATTTTTGGCGGCTTGTGTTTATTTCAACTTGCAAAGCAATGTTAGAAGGGGGAACTCCTTTTCTCAGGGGGGCACATTTTTGCCATGTTCGACGGAGTCAATTTGCTCCCATCTCTCAGGCGTGTCTTTGTGCGGACCCCTGCCTTATAATATGCCTGCTCATTTTGTGCAATTCTTCGCAGTGAAATTAGCACTGCAACCTAGAGTGAGTAACACACCATGAGTTGTCCCGAATTGTGTGAGACAAATGCTGCTTCCACATTCCAGACCATTCCAAATTTGACATGTTAATTGGATATACAAGTCAGATTTTCTTTTCTCCGAATCATCATTGCTCTCATTTTTGTAGCCTTTGTATACCAAATATATTCCAACTATTAATAAGTGACAGAAAAGAGCCGTCTTGGCGCTTTCTCTTCTGACGGCCTGCGTTTCATTTCGCCTTCCTCAGCTGGCGATAAGAGGAGGGCCACCTAACGAAGAGGTGTGGGCGTGAGGCCTGTCAGTGCTCATCTCCATGTCAAAGGGTCTGCCAGGGAACATGCCGTCTGGCAGTGGCGGTGTGAGTATCAGCAAGTAGGAAGCAGAAGCGCACGTTCGGCCTGAATCGCTCTTTAAAACAGACACAGCTTGTGTTCTTTGAAAAGATGTCATCATCTCCTGTCTTAACATTGCATCTTCATATATACGGTACATGCATATTTACAGGTATATAGAAATGTGTGTGTGTGTGTGTGTGTGTGTATACACTATTAGTGCAAGTGCAATCGCTCGAGGTGCAGGCAAGCGGACTCTCAACTCCGTGGGTACGTGTGGTCGATATCGCCATGTCTTTCAATCAAAACCTTTAATTCAATGTAGGAATCAATTCATTGAATTTTAATGATGATTACGTTCTTTAAAAACTCTTCATACTGGCCGCGGCAGAGGAGGGCCATCTCATCTGGCTCCTCTCAGTGCGGAGGAGCAGCGGCGCGACTCTGTGCTGGTCCCAGAGGGCAAGTTTCTCACCTCATCTCAAATGCTGCGGTCAGACCGAACGCGTGTTGTTGGGCGTTGCTGGTGCTGCGATTCCGTTATTCAAGGTATTTGCTATATTTAATGTAAACATTAAAAAAAACACACACACACACACCAACCGAACGTGCTGATCATTTGGAAATTAAGTCTAAAGCATTGAGTGCGAGTTACAAAATGACAGCCTCAGTACAAAGCGGTGTTTGTGCTTTGAGTTTTGCAAACAGTGTGAGTGGCTCCGCAATAGACGGTAGGTTTTAAAATTGTGCTACAAGAAGCACAGGTCAAGTTTAAGCATTCGGATAACACAATGCCATTAATTGAAATTGTGAGTCATGTCATTTTTTTTCTTTCATTCTATCCATGACTTTAAAAAAAATCTTTTTTCCCCCTGTGGTTCCATTATCCTCCCATTATCTCTCTCTCCTCCCTGCTGCTTTCATATGGTCGAGCAGCTGAATTAATTACCAAAAGCCAATTAACGCTAGATTGGCTGATGTTTTAACTAATTAGCTATAATGAGGGTTGTGGATGCCGGCTTGGTGTTAATTGAATCTTAACACAGAGGGAGGGAGGGCATGGGAGCAGGGACAGATGGATGGACGGATAGATGGATCGAGGCGCGTGCACACTTTACACATGCATGTACATGAGTGGTCATTGACGATATGGGGAGCACATTGGACTCATCTGCAATCAAGGTTATTGGCAGATTTGTGAAAAAAATTCACATTCGTCATTGCATCTTGTGTGTGTTTTTGTGTATATATACATTATTTGTTTTCGTTTTATATCTCATATCATAACCTTGCCTTGCTGATGAAAAATCTGCCTGGTACATGTTTGTTATTGCAATATAGCAATACGTGTCAGACAAAGAGGAGCGGCAGATTAAAATCTTAAATCAATGTCACAGAGTCCTCGCCGTGCCAGATTACCGCGTGCATATACCTGGGCTTCATTGCCACCTGCCACATAATGGCAGAGATGAGATGTGACATGTAAGCAAGGATTTCAAAGGATCTATGGCTTCACGTGAATCCTCATGATGTATAAAAGGAGTGAAAATGTCAGTATAAAGTGGCTATCTTTTTGATTGAATACATGTCATCATTTCCTTTACTTTGTACTTTCAACCTCTGGCCAAAATTACGGAATCACCAGTCTTGGTGGATGTTCATTCGGTTGTTTAATTTAGTCGAAAAAAAAAAAAGCAGATCACAGACATGGCACAAAACTAAAGTCATTTCCAATGGCAAATTTCTGACTTTAAGATACACAAAAACGGATGAAAAAAAGATCATCAAGTCAGCAAGAGTTACTTGTTTGGCCAAAGCAGAGAGAGAAAAACATATATAATATGGAATCACTTGATTCTGAGGAAAAAAATATGGGCTCAAGAAAAAACAAAAATTGCAACGCCTTGAGCGTCCTCTTTCACGCCGCCCCTTCCCCAATCAAATAGCATGTTTTAGCTATTTCGATCACTTTGCGAACATGTCATTGAAATGACATTACCGAAAGTCAGTTACAGTGTGCTGTCTGTCCGAATGTCCTTTATGTGTCACATTCCGCAAAGTTATGACGTATCCCTGTCCTCCCTGCGTTGCGCCGCTTTGGTGATCGAAAGGCGCGAATAGCGAAGGACTGGGAGGTGGCCATAAAAATCTGCATGGCCGTGTAAAAGGCTTAATGATTTGAAAGTTACACGAGAGAAGAGCCTGCAGTTTGTCTCATCTGTCAACTCTAGCACCGGAGCCGTCGCCAAATGGCCCTGCCACCTAACCCGGCCGGCAGTGATGCGTGCTACAACGCTCCCTCCCTTCGCACTGTCGGACTGGATCTTTTCTGACTGCTGCATGGGTGGTTTAAATATCCACAATAATGCTACCGTGTATCAAGACTGTTTGTCTTCTTAGTTGTACTTCTAATTTATAAGTACGCTAGGACACGTTGCTTACATAGAGGAAAGCCGGACGCAACTGAGGGGCAGCATGCGAATGTTGAAAGGGGAAGGGTGGGCATGAAAGAGGACGAGAAAGGCACGCCCCCAGTTGGTGCCAATACGTGCATTGTGCAAAACAACATCCCGAAAATGGCACCTACGAATAGACGCTTACGAGTTTCAACGATAAGCTATCAGTTATGCGGAAGACCATGTGGGACTCGAGGAGCCGCGAGACAATTCAAGATCATCTCATCCGTGATGCGAATGCGCCGCAGCAACATCCGGCGGATGACGAGGAAAGGCTGGACAACTTCCGCTCCTACTGCAGTCAAAAGTGTCATGTTCTGCGTTACATTTCATAAAGATGCTTGCTCGGAGATTTGAATCTCACACTGTCGGGAAAAAGGGGACCAGCATGGTAGCGATATGCTCAACGGGGCGCGTGATGTCGGCTCTTTCTGTTCTACTTGGTTGCAGTAATCACTGATCGACAGAATCGGCCAGAGTGAAGTTGCGAGCGAGGATTGATAAAAAAAATAACGTCAGTGCATTGTTAAGTACTTCAATAAACTACAACCAAACACAGTTTTGCTCCCGCTGCCTTTTCAAAAACACGCTAGCGTGCATGCATGCTAGCGTATTGTTTAAGCTAGCATATGTTTTAAATGACGGGATTCAGACAAAAGACATGTGGTACTGACATCAAGAGAAGATGGAGCACTGTCCATCAGATGTCATGCATATCATATGCATGACATCTTGGATTGCTCTGTTGCTGTGATGTGTTTTGACAACCTCAATTTCTTCCTTTTCAACTCGGCCGCATCTCTTAACATTCACTTGCAAATTTTCGAGGGAAATTGCAATTCATTGCTAGAAAATACCCTTCTGAATTCAACAAAAGAATCCCCCTCAAAAAACTCATCTAAAAATCTATCAGCAGGACCAAAAATTAGTCACGACAATCATGGCAGGTAAATGAGATGCTTTTACACTGTTGGGACGTGACCTTCTATTTCCTTTCAACAATGCAGAGAGAGGGAAACTACGGCATTAGGACCCATGCTTTTTTCAGGGGGTGCGGGGAGAGGGGGCAATTGGTGAGAAGTAGTGACTCGAAATGTGCGGCGATATAAAGCCATGTGCCACAATAGCGAAATGTAAATCAGATAAGTACAAGGAATTGATGTCATTCAAACGGTCCTATTCTGAAATTGGGGGCTTTTGCACAGCAGATGCAATTGTGTGCATATGTGCGGACATGTGTGTGTGTGTGTGTGTGTTCAGGATTGTCAGAGTCTGGGAAGAACCCATTTCCTCTTGCTGAATCCCTGGCTCTAAATGATGGATTGATATCTCTCTTGTCATGGATTATATGTGAATATGTGCGCGAGTGCGTGAGCCCTCTCAGCCTCTTGCTGCCTCTCCTCTCAGGCCCTTATCAGCTCTTGTCACAAACAGAGGATAGGGGATAATCCTTCATACAAGGGTGGCAGTCGGGCCTTCCATCCATCTAGCTGTCTGTCTGTGCAACGTCCGCCACTTTACCACCGCTTACCCAAGTCCAGCCGGGCTCAAAAACAAAACACAGCAATTAAGCTTCCTTCGTGGCGGCAGCGCGTGAGTCAGCGTGGTTGAGGGGGGCGATCAATGAAAGTCACGGTTTTGTGGTCGGTCGTCCTGTCTGAATTTCTTTTGAATCGATCCCGGCAAAGATTAGGAATGGGTCCAAATTTGAGTGACACGATTTTTACTCAACAACCACAACACCTGCAGAATCTGCTCGAGATCCAATGCAAGAGCTGCGTTAAAAAAAAAAAATCTGCTTGGTAACATTGTCAAAATGTTTCAAGGTATGACTATTTGGATGCACGTGTCGTATTGGGTTTCTATCGGTGTCCTTTCCCTCATTTGCTGTTAAGAAATGTAGCCAAAATTGAGACACACCTCTAAGGAAAATACACCTACAGTAATAAGACACTGCTTTTCATAATATATAAAGAATTGATACAGCTCTTGAATGGATCCAGTAAATGGGATATTCTGTATATGGTGCAGGTGGACACATTCAAGCGTCCGGAGATTCTGGATCTTTTCCATTGAGCATTTTCATTCTCAAACTGGATTTGATAAAAACTAAACAATAATAATAATAACAACGTATTAAAACAGGCCAGACGCAGTAAAGCCAAGTGTCACGTTTGCTCCAGTCAGTGCATGTGCATCGTTTGACTATAACAATGTCATATTTCTGTAGCGCTACGAGAGGTGAAAATACAGCTAAGGGAATACATCCAGGTGCACTTGAGCAGATATGGGATGTCTCTCGGCTGGAGCGGCAGATTGCCCAAGTCTCACCTGAGGCGATTCCGTGTGGTCCATCTGAAAGCGTGGGTGTCTGTGTGCAAGCGTGCGTGTGTGAATAGAAAGGTTGGTGTGTCCACTCATGGGGACAATCAGACACGGTGCGATTGCATCACCGTCGCAATTGGTTGTCATTGTGATCTTTATCATCGCGCAATCTGGGCCCGTTCACTTGCTCTCCATATGCCCTCACTTGATAATAACACGCTGCCCAGTAGAGGGCACTGTTTCACAACACTTCGCTTACGTTGGGTCGACGGGCTGTCCTGTCAGTCATATTTAAATCGCCCACTTTGAGATGAAATTCATATGTTGCGCTACATTGTGTTAATATTTGAAATAAGTGGTAAAAACAGAAATAAGGCGGGGTTTCTTTCCTGTTTCTTTTCCAATAGTCCAAATAACTATGTTTAAAACAAAGAACAATGTTATTTCAGGTTTCTGACGATCGTCACTTTTGTCTTATGTCTCATGTAATGACTACTTTTATACAAATGTTTTTTTTTTGCCTGGTAAAGAAGCAAATGGATTGGTACGTTCTTTCCTATGTGCGTCCGTAAAAAAAAAGAGGACTGCGGGCTACGGCATTTTATCTCCAACACACAAGAAACACTCTGAAAGGACAAATCTTATACAGCTCGGATCAATAGAGAATTAAACGGACTGAAATGGCTTTCGCCCACACATTAACCCACCTTGTGTTTACTCACTATTTTCCCTGCCCATCTTTTCTAGTATCCTCCCCTCTTTCTTTTTGTGTGGCTCGTCCTTCCCAAATAGGGCCCCTGTCAAGCACACTCTTTGCAACAACTTGAGTGGGGGTTTTGGTGACAGCCAGCAGAATGAAATGCGTTCTATATTTTACTCTGGGCCTCAAAAACGTTGAGGTGAGCCCACGATACCCAAGACGGTCGGACCAAGTAATAGCAAATAGATGACAGCGGCTTGGGATACCCTCTCTGGATGCACATGCACACACCCCGTCTGGGGACTCAAATCTCAGAGCAATTTTCTGGCTTGATGATTGGCAGCTTGCTGCGTATTCTTCCCTTACAAGACCTGATGATAACTCGAGCTATCCCATTCCAGGTTTCCATGTCGCCCTCTTTTTCTCTTTTTCTGCCAGTCTTCTGTCTTTTTTTTTTTTTCCTACTTGCCGTGTCTCCCTGAACAAGCACAAGCCCTTCTAACTGCCTCTTCTCATCCTTCTTTCCACCCTTCCCCTCCCCACTGTCTCTCTCCGGGCCTGTTGTGGGCCTATTACAATGACAGCGGCGATAAGGAACATTTATCACATGTGCGGCGTGCTCGGGAGAGAAAGCCCTCAACAGGTACAGCGGGGAAATTACAGACGCGCAGCTTTAGGACAAACAGATTGTATCGTGGGCATACAACTGCAACAAACTGCATCCACATTCACAGAGTACAAAATAAACGACGCTTCTATTCTCCCATTTCACGGTTAATTCAACACCGTAGGACCACAACAAAAGCAACTACGGTAACCAAAACAACCCTAAAAGAAAAGATAAAGTGAACAAAGATAAGATCACCTAAAGTGAGCTAAAATTAACCAAACTAAGTTAAGCTAACCTAAGCTCAGCGAACCGTTTCCAACATAGCATCATGTAACCTAACTTAACCTAAATTACTCAATCCAGTTACAATTGATACGTATCCGCCAATTTCATGATTTCTTCCAACTTTCCCACTCATTTGCAACTCTTGTTTGTCGTCTCCAAGGCGGAAAGTCAGCGGAAAGAGAGGGGAAGCTTTCTATCTGTCCATCCACACGTCAGCCTGTCTCAATACTCTTCATCCTCTTTCGTTCTTAGCATCTCTCCATTTTTCTGACCGTCACTTCACTGCTGTGACGCAGAATAGTTGTTGACTTCATTGTGATCAAATAATGAACCTTTTGTTTGCCACATAATATAGACACACAGTCACAAACAATGCCTTTTTGTTTTTTGCGCATCTTGGTACAGTCGTATCCACAAGTGAACCGGTGCAGGGCCGAGACTGGGACAAGGATGGGCTGGGGGGTGGAAGGAGAGAGAGAGTGAAAGAGAGAGAATTGACGTGGGGAGTGCAGAGAGGTTGCGTGAAAAAATACTGTACATCCCAGAGGAAATGAAATACCGAAATTTGAGAACGACGGACTTACAGAGGAACGGCACATGACATGTATTCCATTTACACCGATCTTTGTTGCAATTTAGACAAGCTCGACATATTCTCACAGGCAGGCAACAACGCTATTTATGTTCCCGTTCACAACCGAATGTGATCCAATTACCAAGATAAGAGCTCTTATTACAGAGTAAGTGGATAACATTATTATTATTATTATTATTATTATTATTATTATTATTATTGTTGTTGCTGTTGTCATAAAACTCTCCCTGCTTACACTAGATGAGGGGGGCTACGGGGAGGCGTTATTTACAGCTTTAAAAAGAGATTCTTCAAATAAAAAAATCACTGAGCTAAAAACATGATATGATGCCCCCCCCCCTCCACACACACACACACACACACACTCCCTGGCTTGTGCACATTGAAGCGCCTTTCTTCCTGCTATCCCCCATTTGTCACGGCTGGCCAGCCGTGCACGTGTTACTGTACCCTGTCACACTGCTGGCTAAACAAACGGCGTCTTGATGTATGAGGGCCTCCCCCCACCCCGATCAACATATGCACTTTTAACTGGCGTGCTACCGGCTTGGCATTGGCAGACGCCACCTTCAGTGTGTGCGTGCGTGTCACCGACTGCGTGTGGGTAATATGAAAACGGCTTGTGAGAAATTCACCCCCTGGGCACCAGCTCATCACTCTTTCCCCTCGGTCCTTCCCTTCCTCCCGATCCATCGATCTTGATTCCTCGACTAAAGCATTAGCCCTCTATTACCCTGTAGAGGCCGGAAGTGTCTTTGACAATAGACGAAGAAAAGGGAAGACAAATTGAAGACAAGAACAAGCGTGCGTTTACAGGGCCCTCATGTATTTTCTGCAGAATTCTTTTGACGGCAGCTGTAATCTTGAAACTTTCGACGGTATTTTTCTACGACGGGACAAGGAGGTCTCCAAATGTAGTCACCGGTGGTGTCGTGGCACCCGCCCTGGCTTTCGCCCGACTTACGTGAAGTTAGCGTGAGTTCACTTTGCACTCGGTGACGCGAGTGGTCGCCTGCCTTTGTACGCGCCCTCGTGATTGAAAGGTGAGCGTGCCAGGGTGTAGCCAACTGCGATAGGCTCCAGGTCGACATGACACCGAACAGGATAGACGACAGATAGCTTGTCCTCATGAAAAGGAGACCGTTTGTGATGTTGTCGAATTGGAGCACGCCTAGTTTTGCATTCTCTTGGGGTGCTTTGCTGTTTTATTGACTACATATGTATTTATTGTCTCCAGCCAGTCTCGAGTTTATCGAATAAGGCACTAATCTGCCAGAACAAGATTAAAGATTAATTGATTGTTGCGGCATTATTATTGCGCGCCATAAAACATACGCGGACGTCCACACGGTCACATGCACAGCGGGTCCTACCAAATATGGGGGCGAGCAGCCACGCACGCACGCTGCTCTTATCACCAACAGCCACTGATGCACAAGCCGGGAAAGGTTAATGACACAGTTGTTCCAATGTTTTATGGCTGTGGTAAATTGTTGCACAGGCCCTCTTCTTATCAAGCAATAAATTCATTAGTGGCTAACACACCTCACCAGCGCAGCTCATTTCGCTCTGACAAACAAGATTAGAGGATTGAAAGGCCTCATTGTAGATCTAGGCACTTTGGGACTCCGGGATAGTCGACGAATGACACTGACACTTGAATGAATACACAAAATGTTTCCGTTTGAGTTAAATGTATTTTTGAAGGAGCAAATTCAGGATTTTTTTTTTTTGTGTGTGTGATCTAACACCTAAAATATAGCTTCCTATGTCGGCTCTTGTTAAATTAAATTGGCAAATATTACCTGCTGTGTGCAGAGGTAGATGGAGTCTCCCCTCTCCTGACATTCACACTCACTTAAGGCTGACTAATCTCAGATGAAAAGAATGACAGACAGAATCACGGGTAGGTAACCCCCCGCACCCCCCCAAAAAAAAAAATCCAGTCAAAGACAAGTACATGTCATTAAGGATTATTTTAGACACAGGGCATAACTTGTACACTGCAGTGTGTGAATAAATGAAAGCAGAAATATGATTTGGCTCAGTTAAATGAAGGGAAATAGACTGAAAATAAATACGCATTTATAAATGTTTTTATTTTGCGCATCAGGATTGTTTGGGCGAATGGTTTGGGCGTTCAAATCTGGGAATCTGGCCGTCCCAAGTGGAGTTTGTATGTCGTGTGTATTTCCCATGGCCACTTCCTCCCGCATTCCCCCAAGAAAAGCCAAGTGTTGGACGTCACGCACGCTTTGGGCATGACGTCGCTGATCCGCTGCTATGTGTTGCGTTCTGTTACATTATTTTGTTGTTTTCACTGTTCTGTAAAGCGCTTTGTTCCAGCTGTAGTGAAAGCGCTGTATCAAAGACGTCCTGTATTGTTTATTGTATTGCATAGTGAGAGGAGCGTCGGATCAGGTGCTCCGATTGTTCGAAAGAACATCATGGCTGCTCCTCGCCAATTTGCAAGAGGACGGGGAGACATTTTCGCCTGACTGTTGGTCCGTCTGAAACCACAGGCACCCACCGCACGCCTTTTTCCGCTTTTGCAACGGCTCAGCAGGTGCCGGTCCTGAAGAAATGTTCAATGACAGGAAGCGTGTTACCACATGCGCAACAGTGAAAGGAGGAAACAGAGATTGGGCGCTTGAAAAGTCCCGCTCAGGTTAAGTGAAAGTTTGTGCCGCAGAGGAGCCGAGGAGTCGCGTCACTTCTGGTCTTACTGGAAGCCGGCGTTAGAAAGCACAATTTGTGAAGAGTGTGAATCTGACGAATCAACGCCATACATTTGAGCGGCGATGAATAACAGCTTATTTCATTCTGAGAAACAGGGCCGCATTTTCTCACCCAAACGTAGGCCTTGCAGCCATTTGGAATATGGCTACAGTATTACCATTTGAATGAACATCAGTACGCACATACCACACACACAACGAGCAAACACGCCCACGCGCGCACACACACACACACACACACACACACACACACACATTTACCCGTGTACATGTTCATCTTCTCTATAATAAGGCCATCACCATTAAAGCTGTCAAAGTGTTGAGTATTACTGCAGAGGAATTACTTCTCATTCAGGCAGTGTGACGCATGAGATCGGTGTGACACACACACACACACACACACACACACACACACACACACACACACACACACACAACTTGGCAAATATGTTGACTGTATGCGTATGAATAATTGCAACATTTTTTTAAAGTGTGTGTGCTTGTACTTGCTCACCATGTGACAGGACCACGTCATTTTCAAATATGAGTCCAAAGACCGCCGCTGGGAGACAAGCTACTCTGCACGCACAGCCACAAATATTTTGTTCTGTTCTGCTGAGATGTAATACTTTGTGGTCTCGTAGTCATTCCGAAAAGAAAAAAAAAATGAGGCAATGAATATTAAAAAGTTAAGAGGCAGTGGTAAGTGAAATTGTAATTGAAAGTGGGGGAGGATGAAGGACGGCAGGAAAGTGCTGCAACCGCAGCTGAGCGATGAGCATATGCTAAAGAGGATAACAATGGCAACAGCGTTTGATTCGGCATGAAATCTTTATAAATCATTTTTATAATACAAGTGTAATGATGGCAGTGGCAAGCCTTTAATGAGCTCTATTTAATCTCAGCAATATTAGTATCTACCAAGAGGAAATGATTTCCCCTGAGCACCATTCTTCATGTTGAACTGTCTTGAGAAAGTAGTCAAACATTTTATTGTGCTTTTGCAACAACAAAACAGTCCGGCCTCATTCACGAATCGTTCTTACAAACAGATCGCTTCTTCACTGCCACTGACTCACTTTCGAGACGAATGCCGCATTTACCGGTGTATGCAGACTGTTGGGATACATTTGAGTTTTCAAATGTCATGTCTGGAGCTCCGCATGAATCGGGCCCATCAAACAAAACGACCACGACGTGCTATGGCGACGCAGTTTAGCATTTTGAGATCGACCATCGGATGTACAGACGTTACATGTGGAATGGAAAGCTGCGGGATGATCAAATAATTCTGCCACAGCTCTGGCTTATGATGTTCAATGTTCAGAAACCAAAAGACGGTCGAGGTGTCTCAAAACATTAGCGTTAGTGCAGTCCAGACCAATTAGCCCTGATCCGCATCTGGCGCAGAAACATCAACTCCAAATTAGGAATTTATTTCAGCTGCCCCATATATCCCAAATTGTAAACCGAATATTAGCAAATATTACAATTGTATTTTTGGATTGGTTAGTTTGATTGGCCCGAAATAATCTGCAAAACATGTTTTGCTGCCGACCATTTTTGACACCCCTAAAGTGTCGTTTTTTTTAATGGAAAAAAACAAAACAAAACAACTCTATTTGGCACAATTGGCTGGCTCCAGGCAAGAAAAAGATGAGCCAAAGACACACACGCACACACACAATGTGTCTGGAGTGAGTGCTGACGCATTTATCACATTAGTATTAGTCCTTTTCTCTGTCGCCACAATCCTTCCAGCTGGTGTTGACATGCGCTCCCCGCACGCCCGCAGCACCCCCGAGGCCCTGCGTGTGCATCTCCGGAATGCTGCCTGTGACTTTTCTCTTTCTCTGATCATTCGCGTCCAGTTAAAAAGCTCATAAGCAGCGCAGAATATAAAGGCGCGGAGGTTCCATTAAAATGCCGTGTGGACGAAGAAGGGGGAGAAAGAAAAAAAAAGACCTAAGAAGAGAGGTTGAATCAGAGCGAGGGAATCTGAGGGCGAGCAAGTGACAGAGGACAGACAAGATTGGTGATGCCAGCTTCCATATGACAAGCGGCGACGTTATGAAGATGGACGGGCGGCTGAGACGAAGCGCGTGACCTTTCCCCAAATGCCACATGTCACCGTGCTTTTATGTCACTCCCCGCAAAACAATATGTCAGAGGCATAAAAAAAATCACAACGCTCACTCTGAATGATGCCATTATGGCCCACCACAAAAAAATCATCATTAAGATGACATTATTCCACACTTAACTAGGAGGATGGAAGTGGGAAGGCGCGGGAGGCTCTTTGAATTTATGATTGGTCGTGATTTCCGGAGTAATGTAGGCACAGTCAACCGTTGTCTTTTTAGATGTATCGTTATGCCTTTAACGCCTTGCCCTGAGACTTTGGGGAAACGCTAAGCGCGGCAATGAGGAGAGCGGAGATTTCTTTTCCCGGAGCCGCCGTACGCCAGCCAGTCAGCTCATGGATATATTAGGCAACTACACCCCCCCCCCTTCCCCCCGATCCAGTTGAGACATGAAAATAATTTTCCACACTCCATAACACGACCATATTCTAAGAAAAAGAACATGTTGAGGAGCAAACGGAATCAGATGAATTATGAGGGGGGTTTATTTGTTTACACTTTGTGGCCGATTAGAACGGTTTGGCTCATTCATTTCATACTAATTTAATTTTAATCAACGATAGTTTGATGTGCCCCAAAATATATTTTTGATGCTGATTTAAAATAAAAATGTCGATACCTTTTCAATAGCACATTTTTGGATTTTTATCTTTTATTAAATCTAATATACTACAGAAAAAAACTGGGGACAGATTCAGAATCAGCACAGTTAAATTAATCCAGAAAAGTTTAATTACATCACTCATTAAAAAAACTAATAAACAAAAAAAATGTTGTCATGCAAATCTACTCTGAAGAATCTAAATGATAAAATGTTCAGTTTGAATTAAAATGATTATTTTTGTTTATTCCATCCACATATCAAGTGTTAATCAACAACGCAGGAACTTTTTAAATGATTTAAAAAAAACAATTGAGGCTTTTTCCAAACTTTTGACTGGTACTGTGTATCAGACAGCCTGCTGAACGTCATCATGTGTGATCAAATATGTATATTGGTGATGATATTGGCAAACTTTATTTATTTTCATCAATTTAATTCCATCTTTATGATTTGCTTTGTTTTACTCTTCACATGTAGGAGACGAGGCAGGGGAGGCTGCGGTCCTGTGAATGAAAAGTGTCACCTGGTCCACTTGAACTATTGATCTGAGGGATTGCACCCTGAGCTCGTTTGACATTTTCCAGCTATTTTTAGCCGGGAGACGTTCTGGCTCGAGACGTTTGACCTACATAACCCCCGAACATGACCGCGGAACGCCGGCCCTAGTGGACACGTTCGCACAATGCGGGGCGGCTCGACGAATGCGACCTCACACGCGTTGTCCGTCCGCGCGTGCGCGCGCATGTCATCGGCTGCGATCGCTCCTGACATCAGCAGAATTGAGTTTCGGAGTCAATGCCGGTGTCCTCTCTAAGTCAATCATCCAATCAGCGCTTCTCCCGACGACATAGGTCAAAGGCGAGAGCGGCACCATACTTTAGTACGACATGACAAAAATCCCCAGAGACTGAACAGGGCTCGGGTGGGAGAACCTTCCTCCCGGATGCGGTGGGGAACCTCAAATACAAATGGGCAAAACAGCCACATAAACAGGAAAGACCTTCCCCGTTTCTCCCAATCTGCCAGCCGACAATAAAGCACAATCACGCAAACATTTATGGCTTTCATAAACCAGAGTCAGTGATTAATGCTAGCCCTCGTCTTCGGGATTTCAAATAAAGCGTGACACATTTACAGTCTCGGTCAATGCAGCGAAAGCCCCATTAAACATCTTGGAGGATGGATGGCCTTGTTGCGCACACACACAAAGACACCCGAAGAAGCGAATTGATCAAAACTCCACCTTTTGGCGTTTCCTCCCAAGTCATTATGAGCCTTAGTCCCTCATGGCTAGTTTGCGAGGCCTCTGATGGGAGCTGATGCTTGGCGGCTAATGTCACTCTTTTGCGTGATTCTTCTGCCACCGTCTCCCACTCGCACTTGTCTTTTTAGACACGTTTAACAACTGAGGAAGGAGGCTTGTAAAAATGTTGATATATTACCGCGAATCAAGAACACCGCCTACAAAGGCGGGTAAAGTCCGAGAAGGTTTTGTTTGCCGGTGACCTAGATGCAATATATGTTCTGGTGCTCGGACCAGTCTTTGGCATGAAACAAAAATGGGTCGTGATCCTGTCCTTGTGAGTCTCCAGCAGGTGGCAGAGGAGGGCTTTCCCTCCAGCGTGCACACCTGCCGGCAGTTTGTTCATCAAGTTAAGCCATGTATTTCAGGACTTCCCAAGCCCCAAGTCTGTGTCGGATTATCGACCTTGTTGCTGCTCTTGCTCAAGTGTTGTTTTCTAGACCTTTCGATCTCGCCAATGTCGTTTTTGCTCACTAGCCTCTCGCCATGTAAGTATTTATGTTATTTTGTTTTTGCTGTTGCTCATGTTTTTGTTTGGTGAAATTGGACTCAAGTAATTTCATCTATAATCTCAGATTTTCTAGTTCTTAGCAAGCGCTTTTTGTATTGTTTTGTATTGTATGTATTGATTTTCCTGTTTTTTGATTTGTTTTTTTAACCAGTGATTTCTGTTTATACTTTGTCGGTGCGCTTCTGTAATTAAATGAATTTATTTTTTTTGTAGGGATTTTTTTGGTGTCTACGCTTGTGGGATCCGATCGCCATTCAGTTAGTTCCCGAACTGTGTCAGGATGCAAATCGTGATTCCGTTTTTCTAAAGAGGCAAAAAGGGCATCAATTCAAAATTGAGAACTCTTTCATGTCCATTCAAGGGAAATTGTGGTTCTTTCTACCATCTGTTTCTTGTTTTCGGGACTCTGCATTGCTCATTCAGGTTTTATTGTACTAAACACCAAAAGTATATGTGGCTCAAGCAAGCACAAAACACCACATTGTCCGAACAAGGCGCTACATAAATTCCTGTCTCGGCGTCTATTTGGTTACAAACTAGGACTAAGCTATGACTCAATTTCACCATGAATCATCTAAATATCGAAAATGAGGGCATTTGAAGAAAAGGGGGAAAATGCGAGTGCCAATACCACACAAATTTGCTTTCAACTTTGACCTCTGCGTCAACGCCAGTCTGAGTTGGCGGTGTCAACAAAATCATTTTCCTTGTGGTTTCTGTTCTCTTGTTACCGTAGCCACCCACAAGGTCATTAGCGACAGGAATGTGCTGCTACTTAATCATCCAAATGCCTCTCATTATAGCCAAACTCTACGACTACTGTATAAACTGTACTGTACGTATGTTTTCAGAGACTTCACATGATGGTCGCTGCACCTGGACCAGCTCTGTGTGCATGTATCAACATGGCAGACAGGCTAAGCTAAAGAAGAACCTTCGCCACCCTTGAAAAGCAGATTTTTAACAGAGGTAGCATGAGAGCTTCTGCAATTAAAACAACAAAGAACAAAGCTTATTCCAGTCGCCCGAAATATATGTTACTTTGCCACAAATTACAGGGTTACTTTTCAAAGTAAGTGACTGCAAAACGGTTTGGGCTAATATATTTGCCTGCTGTCGACAGAGCATATAGACGTGAGGAAAGACGGGGGAAGGAGACAAGGGGTAGTAGTGTGTGCCCGACTGAGTGTTTGAAGGAAGGAAGGGTTGAAAGGAGCCGGCGTGCCAGGCTCCCTGCTGAGCCTTCGCTCCTTGAAGTTGGTCTTTAACAGGGGACCACGCTGGGCAGAAACGGGCTAACCTGCCAGCGTATGAAAGCAAGACGTGGGCCAGTCCAGTCAAGGATGCAACTGTTGCTATGTGAGGGAAAATACGTTTTAGTCTGCTTTGGGTTCTCCAGTGCCGTCGAATCTCGTTACACTGTAGCTCGAGGGACATAGCGATCTGTACGGTAGTTCGTTGTCATCATTTCCAATAAAATGGCCGCCAATGATGATGTATAATAATGGACGTTATTAAAGATGGAAAAATATGAACATGGAATACAGTATAAACATGTCCATTACAAATATGTGGACATGAAGAAAAACGCATTTTATAAGACATGAAGCAAACTACGCTTTCCTACTTCATCCCCGAAAACGTTCAGTCATCAAATGTTACCCCGTCGTGGGCAACTGTCGTCAATTGACGTCATCTCGGCTGAGCTTCCTTTCGAAATCGAGGGACAATTTCAGCCTTAAGAGACAGCGAGCTGTGCTTCCGTTTACCAGACATGTTTTGAGATGCTGTGCGCCGTGCCTCTGGAAGTGCAACGCATGAGTCGATCTGTAAGTGTTGCTGTAAGCAACGGAGCGGAATCCCGCGGCGTACATTTCGTTCATAAGCAAGGTCGTGGCGGCGATTAGCTTTGCGCCGTTTGTTGTCACAAAGGCCTTTTCACTACTTTGTGGGAAAAATCCGGGCGTGATAATGAAGTTGACAATAAAAAGGTGCTCGTCGGAAGCGAAATCGGAAAATGAATGACATTTTGAGATGTGAACGTGATTGCAGTGAAAACGATGAAAAGACGTTTGACTGGACGGGGCGAGAGATGCTAAGGTTGTGAATGAGTCCAGCGCATTGTTGTTGACTAGAATACAGGGCGTGCGGACACGTAGAAATACTGAACAGTTGAATACATTTCATTGAATTCAACTGTTCAGTATTTCTTCTTTTTCCTTCATAGATGAAGCGTGGCTTTTTTCCAAAGGAAGAAAGAGTCGACGATGACATCGATTCAATGGTTACATGGTTAGTCAACGAATAAGGAGATGGCAATCATATTGAAGATGTTGTTTCAATCAAAAGTTGTTGTATCAATGTGCCCAAACTCGGCACAATCGTCTCTGCCCTCCAGAGTGAACCGAGTTCGTTGATGCCGAACTTGACAATGAGCAATTCTTCTAGCTGCGTGTGGCAGCGCAGAAGGGTATGAAAGGTGGTCGTGGCGAGAGGGCCGCTCTGATTGGGAAATCCCGGTGGAGGGTCATTGGAATTCAATCGCAGTCAGATCATGTCTGCCGCCTTCGTTCCATTCAAGGAAAATCTATTGGGGATTAGCGATCGTTAGCCCATAGTGATGTGAAGTGGGGAGGAACAGCTGGCTCTCAGCGACCCACATGGTGTGCTCGTGTGTTTATGTGCATGATTTTGCTGTGTAAAAGAACAAAGTGGGTGGGGGGGGGTGTCTGTCCCTTCACCGCTGCATCAGTTTGTGAGCCACTGAGAACAGACTGACGCTAAACTCCAAGTGGAATTAATTGGATTGAGTTTAGGGCGGCGACTGGTTGGCGCGTCGGCCTCTCGGTGAAGTGGTGCGGGGTTGGAGTTTAGGCGGCACGCTGGAATTCTGCCTCACAGAGCAGAGGTTGAGGGTTGGAGTGTTTGATGTTTTCTTTGTGCCAGCATGGGTTGTTTTCTTTGGCTCCCCGGGGCCCAACGTCTGCCGGGATGGGGGCCAGCTCGCCAGTGACCGAAATGAGGAGAAGCTTCGTATTGACATCATGAGACTGTGTTCGAACACAGGAGAAAAAAAAAGTTTCTGTGTCCTACATTCCATTGTATTGTGTTCTTATTCCCTGACTTTGGATTCTTGTTCTCGCCTCCACAATAAAGTTTCGAGACTGTGGGGAGTCTGCTAAACTGTCAGCCTTGCAGTGTTTTACAAGCTCTAAACATTTTGTTGTTTCACACAAAAGAAGGCGAGCGGGTTTTCTAAATACTTTTGCCATTTTATGTGGGAGGATAAATGAAAGAAGGAGGGCGGCGGCGGCGGCGGGGGCGTAGGGGGAGGTGAGCTATAACGGGCCCATTACACTGCAAGACCGAGGATCGGGGCGGGAGTTCGGCCCTTTCTACTGCTGTGCGGAGCGAACACCTGCATGATCGTGCCCAATAATGTTTCTGCGCCATTCTGTACCTGATGCGTTTACGTGGCTCCAGGTCGGATTATGGCCTTTGCTCCTTTTGATTTTGCTGACTTTAAGACTTAAGTGTGACCCGCGGTCCTGCACTTTTTTTTTTTCCTGGGGATGCTCATGCAATTCCGAAAACCAAGTTTACACTTTCACTAACTCGCTGTCAGCAAAGTTTATATGCAATACAATTTGGAAAAGGGCAAAAGGGGTTACCCTGCGCTGAGTGAGTTTCACAGGTGAAATGCTTCCATAAGCCAACGCGGTGCCACCTCTGTGAGGTCAGGCGAGACATCACCAAAGCGCACAAGAACTCAGCGTACCTCCGTCCGACTCGGCTCAAAGGACGACGGGAGCTCTTTGCTTCTTCTTTGGCTGTCTCACAGCATCCACTCCGAATGACGAAATGAATACAAAGTCCAAAGCGATTAAGATTTGAGCGGAATGTTTTCTGTGTGACCGTACAGCGATAATCTCAAAGTTGCAATGTGGCACTGTGGCGTCACTTACGCTCCTACTTTTTTCTGAACAGGATTTTCCAAAAAGCTTTTCATGCTTTTGATTGGCAAGCAACATAGACCATAAAGCCCCACGAAACGTACGCGTGCTTCCTGTGCATCACAAAGGGCGAAGAGTGGCGAGACCTCAATCGAAACGCGGCGCGATCTAAATCAGACCTTTGTCTCACCCCCACAGGGTCAAAACTACAAGACCCGCTCCTGTCATCAATGTCAAGTTCTCTCTCTTTCTCCTTCTCTTTTCATCCCCTCCATCCAGCCGGGTCAGACTATTAAATGGTAGAATACATTAGAGAGAGAAGGCACCGAGCTAATAGATTGGGATATTACAACCGTACAATAATTTCATGAAAAAGTCAAGGAGGGATCATCGCTCTTATTAACTCCAAGAGAAATTGAGGCTGAAAAATGTTCAAATAGAAAATGTAAATGCCAGGCTAGCCGACATGTAATTGTGCCGGCACCATTCTCTGGGCTGGCCCCAGTCATGCCACTTTATTAGTGGTAATTGAGGATATGAATTATAAATGGGAAGGTTATATCTCTCCTCCTTCTCACTGAAAGTAAGGTGTAATGACCGGTGCCATTGTTTAACCTTCATAATTACGTGGTCTCAAGTTGATGCTTTCTTTATTTCTTGCCTTCTCCAACACGACTTTACTTTGCTGTCTTATTTTTGTCGAGTTTCTATTCTGGGGCCGCTATGTAACAAACAGAACTGGACCGGACTCCCCAGAACCATCCCCTCACATGGTGGAGTTTGGCAGCGCTTTTAACATGCTGTAACTGCATAATAAGCTCCTGTGATATTAACACAGCCGCAAAGGGATCAGGAGTAGGAAAAAAAAGCTTTCTGGGTGTTTTCTTTGTAGGATATTTAACAAGTTTACATTTGTATTTATTATTTTCTAAAAATCAGCATCCAAGTCTATCAACTGAGCCTCTCCACCACAACCCAGCTACCCCCCCCCCACAACATCAAACGTTTCACTTCATTAAATTACCTTTCTTTTTTTTTGCCTTAGCCCCTTTCTTCCCTCCCCCCTCCACACAGCATTCTCCTTTACTCACACAGTGCTGAAACATGTTTTCTGGAACAAAAGAATATGTGGTGACGGCAGGGGAGAACAGCCTTCTGCAACAGTCTGCTGCGGTTTTATAGGGGCGGAATAATTGGCAAAAAGTCCTTAATAGGAAACGGACATTGTGATTTATGCAACACTCGACCGTTGTCTGTAAAACGTGAAGGGCTGTTTCTTATATTTTGTTTTAAGTTGAGAACTGCCAAGTTAGTGGTGATGACTGTGTGTGTGTGTGTGTGTGTGTGTGTGTGTGTGTGTGTGTGTGTGTGTGTGTGTGTGTGCGTGTGTGTGTGCCGTGCAATGATCTCAACTAATGGGGTAGCTGTAAAAGAAAGAAAAAAACATGTATCCGGCAAACCTCACACACTGTCAGAAAAAGTACATCTTTGTACCTACAGTGGTACGCTGGCTTGTCGCAGGGCTGCTGCCCTCAAATGCTGCTTTTCCACTGCAGAGTAGCAGCTCACTGGTCAGTGTTCCGCTTCAAAACAGGCTGGAAATAAACCGAGCAGGATGAAGGCTGCCTGCCTTGATTCGGGGGCAAAAAGAAACTGAATTGCTGGAGCGACATAAGAGTGTCGACTATAAGACGGTGACCACCAAGAACCACGGCACAGAGACTGGGCAAGCTAAAAACAGCATGAAACTTCAATTTGGTCAGTTCTTGCTGTGTCGCGTCAAATGTTACAACGACAAATCAGCTCATCCAACGAGCAACCAACAGCGGATTTTGTCACCCGTTTGGTAATAGATTGGCATATTCAATCAGAACCTCCGCTGGGCAGGCACGACAATAAACAATAAATAAATAGAAAAGTGTGGCTAGCAAGGACGCGGTGGTGAGCTGATTAAGGAGTGCAAAGTGGAAACGGGAGAAAACGCTGAACCTTTTTGCCCTTTGTACATTTTGTTTGATGTTTTATATTGGGAGAAGACCTCATTTTTGGGGGAGGCCCTGGAAAAAACAATGCGTAGGGTAGATTGCACAGTATCTTGATGAACAGGAATAAACCGTCTGCTGCAAGCCTGTTTTCTCAAAGCACTCATTTCATTTTAAAAAGTAGGACGTAATATTTATCTCCCCTGAATTTCTTCCACCTTCCTTTAGCAATTGATTGCAGCTCACTCAACCAAGCTCCAATGCGCCATGTTTAAAATCCCCCTGCAACCCAATTTTTTTTTTGTAACTCCCCCCCCCCGCCCCTCCTGCATTGATTGAGACTTTGATTTGATCTGGGTCCCTCATGTCCTGCCACATCTGCAGCATGTCCTGCTGTGTGAAGCGGGCGTCAGCTGTGTGAGCATCTAAATGAAACCGGAGAAGAGTGAAAGCTAAACATTCTTCCAGATCAATATTCCAATATCTAACATCAGGGAACTCCAATAAGTACAACGCCCGGGACACTTCAATGGCAACATCAAGGCAGGAGGGCTTACGCATCCAGACGCGCGCATGCTAACGATTAGTGGGTTTCAGATAGCGATCGGGCAAGCACCATAAAATCCATCCTACTTAGGCACGGCGAATAATCCATTGCCGAGGAGGTTTCAAATATGGTCCATACTAACTACGTCACAGTGAAGCGCTAACAAAAACAAAAGGGATCATTTGGAGCGGAGATATATTGGCGCATTTTTTTGGAGGCGGCGAAGTGAGGTCGTATTGCAGAAAGCAAAATTAGCAATCAATGTTCATCGGGTGGTTAACCCAATTAGGCCTAAGGCCAACAAATGAATACCAGTGACCTGCTAAATTGGAGATTGCCTCTGGCCGATTTGACGCGCTGCTCGGCGCCCAGGCTACATGACTAAATCCACGTTATTGAAATGTGGATCCAGCCAGTCAAAGCAGAGACAGAAAAGGTTGCGCGTTTTCCATTAACGTTGGACGTCTTTGTTGAGGCGACAACAGCCGATGAGGGCTGAACTGATGACCCGCGTTCTAATCACATCACGCAAGAAAATGCGGCGCGGGCTCCCACACGCAAGGGCTGTTCTCCTTTTTTGCCTATTAGCGCAAATCACTGACCCCTGTGACCAGTGGTCATCTAAGTCTTGACCGCTACTGGTCGATAGCCACTCCACCCTCTCGACCAATCCTTGCTCCGCACCATCCCTTCAATCTCCTTCCGCCCGCAAGGGCCATTCAAATCCCCAATCAATGTCGAATTATGTGTTATTTATTAAATAATCAAAACGGTATTATCGGTCGAGTCGGCTGACGACTGCGTCGTGGTGGACAATAGGTGAATACAAGGTGGGGCGATTTATCAGCCGCCCTGCCATGCATGTGTTTGAAATTAGGGTAATCGGTTGTCATGTAAACAGTAGGCCGAGCAGCTGGCTGCCTGACAGCGAGGCCATCACTCACGTCCACTTATCATCGTTGCTGTCTTTGCGTGTGTGTGTGTGTGTGTGTGTGTGTGTGTGTGCATGTTGAGAGAGCTTCTCCTTATTCGTGGTTATGTCAGTCCCGGTTCCTTTTTAAAGTGGATTTTAACTGCAATGTACTTTTGGGTCAACTTGAAGAGTATAGAAAGGGCGGGTGTGTGTGTGTGTGTGTGTGTGGGGGGTAACAACTTAAAATTATGTATTTCTGCCTCTACAAAGAAAACAAATGTACAGTAATAAACAGATTGTCAAAAGACAGTGTCACTCAAAAAGTCAACATCTTTAACATAAAAAATGTAGGACTACGGTATATCGCTGAAAAACGGTAAAAAGGAGGCAGGCATAACTTGATCGGAGGAAGCGTGGGGGGAAATTTGGAGCTTCCAATGGTCTTTGACCAGTTAGCTGGATTGATGATATTTCAAGTACTGTACAGAAATTGTCGATACAAAAAAGATTGCACAGCCCTGATCTAACGTGCACGTGAGTACGGTATGTATGCGCAAAATTTTGTTTTGTCGTGGTCGAGATTCCGTTTGCATGGTTCATGCAAAGGATGCATGGTTCATGCCGCTCTTTGCATTTACTCGATTGAGAATACCCACAACACACTCAAAAAGGATGCAGTCAAATTCCATTTCCGTCCCAGAGGAATAATCCACACAAATGCGCCTCAGGAAACCAGTTTTGAGGAGCTATTAGCACTCAATGTGGCCGATAAACTTAACGTTTCCCCATTCACGATGACTGAGATTTGGTCTGTCTCATTCTGTTATGCAAAGTCGCATCTGTGTAGGTTTCTTGAAACACATGGCCTACTTCGTGGACATCAAACACGACCAACTAATCAATCACCATGACTCAACGGTGTTGTATTTGATGCCACTCAGTTAAGGTAAGAAATTAGACAAGAGAACAATTATATTGAGAAACGCCGACCAACCTACTTTCCCTTTCAGTTTTTCGCTTTTCCAACCTCGATGCACTCATTACATGTCGCCACATTTTCGTCCCTCAAAAAGCATCACGGTGGACAGTGTTTGGGTGGGGTAAGTGAATTAGGATTGGTTTTTCTTTACCTCCCTTCGCCACGGAGGGAGGTAGGGTTACCCACAATAAGATCAAAACAAGACCAATTTTATTTCCATTGCCATTCAAAACAAACAATGGGCACCTAATAGCTCGGCAGCATCTGTGGCCCCCGTTCAGTCCAAAACATGATGGCCTGGTCGATAGACGCCGACAGCAACAGTAGATGGACGAGTTGAGTCGGACACAAAGAGCACACAGGCGGGCATAATAGACGGAGGGTTTGTTTTTTTCTTTTTCCTGATAGTTAAAGGCTGCCTGGAACACCAGTTAGCAGTTGCTAGAAAAATGGCCTGAGTGCTTCTGAAGACACTCATCATCTCAGTGAAAAATGGAGAAGAGAGGTTTATCGACTCCCAAGAGCCTAACTGCCATGTAGGAAACAAGGGAGGGAATCAAAGAGTTGGGATCAGCGCTCACGTCTGGCCAGTACAGATTGTAGATGAGCCACACTAACACGCAGTTTGCTTTCTCCTGTACAATCTGCGTCGTTGTACGTTCTGTGTTGTGTTAACTTCAATTATGGACATGTGGAGCTCAGTTTTTCAACAATCAAAAAAAGCAGAGGTCCTGTCTTGAAGCTCACCATCTGTTAGGCACGCTGTGGTCTTCATGTATGATTTGTACTGTTTTGGAGCTACATTTCTCCCAAACTGGCATTGTCTGCTGACCAAACTAGGCCTTGGGTGTAGACTGTCCAGGGACGCTGCAACATAACCAGATACTGGATGGATGGATCCTCATTTTGAAATTCAGTCATATTTCTGCCATTGTGGAAGAAATTTTAAAAAAGTGTAAACAATGTGGGGTTTCCGCTGCAAAATGTGCCTTGACTGACAATACAAGCTTGAGTAATAACTAACGCTGAGACTCCGTTCCCTTCCAAGTCATGACATGCTTTCAGTGCTATGTTGGGTTTGATTTATGATGGAAGGAAAAAAAAAACACCTGAATGTGCCTTCAGATCAAAACTTGACTGAATGAAATGCAGGTCATAATTTGTGATCACCATGAAAATGTCTTGCCGGAGTTTATGCCAATCAGCCTGCGGCTTCGACTCCATTTGAAGATGCTGACTGACCTTCCACTGCTCTCCAATGATGACATTAGGACAGACACGTTAGAAGGGGAACAGGGTCACCCACAGTGCACCTATGCTGTCACACATGCAAACACGCGCTCACACACAAAATCACCAGCGGGCACACGCGCACATACACGGCGAAATGTGAGACTGTTCCTTTCTGGTTGCTTGCCGTTATAGGTGTGTGCGAGAAAGAAAGAGGGAGAGAGAGAGAGAGAGAGAGAGAGAGAGAGAGAGAGAGAGAGTGGGTCACTTCACTGGCTAACAAGTGTAGAAACAGAGTTAGGGACTTGGAGGGAGGTAGGGGTGCTTATACCTGCACAGTCTTTCTTTCCCCTCTCTCTCTCTCTCTCTCTCTGTAATGCACACACACACACACACACACACACACACACACACACACACACACACCCTCAGGGTATCGATTGCAACCACCGTTTCACCTTTGCCTCTATGACCTCCCAAACGATGTGTTTATTTAACGCCGCAAATACACATTTAAAGACCGCTGGCTGTCACACGCTCAGAAGGATCCAGTGGATGAATAAGGACCTTTCTCCAACATTTAACATAACCGTCATCCCGCAATGTGGTGACGGTTCAAGCATTCAATCTTGTCCATGGAACCGCGATTTATTTATTTATTTATTTATTTATTTATTTTTCTCGTTTGGGAACACAGAACAAAATGATCACTAAAACACGAGCATAAAGCGCACACTGAACATTTAAATTTGGGGTAAACTGTGAAAGACACGAGATTAAGACATCCTTTACCGATGCCCAGAGAGGAATTTCACATGTTCCAAGAAAATCATGACAATAATCATGACAACAAAACAATAATAATAAAAGACCCTCCAGGAGTCGGCACCTTGATCCGAGAAGCAAAATTGTCTGGGGCTTTGTGCCCACGGCAGGGTCACCCATGGCAAACAGGTCCTTGATGAGAGACCAAACTAAGCACGGCTCACGGACCCTTTTGTGATGAGTCACAATTTTTGGCTCACGCTTGCCTTTGCCCCGACACGGGTCCGGCCTTGTCCCACCGGCAGGTAGCCACGGGGACACGCTGGAGAGATTATGTCCCCCCCCCAGAAGATTTTGAAGACGTGGCTGGGGAGAGGGATGTCTGGGCCTCCCTGCTAAAGCCGCTGCCGCTGCCGCTGCCCCTGCGATACCGTTCCAGATAAGCGGGACAAAATGAATGAATAGTTGAAGAAATGAAATATCCCTTTTTAATATGCTGTGTCACCCATTGCAACAACTGCTTGCAACTCGCCCTTACACTGATCCCTCCAAATAGTGCTCCATCATGTATTTTTCGTCACTAATTTCACTTTCCTCTCTAGCAAATTCCCAGCCCTCACTATGTCTTCTCAACATCTCGTAGCACGACTGCATCCACAAACCGGGGCCCTTTATGGTATCTTTGTTTGTTCTGTAATTGCCCCTTCTCAAACACTGTTCTGTACTTGGTCTATTGGAAGTGCAATTGGTTGGGGGGGGGGGGTTGAAATGGAAAAAAAAAAACGAGAAACGCACACTGGCCCTACCCCTCCAATGGCCCAGATGATTCTTTTGCCTCTGTGACGTTTCCGATGTCAACTTATCTGGAGGTCAAAAGGGTCATGTTTATCAGCATTGAAAAAAGTTGACATTCCACACGTAACCACCCAACTCTTTCATTTCTCTTCATTTGTGCTGTCCCGCCCTCCTGCTCCTCCTCATGGCACCTCAGCTGATAACATTAGCCCCCTCCTCACCCCACAAGATGGAAGGGTATTAAGATATGCAACATAGACCTTTATGGATCTGCCAACCCTTTGATGAACTTCGCCAAGACTGACTCTGCAACACATTCTTGATGGTTTGGGTGTCATCTCCTTTACATATTCACAATTTGCCGGTGCACGGAACAAATTGATTCTTAGTGTTCCCATTTTTGTGATTTCTCCTGTCGTCGATATTAATTTATTGTTTTGTTGTGTGAATTATTTTTGCTCCAAGTACAGCGCTTTGTACACAGAGATGCTTGTTTTTGAGTGCTCGAGAAATACACTTGAGTTGAGTTGAGATTTCTTACACGGCCTTTTCAGACTCATTTGACCTCACGTTTATTTCCTTCGATTTTAAATAAATCAGCATGTATTGTATTGTAAATTCCTCAAGGTGCATTGGCCATGTGTCCTAATACTTTTATCACTGGTGCGTATTGCACAGTTTGTACGTTTGCATACAGTCTCCTCTTGGACGTTTGTGGCTGGGGCATCAGCCAGCTTGTAGCCAGGCAAGCCATCCATAGTGATTAGTAATAAAATTTTAATGAGGCCCCCATACATATGTCTAGCGGTCAGATTTACGAGGGCATTTATACAGGCGTGCTTCACGGTGCCAGCCTGGACAGCCAGGACGCACACACACACGCGCACGCACACACACACACACACACACACACACACACACACACACACACACACACACACACACACATTGAAGAAGAGACGGACACACACCCAGACAGTGTGTCTCATTCTGTCACAGTCTTGTTTAGCACTGCCACGGGGACCAGTACTGTCACAGCGCTGTCAGCTCTGGGTGCTCGGGGCCCTAAATGAAGGCATCAAGCGCTCTCATCCCCTGCTGTAATAAAAGCCAGTCAACAAGCCCCTGCTGCAGGCATCTCATAATGGGCTTTTTATTTCCGTTTGGGCGCCCCAGCCTAAAGAATTAAAGCCCAGTTTGGTGAATAGAGGACACGGTGGCCTCAAGGTCACCGGAAGACCTGCTGGCTACAAGAGTAAGTGTGCAGGGGGAAGCGTAAAAGAGTACGCGGTCGTGCTCTTGTGCTGTCGTGAGTTCAATCGGAACGGGTTATTTTGAACTCATCGGAACTGAGAGCACACTGTACGTGCGTTCCCATAAATCTACATGTATCTTCGAATAATGGACAGTAAAGACCATGTTGCAGGAACCCCCAAAAGTTGACGACGTGTTGGAACAGGCAATTAAATAATTACATGTTGACAAAAAGCTGTTAAACCAAGTCAGTGCTCGGGAGACGACTGATGTCGTCCGTTGTTTGGAGTAAAGCCCCTGTCACACCTTGACGATTTAGCCAGCGTATGCCGACGTAGGAAAAATTTGGCAAATACGCTGGCGTACGTCGAATAAGTTATGGGTAAGTTTTGTATACGTAACAGCACGCTGAAGCACGTTGGTATACGTCGGAAACGCCGAGGTCGTCGAAAAATTTTATGCATGCTAAAATTTCTCGGCGTATGTCAGCGTATGGCTATACGTCCCGTATACGCAGGCCATAAGTAATAGGTAAGTTATGCGATCGTTGCACACGTTCAAACACGTTAAGTGTAGGTTACTCATAAGTCCAAATACGTCGAGAATACCTACTAGCTGTTCTCCAACATCCGTGCCTTCGAACTTGGCGCTTGGACATGCTGACCAGGCTGTCACGCACGTAGTTGGCGAAGGCTGCAGTGGCTGTGATGGGCTGAGGCTGTGCGAGACCTTTGATGAGCTCCCCAGACTTTTCTTTGGCATGACGCTGATGTTGTTTGGTTTATTAATGACACAAGTCATAATGGCGTTTGATTGCTGCTTTAATAGCGTGAATAGCAACTCACAGTAACGATGGCAAGCCGCACCTTGCCTCTTGGGTTATACCATTTTAACTAGACGGGGGGATAGTCCCCAAACAGATGTTGGTACTGCAATGTCTAGTGCAGTTATGATTTGAAACGTCGAGCGCCAGCTCATTTATAGACTACGTCACGTGATCGCCGGCAATACGCTGCTGCACGCTATGCATAAATTAGACTATCGTTGGGCATAAGTTGTGTACGCCGGCAACACGCTAGGCATTCGTTGGAATAAGTTATCTATAAGTTATCGAAACGTTCTATATAATTTACTGATACGTTATGTATACGTCCAACCCGTTATGAATACGCTATGTATACGCCCAAAATTTAAAAAAAATTCGATAATTCAGCGTATGCCAGCGTTTTAGGGAAATTCTGATATGTCGGCATACGCTGGCTGAATCGTCAAGGTGTGACAGGGCCTTAACAGTTGTTGTTACATTTGACTTTAATTTAATCCCACTTGAAACATTTGTGGTGAAAATCGTAAATTCAGACACAAAGATGCCTTCCTATGCATGGCAATGACATGATGTGATCCAAAGTAGACGTCTCCATACCCATTAAGACAAAAATGCATGTTTCTCCCTACACCCCTGGCGATCGACTTGGGAAAAGTGCACGGGTTACCGGTCGATCACGATCGACGTACTGGGCACCGCTGCTAAAGATGTTAACTGTCACCCCGGTTATCGCCTTTTCCCCACCTGCCCCATTTAGAAAGGAACAGGAAACAAGATAAGATGGCAAAGGTCAGTGGATGCCACCACGGGAGAAAACAAACTGGTGGCCTGGATCAAAGCAATGTCGTGTGCATGTGTGTCTATGCGTTTGAGTGTGTGTGTGTGTGTGTGTGTGTGTGTGTGTGTGTGTGTGTATGCACGTGCATGTACTCCATGTGTCGGTATTCGGTAATGAGAGGAAAAATAACAGGGACAGACGACAGGTGTCTTGTTAGGTCAGAGTAAGCATGAAATGCATAGATGCACACACACACACACACACACACACACACACACATGCACACACACACCTGCATTCTGCCATCTGGTGATTCTCAAGAGAAACATCGAAGTGTTTTGTCTCGTCTCTGACATTCAACACGGTGAAAGTCCGAATCTAAACCATTAGACAGCAATTAGACAAACAGCTCGGATTGCAGTGGAAGCGAAAATGACGAGACACCACTTGGACACCATCAATACCTTGAAATCTCGTCATCAAATATTGTTTGCCATAACCAAGAATGCTTGAAAAGATACATCTGCATTTGGATTTTAGCCAAACTTAAAATGCATTTTTTTTTTTTTTTTTGCTTTTGTCACATGGAGTTGGCTCGAGGTTTGAATGACATTTTTTTGTCTTCACGGCATTTTTATGGTTTGAACCCATCCATCACTCTGCAGAGGAGGAACCGTGTCTGAGTTTAAAAAGAGTGATAAATATAAACAAGGACATAAATCACTTTCAGCCCCCCAAAAATAAATTAATAACATTCATCTAAAAAAAGATACAAATGCAAGGTGGGATTTAGTCTCGACTGAAATGAAACATTTTGATATCAATTTCAATATCTTATAATCAACAACATTATTTGCAGTGAAAGGCTGAGCACATTTGAGGCTGTCAAATTTTGAATTGATCAATATTCTTTGGGAAGAATCCATCCACATTTTGCCACTTTTCCTGCTCAGGGTCACGTGTATGCTGCAGCCCAGCCAAGCAGACTTTAAGCGGGAGGCGGATTCACCCTGTCTTGATTCTGTTTTTGTTGAGATTAGAAATGTTTTGGGGTTTTTTTGCCATTTACTGGGGTCAGATCGTTGTGATACTCTCATGCTTTTTTGGTGTGTTTTTGTTTCTGCTGATGTCACGTAGTTTTGTTTGTCATAGTGGTGGGGTTTGTTGTCAATTAACTTATCTTATTCTGGGAAATAAAACAAATGTGTGCAACTTTTCTGAGTCTTCACACCTGCATTTGCTACCATGCAGCCGAAAATAAGTGATTGTAAAAAACATGTCTTTTGTTCGAGTATAGGGCTCTATATTTGGAGACAGAGGATAAAAACTGCCGCATCTTGTTTTTTGTGCCGGTTCACATTTAGCGGGTTGGCGAATGTGGCAGACGGCTCTGTGACATACCGTTGCGTTTGGGCGCAAGGCACCCAACGATTCAGAGGCTGAAAGCAGACTACATTTTACAACTGTAAATGTCCGCTGTGATTGAGCAGCTGTCACCCACCTCTCACCGACAAGTCAGCCGGGATAAGATGCAGCTCCCTGCACCCTCGAACAAGAGCCGTCGAAAATGGACGAATTAAGGGATGTTTAATGCCGAGGTCAAATCATAGCGACCCTGTACAGTGAACGGGAGTAAAGTGACAATTTCACTTGTGAATTAAAAGAAGCCAGAAGACGCAGGAGGTTTCCTGTGACAAATGGGCCGAGGCGTACTAAGTGAATGTCTCTTGATAACATGAACCGGACTCCCTTTTAGGTGATACTTGACTTAATTGAGTGTGAAACCTTTGTCGCGATCAAGATCGAGGGATGTGTAAGGAGAAGAGATCGGTGGTGGAGGACGAAGGAGAGGACAGCGTGGAGAGCGGCAGGAGAGGAGAGAACATTCGCCGAAGATGGCGCTCGATGTGAATGAGTGCCGCTCAACAGATAGAGTGGTCCTATAGGCAGGTACCCTCCAAATGAACCTCCACCCCTCCCCTCGTATTAACCCCCATCCCCTGCACCCCCAGTAGAGTGAACCCCACCACTCTGTCATGCCATTACCTCCCTGTCTCTTTCATTATCTGCTGTGAACTCGGGCTAACCTCGCCGCGGCCATTCTTTATGTCACGGCTTGCAACGTGAGCTGTGATTTAGGCCCATCCAGTCCACCTAATTTGATTTCATCATCACGGGACGCAGCTCAAAGTATACGGGGGAGGCGGGTTGATGCCGCCGGAGCGGGGTTTAGGGTAGAGACCAGAAGATGGAGGTGACGGTGGTGGAGGGTTTCGGAAGGAAGCCAGCTCCCAGGAGGGAGTCAAATTGGAAAGTGTTCCCCGGATGACTTGAGGGAGCCGATGACGTAATCGAGACCTTTGTTACACGGCCATCATATTTGCCCTAAAACACGGAACCCTCTTAGCAGCCCCGATTGTCAGGCCACATTCAGATGAGAGGCACACGACCAATCGGGCGGGCGGGGAGACAGATTCATGAGGTCAGCGGACATATTGAAGTTGCCAGCAGTTACCGCCAGCTAGTTTAATGAGGGAACTGGCTTGGCTTACGTTGTCTGTTGCCCACACCGGCCAAGCGCAGTGATCGTGCTACCGCGTCGTCCCTTTCCGCGCAGAGACGTCTCCGTGCAAGATAACGAGAGGCGCCTCTTTGATCGGCTGCGTCGACTGCGTTCATGTCCACAATGATGCGAAGCCTTACCGTGACTCGGATTTTGTCCTTTCTTCTTTCGAGTCAATTTATTATGTATGCCGAGAGCAGCGAGTCTCGGTGGTCATCTATCCAGTGGACAATTAGCCAATACAAAACATCAAGTGACGCACCGACCCACACGTCCTCCCGGATTTGACGCAGGACGTTGCAAGGGAGTCATCAACAATTAGGCAAGGAGAAAGATGACAAAGCAAAGTGTATAGCGTAATTGGTCATTATCTTTCACTCGATATACCAATGGAAGATGCTTCCGCGGACTAGCCCAATTTAAACAGGGACGCGCGGATAAACGCAAACAGATGCCATTTCCGCTTCATACTTTCTGCCATCAATCAAACACAACGTTATTCATGTCACTCTGATAAAGCAATCGGTCCAAAAGTGTGGCTTTGTGCTGCGTCCATGTTTGTTTGCTTGTGTATTCGCGGGGGCGCCACACAGACAGGTACTTCCTGTACTCAAATGACAAAGATTCTTTGATGATAGAGTTCATGCAGAACACAACACAATGTTCCGTTCAAAGGAGATAACCCCCGTTGTGTTTATCGGACCAAATATTTCGGGTTCGAACAGGAGGGAAAAAAAATTAACTTAATATTATGATTGATACAAAATTTACTTTCATTGATTTCCAGAGAATTCAAGCCAATTTGGCATTGATCTCCAGTGGCATTGATCTTGCACCGATTCTTCCAAACTTGGGCTCATTTAATCGGTGTCACAATATATCCCCAATTTCGATACAGGGGTGGTTTGAAATTTTTGGGATCAAACCGAACCAACTTGGCGTAACCTCCAAAGTGGTACCATCTCAAGTTAACCTCGAAGGTTTTGGCCAGGTGGGATTCTGATTCGGGGTGACCATCTGACGTTGCTCACCGCGTTCCAAGGGAATGCTCAGGGACTTTTTGTGACTGCTCAGGCGCATGGAAAATGAGAGGGAACACGGCTCCCCTCGCCGCCGCCGCCGCCGGCCCCCGCTCTCCTTACTGTGGTGTAAACACAGATTGTTAGGTTAAGGGTTAAAAGTGTTGTGCTTAGATTCTCTCAGCGCTAATCTGATTTCTCGTCTCTTTGCGCGTCTATATTTATTTGGTTTTGTCAACACTCAGGTCTCCCTCTCTTGCGGTCTATGTCTCTCTGGCTAGCTCTCCTCTGCCAGCGTATTGATCGCTGCTAATGGATTGGCTCTGATTCCGGAGACGTCTAACATGCTTTCCTATCCTCTTATTTTCACCCGGGGAAATCAATGAGGAAAGGCCTGCAAATTTAGACAGGATCAGGTTTTCAGGAATTTACAGCCAAACGCAGCCCACCGCTGTTTATGAGGGGAGACGGTCAATGCGTGTTTGGATGTAGGCGAGTTACAGGCGAGAAGATGTTGTGCCGTTCAAAAAAAAAAAAAAATGTTTGCGGTGATTTTGTGGTGAACTCAGGCTGGTATTGATCCATTGCTGTGGACTTGATTGAGATTATGTGATGTGATTGCTTTTCCTGGCTGCCTTATTTGATCTCCCCAAAAATCTTTGGATGCAGACGTTATTTTTGACACTCTTGACACTTTTGATTATTGTGAGGCATTGAAGAATTGTTCACCACTTTGTATAGAAAACAGAGGAGAGATCACGTCACCTAGCAGAGGTGGGTATTCCGCCAGCACTCACGGAAGGTCCATCAGTCCGTCGCTGACGGACTCCCATTTTTCTGACGAATGACGACTGACGACAGACGAAGCACTGACACACGTGGATTTTCGGTCGTTTGGTTCGACTTGAAATAACGACGGACTGACGATGACGGTCGGGTGCCCAGGCCGGACCGGCAACATTTTGAATTGAGCACTCCCGCTTATTTGACGACATAAGCCGACTTCAGTCCGCCGCCAACTTTGTGCTTCTTGTGCAAAAAAATAAAAAAAAAATAAGAATAAGATTGTGGGTGTGCATTTTGGGTTAAGTTAATAACATCACTGACTTCATGGTGAGCACAAACACAGTCCAACCCGATCTATGCTAGAACATATAAGACACACACGCACACACACACACACACAAACAAGATCACACGGCGGGGATTTCAACAGAGTTGGAGGTCTCTGCTGCTCAAACAATGGCCGAAACCGTTTTGAATCTGAGAAGGCAATCAATGGCTAATGAGGAGTTTGAGAGTGTGTTCGTGTGTGGGCGCATGCGTGTGTGTGCGTGCGTGTGTATGTGTGTGTGCAAGACAGGGCAGAAGAGCCCAGCAGGTTTGAAACTCTATCCTGGGGCCAGATCATTTATAAATGGCAGGATATTGATGACTCCGGTGTGTGTGCGGCAGAAGGATTACGGCTCCCCCTTGAAGTGTGTGTTTGGAGGTGGGAAGATATCAATGTGCTCCCTGCCTCTTCACACAGCCGAGCAAATTGGAGAAGTTGTCAGGAGTCACAACACAAGGGGCCAGCCGGCTCGTGAAGTGGCTTGCAGGCAGGATGGCGCTCAGTTGAGTGCTGAACATGGGGGAAGATGAGCTTTGGGAAGCAGAATTAGTGCTGCATCGTGGAGCGGCAGGGAGACTTGATGACCTTTCTTGCATTCTGTGGAAAACGGACTTTTCCAATTCATTTCCGATTAAATGCATCTTACAGATGACAACACATTCCAAAACCGCGCAAACGCGACTGATCAAAAGATGACCCGACGTATGGTTGGCTGCAGGCTAATCGTAAGCGACGAAACCGCGAATGTTTACGTGGGCGGGCTGCGCAAACTCTGCTGGCATTTTCAGGCATTGCGCTTGATCACGGCATGTTCAAACGTTTCAACGGCTTTCTTGCATTGCCTTGTTTTTGACGACGTACCGCGCACAACGGCCTCCTCCTCCCCGTCGCTAGGGGAAGAACTTCTCTTGTCCAAATAGCTTCATCTTCGAAAGTCATGGCTGCACCTCAGCTCAGCTGCGTGTGTCGCTGTACGTTTGGTCAATTTGTGACTGTTACTTTCTGTAGGTTGCCAGTGGAAACCCGTACGGCACTCTTCTAATTGATGCTTACTCCACACCAATTGCTTGGAAATAAACGCGACTATTTAGCCTTAAATCATATGTGAGTAACCAAGACTGATTTAGCGTCATACGTCAACAATGCACACTAGACTAATGTAATAAGGATAGTGGGAGCCTTTTAGGCTAAGTAGTGGGTGAAATGGAGAGGATGGAGGTTTGTTCATGCCTAGCGGGCTGCTTTCAAGCTCACCCTCCACCCTCCCCCCACCCCTTGCCCCTTTCACTCTCACTCTCCCACACAGCTACACAGTGGCTGCTGCTTTGTCCTGTTGCACAAACATTCCCACAGAAAAGAGGCCGAAAACCATTTACTTTCTCTCCTCCCACTAAATACCTACCCCACTTGCCACCCCCTCCCCCCGTCAGCGGTTGGGTCAGAAAAGGGTGCCCCGCCTCACTTTCTCCCTCCTTGTCTTCACCCTGATTTCCCTCCCCCAATTTCACACAAACACACACACGCACGCACACACACATGGATACAAACATAGATGCACGTACAAAATGAACCCACCCGGTCAACAGCTGTACATGAGGTGACAAATTGGGGTCTTTGTCCGCTTAAAGGGGGGTGGGGGGAACCCCTACTTTGTGCACACATACATTGAGCCGCCCGCCTCTATTGTAGACGAAAGTTCCACGGCTCGACGGACAATGCAAGTTGCTCCTGATGTTTAAGAGGAGAAATATGGTGCTGCCTTTGTGGGAGGTAGAGAGCTTCAGTTCATTGAGAGATTGATATAGTGACGGGCAGATTAATGGGGCGAAGGACAGCGTTTTCAGAGATGGGCACAGAAAGGAGAGAGAGGAAAGAGCTGCAGGGAGTGGAAAAGTAAAAAAATAAAATTAAATAAAATCTATGCCGGAGAACTCATGGCATAGTGTGAGTCATGAACCGTCATGGAGGCGGAGGACCCCAAAAAGCAGGCAGGAGGTACATTGTAAATGGTACACTATTCTTCTCCTCAGCTCAAGCTATTCCAATTATTTTTAATATCTTCCTTTGCAGTAAAACTGTACGAAAGCTTTCAACTACGATACTTGTCGCAATGTTTTCAATGAGCTAAAGACATGCTCATGGAAATGAAGTGGATGATGTTAGTAAGACAGAAATCGACAACTCCCACCCCAACATTAAAACAGGCTGGGTCACAAATAAGTCTCGACCAAGCTCGTAAAACAGCCCAGAATAGGCCCGCGCTCTCACCACAGTCATCATTACACCGGTGGCCCGTCAGAATAGAAGTTTTAATTTCACAGGAATAGTAACACGTTGTGGAACATTGTTCATTCTATTAACAGGAGTTGGTAATCTCGCGTACCAGACATGTGTGTCTTTTTTTTGGGGGGGGGGGCACTATGAATATGAAGTCTGACCCTTCCTATGAAAAAAAAATACAAAATCTTGATGCAAGACAAACAGATCTGTCCTGACTCACCACAGGTTCGCAAACGCAAGAACAGGCATGTGATTGTTCACACAAACAGATATAGAAGCTGCCGAAACCGCCGAATGCACCCAGGATTATTTCTGGCAAAGATATTTGCATAAATGCAAATAGATGAATGTGGCACATGGAATTTATTTTTTTTTTTTTGTCACACCCTGAGACAAAAACGAGATGGCTGATTTTGTGTCTTGAAATGGTGCAAAGCAGTGACAGTGTCGGGCTCTTGAGATCTTTTTTGGGGGGTGACACATTATCTAGTCACTATTGCAATTTGGAATCTTATGTCTGACGTGGAGCCAGTCATAAGAAGGAGTCGTGCCATTTCACTTGACAAAGCAGTTGCATCCGTTCATTGCTGTGCAGTGTGACTATTGGCCAGAATGCTTTTCTGGGTCTTACCTCCCAAGTCTTTAAAACTCTGTGATATATTTGTTTGCTGCTTTCACCAACACCTCCAATTCCATCACTTCAAACTTCATTTGACGCTTGCTGCGCTCTCCCAAATGTTTACTGGTGAATACCATCAGAGCGACATAAAGCGTGAAACCCTCCTATTCAATGTGGTGGACTCCAACCGCATTTTCCACCCATTATCTGTAGAGTAAACATGCAATTTAGCATCTGCTATTTGGGATCTCACCAGAGGATCGCAATCTCTGTCGATCACGTGAAACACAAAAACAGAGCGCACAACCCGAACACACAATTTAGCACCCACAATTTGAGATCTTATCGAATCAGACGATTTGTGTTTGACCTTCGGATTGAGATCGACTGCCGTTACAATCCTGTTCTGTGTTTCCGTGACACAAAAATTGCTGGGAAAAAAAAGACTTTTCAAATCAGTTATGGACCAGCATCACGTAAAGTCCTGAAACTCAGGATGCTCGAAAACACATATGCGTGAGGTGGTGGGCTGACCCCCGGGGTGAAACAGCCAAGCGTTTGACAGACTCCACCTCTTCACTTGTTAACTTGCTAATTAGACCTCACAGTCACTTCAGGGGACCGGACAATAGACTGCTGGCTGAGGATTGCGCATGCAACAGCAACCCCCCCGTAACACACACACAGACACACATTAACCCAAAAAGCTAACAACCCCCCCATATACACTCTACCAATGTGACCACCTGCCCCCGCATTTGTACTCCAAGTGCGTTCACTGACTGCATGTGCTTCTATGTGCAGCACAAGTTGGTCATTTGAGGTTTGGTTGTTGTGCGCATGTGTGTGTGTGTGTGTTGTGTGTCAGGGGGGGTTGGGGTCAGGTTGCTGCGGTAACAGGGGTAGAGAGGCAGGATTGATATGTAAGGTGAATGATGTGGTTCCCGCTCTCTATATGCTTCTCTCTCTGCTCAGCCTCCAAAAATAATCAGTGTGTATGCATGTGTGTGTGTGTGTGTGTGTGTGTGTGTGTGTGTGTGCGAGCGAGCGTTTGACGTGTACATGTGTATGGTGGCTGCATGTGTGCGTGTTTGCCTAGTGGTCTCCAGATCGGGGCTAAACGGGGTTAAACATCTATGTTAGAGTCCCTTTCTCCGAGTTGTGTCATTAGCCCGCAGCTTAGAGGGCTATTACTGACACAGCTGCTGCTTGCTGGGTAAACACACACATGCACGCACTCTGTGGTATAGCAAGCTGCCCACCGGGATTGTGCACGCTGTCTGTTTGTGAAACACCCTTGCCAAATATCACAAGGCTAAAAAACAGAGAATGTCCAACTGGCATCGCGTTGCTGCCTATGTGCTTGTGTATGTGAGGGTATTTGCGTGCGAAAGAGCTCGTGGGCAAAATTCACCAACTCGAACAACAGAAAGTCCCAGCATGTCATGTTTGCCTTGATTCATGCACCATACACATTTAATAAAACCCTCACATGCACACATATTGATAACCTACATCAGGATGTGTCTTTATTACTCTTTAGGCATGGCAAAAATAACCACAATCATTTTTTGAATACATGTATTTTTCAAGGAGTTGGTGACACGTCCACGATGGTGGACGAGGTGAATTTGAACAAGACGGTCATGAAATAATATTGTAAATACTAAAAACATTCGAGTTTGATCTTTAATTCAACTGTCACTTCAAACTGTCATTGGAACGATAACTATGCATTCTGTAAAATGTATATTACATTTGGATTGCGCCACAGTTTTCTGGTCACGTTTTGTATTTTTTTTCATGGAAGTAGTGTTTTGGTTTCTACTAATATCCACGGTTTGTTCTAGACGGGTTTTGGGTCCACTTGTCCTTTTGAGAAAAGCTATTTTCCTTTATTTGTCCCTTGCCTTTTGCAAGCGTTTTTGGTACCCCTCCTTTTAATCTAGTTTATTGTAACTAGCATCATCAGTTGTACTTTGCCGATCTCGCGACATTTTTTTTTGTCCAAAATATTTGATGTCAGAACTTTTCTCAGAGTCTTCCTTTTGTAGAGTCCGATTTCATCCTGATCTTTCCGGACATCATGACAATTCTGAGGTATTGATGGGAAAACTGAGCAATATTGAAACGTTTGATAAATATCTGCTGTTCTGACATTTTGTGACTACTCTTGTATTGGCCAAAATAATCCTCTGGTTAATTATATATATATATGTATATACACACACACATACACACACATACACTGTATATAAATATATCAATTGGTCTCACATAATATGTTTGTGACTTTTTTGAGCCTGTGAGCATCTGGGATCACCCTGGGTAGTCTGTGTGTTAAATAAATGAATGGTGCGTTTGGCCCATGTGCTAACCATGTTAGAATAACATGCGCAGATCTGGCCCCACCGGACCGCACCGAAGCCTGACGCAGGGCTCTTCCGCAAGGTCGCTCCCTCGGGTGAAAGCCGGGCTCCATTCAGGGCCTTGTATATTTTCCCCTGGCCGCCTCTTTGTTTTCGCTAAGCTTAGATCAAAGTCTCTCCACCGTTTCCCATCCAGCCAGTCTGTTTTTTCATCAGAGCCACCAAGGTTGAGAGAAGAATGGATGCTGTGGAAGGTGTAAAGTATTTGTGTGTCAATCTGAAACAACTGGCTACAGTTCTGAGGGTTGTGGCTTTCATGATAGCATGGAGGAGAAGAAGACAAGATAAACAGTCGGAAAAAACGGTCCAGGCTGTCCAGTTTTCCAGTCATTCAATCAGATTTGATGGCACTGCAACAGAGGACCCTGAAATGGTTAGGTAGCTCCCGCCCAAAATAAATAAATAAAGGAAAACATGTTTTTAAATCCAAACTAGAATTGGGAATCTGAAACAATGTTCCAAGGCATTGGCTCATATGTCGGATGGCTCCGCTGTTTTACGAACTTGCATCAAAAGCCAATTTCACCATCGCGCGGAGCCTTGATGAAATCTTTGAGTCCGCCCAAAATGTACCATCTTGTTATCCCCTCCCATTAGCATGTGTGTTTTTGTCTGACTGCGTGGCTGCCAAGCTCATGAGGCACGGCTTATTGGAACAGGGGCCCGTTCCAACCACAACATGAGCTTGTATCATTTCTAATTACATTTTGGTCTACTGTGCTGCACTCCGTAAACAGATTTTGCCCATTGAAAGAAGCAGCAGAGTGAACTGCTCATCCGGCTGTCCAAATACATGATATCTCTCTATTGGTGGTTGAACAACACGCACGCACGCACGCACTCGCACACACTTGGATGTTTTGGTTTCTCGACCTTCTTCCGACAAGCCGCTTGCGTCAGTGACCCCACGTCTATCCCTCCCCTCCTTTCGTCTTTTACTGACTTTGGCTGGCATCTGTTGAGCTGCTAAAGAGAAAAGGAATATGCACGCACACACGTGTTTGTGTGTGTGAATGTGTTGGTCCTGCCGGGTTGAATTTGAACAAGCCGATGCCTGTTCTGCCCCGGTGGCCTATGAAATGAGAAAGGCAGCCACTGTGTTGCAGACCTCCACTGATAAATCTACCAGGGTTACCCCTCCGCGTGTGAATCCGTGTTGGTGTCTGCGTGCGTTCACTGCATATGCATATGTGTGCACGCGTGTAACTCGCGCGTCTGCGAACGGCGATCGCCCGTGTTTGCGTCTTGAACTTGTAACGCTCGGATAGCGATTTGGTTCGACACACAGACACTTCAAAGACTGTGCGGATAACGCGGACGTGCCCGTGCCCCGTGCGGTGTAATCTCGTATCATCGCTTCAAATGCGTGACATTAAAACACAGCGCGGTGGATTCTTCTGCAGAAATTGCTTTTCATGCTCCTTCTTATTTTCTCTCATTTCCATCCATGTGCACATATTTGTCCCCGGAGGATTGGAGGTCATGTTACTGATCTATGGAGCGTTCAAAGATAACAAACTGGGGCCGAGCGCAATGTCGAGTGGGCATGCACATGACAGTAGGGCCAGATATCAAAGACATGAAGTCACTTGTAACACACCACTTTGACCAGAAATCGTATATGCAGTCAAACCCGCTGACCTACATAAGGCATCTCTACGTTCTAACGGTAGTTCGTTGTACCCATTTCCAACAAAATGGACGCCAACTACAATGTAGAATACAGTATGGGACGATTGTCAAAACCGTCGGTGTTCGTTGTAAGCAAATGGAAAATGAATTACGTGAAATCGGGACTTTGAAATGTGAACGTTATGCTATAAGGGTGAAAACGGAAACGGGGTATGTTGAAAAAAAGTTTTAGCCGTGTATATACATTTGGGGAAAATGATGCAGATGACTGCAGTCTAGAATCTAGAGCACGGGCCAAGGAATTTATGTTAAATTAAAGGAATTAAAGTTTGTGAAACTGATTTTCATTGTCTGAGTCACTGTCTACCCCCGCGCAGTTATAATGGCACCGCCTGTGTTTACATCCTCCATGAATCAGGAAATGCTGTACACAAACATCAACGCAGTGCCCAGTGATCATTTCCAACTTGAAGGAACCACACAAACTAAATGAAATACTCAACACGGATAATAGCACATTACATTGATTTGATTTTTGGTTTTTGTAAATGAGTGATCAAACATCATCGCTATACGTGTGAGCATCCTTGTTGCATTTAGCAAATAAGACACTTTCTGCATTTGGAGTGCAAAAAGGGGATGTATCAGTGATTCATTGTGGGAGGGAATTTGCAGACAAACTTGGCGGCGGCGCATTCACCGGCGTGAATTATAAACCAGTGTGTAGTTGCGACGGCATTTTTAACGTCGCTGGAGCAACTCCACCGCGGCATGAGGAATTCCACGACCGCAGTGCCTCTCAGCGAGGGGCTCGTTCAACAAAGCAAATATTGTCATGTACACATACAAACAAATAATGAATGCACATTGCCGGCGCGGATCAGATAGCTCTCTCATGGTCTCTCGTACACAAGGCAAAGGGGAGAGATGGTAAGCAAGACATTTTTTTATGAGCACGGGCCGCTTCCTAGCCTGCCATAATTCAACTCTTAAATAACTGTGTGCATGTATGCGCGCGCGTGTGTGTGTGTGTGTGTGCGAACGTGTAAAACACAGCTTCAGACATTATCCTCAAGTCGTGACAGCTGTAATTGTGGAGCACAATAAAATGTCTGCAGGGTGACACCTCTAACCACCTTCTATTAACACACACTTACACCATCCCCCATTCCCTCCTGAGCTCTCATTCATGCGCGTGCACACACACACACACACACACACACACACACACACATCCGCGAACACCCACACACTCACAGCAAGATGGTTTCGCCGTGGCCAAACAGGAGAATGCCATCTCCCGGCCCATCAAAGCTGAGTGCTTTCAGCAGGTCCCACTAATGTGTGTATGTTGATGTCTTGATTATATGCGTCAACGTATACTTTTAGTATTCAACAGATACTCGAGTTAAGTGCGCAAAAGAGAAAAAAAAAAGTGCAGATTGTGGGGCTGCCGATATAGTTTTCCCGTTTCCATCCTTTGTTATTGCTACAAGTGTCTCAATAGCAAAATTGGGTTTTCTTATTTATTTATTTGTTTTTTTGTATTTTCTTTGTGCAGTTGTTGTAAACCCCTGATTCAAAACATGGGTGGTCCGAGCAAGATTTGGGAGACTGGAGTTGAATCTGCGACAAAAAGCAGAAAAGTAGAAAATAAGAATTTGGATACAATGGATACACTCGAGCATTCGTGACTTTATTCACGCTGCCAGAGAAAGGTGACGAACAGTGCTTGGTGTTGTAGCAATGCTACATTCCCTGTAAAAAGATGAACAAAAATAAAAGAAATTTAAATTAGTGTTCGACTGGTTAGCACATCCATAACGGAACACCTAAAATTGTCGGTAGGTGTGATGGTGAGTGCCAATACTTTAGTTTGTCTATGTGTGCCCTGTGAGTGGCTGGCAACCATTTGAGGGTGGAGCTCGCCTCCTGGCCGAAGACGGCTGGAATCGGCTCCGGCACGCCCGCGAACCTTGTGAGGAGAAGTGGTTCATGCATGGATGTATAAATGAAGTTCACTTTAAACAGCCACCACATTAAAAAGCATATCGGCCCAATCAAAAAAAAACAAAAAAACAAACAAACAACTCACTGATAGTGTCAATTGAAGATCATTATTGCCTCCGTAAAAAGTGATTTTCATTGAGCTCATTGGATTATGCAGGCGCACCTAAAAGTTTACGGGCACACGCGCACGCGCACACGCACACGCACACACGGCGGTGTCCATCCACACAGCACTAATCTGTGTAGCCAATAAGCAAGCAAAGTCTTCAGTTGTGAACAAAGGGCAGCTTGGCTATTATAGATCCTTCCTCTTCTCTCTTCTCATAAAATCACTTTTTGCTTTCAGGATCACAAGCGCCCCCCAAAAAAACCCTCCACCCGTATGAACTCTGGGAAAGGTATCAACACGTTGAAACCTTCCCGATTCAATTGGCCTCTCTTCCTCCTTTCTCTGCCCTGCTCTCAGTGCCTTCAGGTTGTCACAGCACATGTCAGGCCTTAATGCTTTCCAATCTTCTCCCCAACACACACTGTCGCCTTTCATTTACAGGCCTGCTGACAGGGATGACCACCATCTGCACTCCTTCATCCTGCCCGCTCTTCCCTTCACCAACGTCTGCCTCGCCTGTGCTCACAAGTCATTAGCTCTCCTTTGAACCATTTGCCATCTTTAGGGATTCGCTCCGAGGTACGCGTTTCAGATCTTGTGGATTTTTCCTCCCGTAAGCGTCCACTCATTTTCCCACCGTGCTCACCGATGCTCCGAACAAATCCAATGCTCTTTGTAGTTGCGGACCTGCCTCCTCGTCTGTTTGTCCCTCCCGCTGTTTTCACTTTTAACAGCTTTCTATCTATTTGTCTCAGTGTCAGCGTTGGACACTTCAGGCCGCCACTTTAGCTCCCTATCCCCATTGTGCTTTCCCAGCCTGCCACGCTGGGTTTGCAATTGCCCAACAAGAGTAAACACTAGTTGCCGGGCATCAATCACACCTCACGCACGCACACGCATGCACGGACGGGCACGTCTCGAGAGAGAGAAAGACAGAGAGGGAGGGAGATAGGGCGGGCTTCCAATTTCACCCCCCCACCCCAACAATTGAACAACAGAATAACAATCTAAAATGAGACAATATGCCGTGGCGTAATGGCGCCTGATATCCAAGAGAAAACATACTGCAGAAAGCTAACAATAAAATATATTACAATAGGGGGATGGGAGGGGGTGAAGTATTTCTCCCACAGCAAGTCATAATTCATTCCGCCAACCGTGCGACTGTTTGTGATCTTTCGATGTCCCTAACATAAACACGACGACTATTCCTTTCTGTTTACTGCTTCTTTTATTGATCGGCGGATTCTGTTGATTTCAACTTGCAAACCAGTGTCAGAAGGGGCACACCGATTATCTTGAGTCGCGCACACGTCTGATGGAGTTAATTTGCTCACGGCTCGCAGTCAGGTCTGCCTCTGTGCGGCCCGCTCCCAAATGGGCCGAAGCCCGGTACCGGTCCGCGGACCGGTGGTTGGGGACCCCCGGTGTACACCATTGCCCTATACCCAGGAACACACACAAATGAGCACACTTAAAAATATATACGTGTGTGTGTTTGTGTGTGTGTGTGTGTGTGTGTGTGTGTGTGTGTGTGTGTGTGTGTGTGTGTGTGTGTGTGTGTGTGTGTGTGTGAGAGAGAGACAGTGGCTCTGCCTTGCCCATTAAATCAGTCCTGTGCTAATTGGTAGGAACAACAGCAACACTTTGGCAGTATATAATGTTTTATGTCGGTTTCTTTATCACCATCTTTTAATGTTTGCCGCCATACGCGTGAGGTCGTCTTCCCGGCTTTATGTCTATGTTCCGCTCGAGTGTGTGTATATCCTGGATGATGACCCTAATGAGATGACGATGATGATGAGAGGGGACTGAAAATGCGCAGAGGCACAACAGCACGATAAGCTTCTTAACGATAATCGCGCTCCGTGTGTGTGTGTGTGTGTGTGTGTGTGTGCGTGTGTGAGATCGGGCGTACGCATGTGGAGTGAGTGTGTCCCTCTCTCGCCTCTTCACAAGCGAAACACAATCAACGCGGCTCTCATTTGCTATCAGTAATTAGAATGCTAATTAGCCCCTGGGAGCTAACGGGAACTAGTGTATTACAAGGGCTTGATTAGGGCTGTGATATTCCTACGGGAGGGATTTCGACTTGCGCGCTATTGGCTGAAACACCTGTCAGTTCAGACCTCCATCCAGTTGGGTGTGATTACCACTGATTAGATTGAATTAGTCAGCGGGATAAGATTTACAGGGCAGCAGCCGAGGTCCGACTCTCGTTAACGAGATGCCGCAGAGATGTGTATGTTTCTGGAAGATGAGGAACCTCAAAGACAATTCTTCTCAGTTGTCTTTCAAGTCAAAATCTCCCTATAATGTATGCAGTATATTTGAATACTTGAGGCACCGTTTACACATATGTATGAAGTGAGAAGTCTTTTCACCATCTCACCCTACTACCAAGCCTGAGTCCAGAGAAGAACCACAATAATCCCTGTCGGGGCGAGCCAAATATTTGGGAGCCATGCTTTGTCTGGTCCCTCCCCTCTGTCCTACGAGAGATGCTCTTGAGTGACCCCACCGGGGGCGAAAGCACCTGACAACTTAGCTCAGAGGATCATTGGAACACAAACGCCTTCAGCACGGTTCGAAGGCAGCGCAAGGAGGACATGTTTAATTTTGGGTATGCATTCCGCACTCCGTGCCGTATTACTCTTTGGGCCGCACAGATTCCTAAGGACATAATTAAACACGCACATGTTAAAATGAATATCATATCAGATGTAATTTTCTCCTCCATTCAGCCATCAACACGAGACACTGTGAGAAGACGCACGCACTCGGCATAACTCATGCGTGAAGGCAGAGGCCGGCAGACACTCACGTACACCCTGCAGACGGATCACCTTCGATTGGAATAAGACACGTCAGTGTGGTGTCATTGCAGGGGAAGATACCAAGTGCTGGCTGATGACGAGCAATGTTACAGTCTAATACAAATCTGTGTGTGTCTGGATGTGTGTGCATGTTTTGTACTTTTTTGTCTTCAGGACACACTAACTGAATTCTGACGACACACTCCTGCTCCATTATGTAGCTGCTTAACACACTCTCTCTCTCTCTCTCTCACACACACACACACTTCCAGTCAATTCCTTTTTCGCATCAAAACTCTTCAATATTTCAGAAGACCCTCCTTATTCCATGACTACTTTACTAAAAATTGTGTTTTTGAGTGTGTGTGTGTGTGTGTTTGAATACTCTTACTGTATTCAAGAGCATGGAAACAGGCTCCTTAAGAAGGGAGAAAAGAAATCCATCTCGGCTGGGGTCGGGGGGGGGGTGTCAAAATGCGAGAAAAAATACTGGATGTGATGAAATGCTTCAGGCAAAGGAAAGGGGAAGACAAGAAAAAGGAATGAGGTCCTTAAGGGGAGAATCTATGAGGCTTAGGGTTCATAGGTTGGTGTGTGTGTGGCTCCAGAACGACCTCACCACAACCATCAACACATCAACACTTCCTGTAAGTGTGTCCATTTTGAAAAAAAAAATCTATCTATAATATATATATTCAGTCAGTTTAGCACGTTTTTATCGACATTAATTTAAATGAATTTTATCGGGATCAAAAATTTTCTCGCGAGATTAACGCGGCAGACGTCACAGCGGATGTGACGTTGCTCTATAAATAAACCAGAAACAAAACATCAAGCGCGCTGCACAAGTCCACGCACGTTTGTTTTGCCAGCCACGGCAGCGCGAGACACCGAAAACGGATATTTAAATAGTTTATGAATGGAAAGTTTACTTTTGAAAAGTTGCCAGATTGTTCCACTGACAAGACCAAAGTGACCTGGATGTTTTGCAGTCGTAAACTGAGCTATCATCATAGCACGTCGTAGTTGTAGTTCTTTTGTTCGATTCGACTTTATGTTTGTGTTGAATGGTTTCTTATGTTTAAAACAATGAATAATGATGACGATAATGATACATAGTGAAATCAGGGTTGATTACATTATTTATTAAACGTATTGTTACATAAAGGTATTCATAATGTCAATTATATACATATTTACATTGCGATGCAGAAAGATAGATATTTTAATTTTTTACTGCATTCATGTGTAGTTTAGGTTATTACCTGCTTCTGATACTTCTGTTACAACTACTACTACTCCTACTTCTGCTGCAAAGTGCTCCAATAAATGATCCAAAAACTACAGAACGAGAGATCCTTCCATGCTGACCGACAATCCCTAACTGAACAACCATTACTGATTGCCAGCGAGAGCCTCCATTACAAGAATCCGAAATGATGTCGACACAAAACCGTAGAGAGACTTCCGAGCAAGAAGGACCAACAGAATCAGCATAGCCTGACTGCTGTGTTCAAAGCAAATTTGAGAAAAACGAAGTATGCAACCATGGCTTAAATCCATTATAGGCTGAGTACTAGTTTACCTTAGATGTGCACTTTATAATGTTATATTGCGCTGTTTTGATTCCCTAAAAAGAGCTGTTCAAGCAGCTGTTGTGTGACAAAATATTGTTTTCACTGTTGTTGATGGACAGTAATATTGTGTGAGAGATAATGTGTGAATAACTGCTCCAAGTGAAAAATGTTCATGTAAAATTGAAAATCAAAATTGTTATTTCAGTAAATATTTGCATTTTGCACATAGAAAACTGATTCATGATTCCATGTTGATGAGAGCATTAAAATGGGGGAAAATAGGACAAAAAATATAAAAGGAAATTCAGAAACGATAAAAAATGAGTGAGTAATCATGATTAATTTTTAGTTAATTTGAGTTAATTATGACAGTTGAGTTTTTAATTAGATTAAATATTTTAATCGTTTGACAGCTCTAATATATATATATATATATATATAAAATTCACAACCAGTAAGACATCTGTTTAAAAAAAAATCAAAAATCAATGAATAAAAGAAAACAGAAAGCGAGAAAAGTATGTAAGTATGCTAATGTGTGTTTTTGACAAGCTTCTCACACTGTTACATATTTAATTTCTTGCCAGTCCTGCATATAGACCACTCATTTAAAAACGTCTCACTCACACGTATGTGCACATGCCCCCCACACACACACGCACCCGGTGGTTCCTGGCTTGTGAGAGGGAAACATCATCATTCTTGTCCCCCAGACAACTGATCAGTGATCAGATATGACTGTTGTCCCTTCAAGGAATTACACACATCTAGTGTGTGGATGTAGGAATCACACAAATCAAGTGTGCGGATGTAAACAAAGTGTACGCTGCAAGTGTGATACAGGAATAACTTTACTGAAGAAAGCTATCAGTTCACGTGTCTGTAAGTTTTCCCCTTTGTCCATTTTTTTTCCCCCCTGGTTGATATTGTGCCTCTTCTACAAACGATTCTGACTCGCTATAACAGATACGATAAGAACTTTTTTTTTATTCTTTGGCATTGTGCTTGCAAGTGTAATCATCTGTTGGGATGGAAGGAACTCCCTGAAAAAAACTATTTTTTTTTTTGCGTACCGTGTGGAGAAAATACAGAAGAGAAAAGTAATGATTGCAGGAAGAAACGCTTTTACGTCTGGAAAGGGACAGTGACTCTGCCATCAAATTCCTTGTTTGTGGCTCTTTGAGCCATTTCTGCAACAGCTGAGTCGCTCGCCTCAACTTTGGGCCGAGCCTTGGAAGAAGGTTCACACCGGTGCACGTCTGACTAAGCGCGAGAGTCCGTACGTGTGAGAACGAGCGCTCGAGCAAGAGCTCTTACAATTAAAGCTGAGTGTGAGGCTTTCAGGCCAGGCTGATCTTCTGTAACCAAGCCCCCGTTGAGTGGCCTGGGACCATTTTAACAACCAGCCACACAAGTTGAGGCCATTTCTCATGGTGACTTCATAAAAGTCTGAACACCCCCCCGCCCCCCAACCCCATCCCCCTGCCCACACTTGACACTTAAACTCCCTCTGTTCACCTCCTTTGCGCATGTGGATGCGTGTTCGCGTTTGCGTGTGCATGCGCGCAAAAGAGGCAAAGGAAAGAAGGAACGAATGACTGATGTTGAAGCCCAACCAAATCCGAGCAGACAAAACTTTAATAAGAACAAGAAATTCAAATGATTACTTTTAGTTCAATATTTTTTTTTCCATGAATGACCGTAAGTGATTTAACATGATTTATTTCCTCTAATCCCCCAAATATAGACGAATACGTGAAGAAAGGCTGGGACACCGCAGGGCGGACACACTCCATATATTATCTAATCATGAGCGAGGTGACTTATAACAGCAGTATGAGGAAAAACAATAATAATAATACAACACATGTGTCGGTTAAAAAGTGGAGCCTACCACTGCTCAACTGCTCCTTGTAGACCAATAAAAAGCAAATGCTAGATGGAGCCATCGAAAGAGAGAGCGAGAGAGAGAGAGAGGCGGAGGAAGCAAGCACAGCCGACAACTCATCAAGAATATGATCAAGTGAGGCGGGACACAGATGGGAGAGCAGGAAGAACACCGAGATGCTCATTAAGAGATAATGAGAGCTGCGATTATTCCGCTAACATATGAGACTTGCGATGATGGAAAATAGCGGAGGATGCCCGCGCTGTTGTTTCGATTTCCATGTGGCGGGTGAAGCACCGGTGCGCCTTGAGCACCAGAGGCCACCTCCTGCTAACGGCTCCCGCTTGGGTTGTAAATTCAACTCCCTAAACAGGAGCGACGGGAAGTGGTGCGCGAAGACAGAGCGACGGGTGAAAAACAAGGCGCCGACGGACGGGGGGGCTCGGTCGGCGGGTCGCCGTTGCTTAACGGGTATCTCGATTGCTCAGCCAACTGATATATCGGCGGATGCGTTTTTGGCTCGGAGGCCTGGGAGCCTTTTGGGGGTCGCGGTCAGTCAGATACTGACGGACAGATGTGGAGAAAGGTGAAAATGTCGGTGACCGCTCTGGTTTGACCATTAGCGGCGGCTCAGCGAGTCGTCGGAGCGACGGGCCTCGGAGGGGCAGCGTGCAGAAGCGAGAGGCTTCGTCTTTTGCTCAGCCAATGGCTTCCCCAGATGGCCGCGGGTCAAGCGGGAAGTCGGAAGTCAGGGTCAGCCAACGAAAATGAGACCTTGCTTTTCCCACTGACCTGTGACAACATCCTGTCGGGGAAAACAGACCGACACACCGGGTGTGTCTTTTTCACAACGTTTTTGTGGCATGTTTTTCTTTTTGGATGTTGGGTGTCGGTTGTCAACACACTTAAACACACTCACAAAAAAAAACACACAGCTTATAATTATGAGGGCGAAAACAATAATGTAAGTTGGAACACCACATTCTAGAATGGAGGGAATGACAATTTTCTCAACAGAGATACTTTGATACTTTGCCGAATTGCCCAACTCAAACTTTTTCGCCTTGAAAGTTTGGGTTCACTGGACATTTTTCTTCAGACACGCCGAAACATCTCCACCTGCAAGGAATCACTGGTATCGTATGCCGTCGCAAACGCATGTTTAGCCTTTGCTTCTTGTTCTTTATGACCCAGAAAAGCAGCCTGGGATCCCATTAACAGGCCTGATGGCATTTTTATCCATTTTTTTTTATTAAATTCGGCGTGTCCATTCAAAATGAAACAAAATGAGCAGTGAAGTAATCCTGACAGTGCGCCATTAAACGGAGCATCAACTACAATGAAGTGAGACAAAGGAGGGTGTCTCTCTTTCTGTCAATGAATTCCCCTCCTGTTTATTTCCTCCCTCTGTTTCAAGCAACGTTAGTAAATCTCGTCAAGTAAAGTTGACCTGGGGCGACCATCCCATTGACAAAATGGGTGTGCCCGTAAAGGTACAACGATTTCCTTTTTTTTCCAAGTGTAGATCAGCGATTTGTAATCGGGGTGCCGGTTGACTCGAATGTGCAGCGAAAGATCATCACAGCAATGAGGGAAATGATCTAAAAGCCCAAAGACTTCTTGAAATGGGTGCCTTGGTTCAAGCAAGTCTGGGCAGACGCCAGTGTAGATAAATACGGCGGGACAATATCGGAAATAGTTTCGAGTTCGCCACGTCGCTTTTGGAATGTGTGTGTCCATCTGTGTGCTCAGAATGGCATCTTTCCTGGAGCCACGTTCTTTCGCTCGCTCGATTTCATTCCGCCTTTGAGCCTCTTCCTGGCTGACTTTGAACCAAGATCAGAGGCGGCCATTTTTTTCTCTTTTTTTTTTTTTTGCTCAAATGCTTCATTTCATTTTTTCCCCATTTACGTAGTTCTGTAGTCCAGATAGGGTTTTTTTTCCCCCTTCTTTCAGGATTTCATCAAAACGCTTGCATAGGAATGAATACTGTCGTGCCGCGGGAGCGAACCAAAGGCAATAGCGTGACGAGACGTGTGAACGCACGGGCTGTTGAAATTCCATTTCAAGGAATTACAATAAACAGGCCAATCTGTCATTTGTCAGGGTTTGTCTTTCTTAGTGTGTCTTTAAACAAAATGAAAGAGCAAAAAAATAAAAAATAAATAAAAAACCCAAACAAACTTAACTGCTAGCATTTACACCTGACAGGAGCCATCTCAATTGGCACGTGCAAACTAACAGACACATCCACGTGCACGCAGAGGGGAAAACAGGCAGCGGCCGTCCAACAACCAGAGCAATTTTCTGTAAATTTCACCATTAAAAAAAAAAAAAAAAAACGTTTTAAAGGACACACATTGATGTACACACATACACAGACAAGGTTGGTTGTATATATTGTGCAGCTATCATATAGTTGCTGTCAAGGCCCCCCACCAATTATGACCATTAGAAGTCCCATCATGTCACTAGTTGTCCCTGCTGCGCCAGCCCACACACCTCCCTCTCAGAGACCAGAACCTATAATCCAAACTCACTTTGCTCCCATCACAAACAAAGACACACATACACAAACGCGCGTGCGCGCTAACACTCGCAAACTGCTTCATCTATTCTGGCTTTCTTCCACATCATTTTTTTGACGCAGGCAAATTGACATTCTGAGGTATAAATAACGGAAAGTTTCTCAATGTCTGGACAAAGTGTCCGAGGGCATGTCAAATACCCAGCAAGCCCGCCTTCTCGTGTCGAACATCCGACGACTACCGTTGTTATTTTTAAATAGTGTTTCGTCTGCTATATGGTTTTCATCCGCGGTCTTCGCTTGCTCATCTGCCATCTGTGCGGTTCAAGCACTTTTGGCGCCATTTGCATTGACGAAATGGCCATTGCAGTTAAAAGTGGGGTGGGTGGCTACGCAAAGAGATGAGCTCCACAGACGACGATTGATGTTCGAGTACACTTCCTCTGTAGCATCAGACGAGGGGGGGGGGGGGGATGTTTATTTTAAGGGGTTGCAGGAAGCTATTAGCTCTGCAGTCACTGTGCGGAGAGGATGTAGCCACCTGTTTCAGTTAACAAGTAGCTTTTCGTTTACGAGTTGGGGTTGTTGGTTTCCAATGGAGACAGACGACGTATGCTGGTATTCTGCCGTGGAAGACGACTGCTTTCCGCAGCTGTGTTGTCACATCACTACGGAGCCACCGACGTGAAAAGTGGAGGAAAAAATATATGTATGCACAAAGAAAGACGTTGTGCAGGTTTTTGAAGGCACTGATGAGGTCAGCGAGAAGCGGGTCTGTGAAGGTGTGCTCAATTTGTGTGCCCTCTTTTTTTTGGGCGGGGGGGGTTGTCTGGACCTCTGAGCGTCACAACATTGAAACGAATTAATTCAACCAAAAATGAAATGAAAATATTGGCTACCAAAGTAGCATCGAAAAGCATTTAAATCCTGAAACGCGTCCCAGTTAACTATTAACTGCAAACATAATCTTGATATCTTAGCAAAGTATATTGCGTCACAAAACTGGCCCTGCGACCTGTTGGGTGATGTCACGCTCTCTCTCACACACACACACACACACACACACACACACACACACACACACACACACACACACACACACACACACACACGCTTACACAGTCATGCACATGTTCATTGCCTGTTTTACTGCAGTGGTCTAAGCCATATTTTTGGAGGCAGGCTGGTCCTTCTGCAGAGCCAAGCTCCAACACTTCCCTCTGCCTAAGTATTTCCACAGAGGAGATCCAAATTGGGGATTGGTATTATTTGATTCGGCCTTTAAACTTTTCTTGGGTGTGTCAGTGAAACATGTAAAAAAAAATGCTTGTAATAAAGCTTGAACAGTATTGCCTTTAGAGTTTGACATTTCTCAGAAAGAAAAAAAAAACAGTCCTCAGGGGAGAAGCCTTCAAGAGGATAGGACTGAAAAAAATGTCTCGCTAAAAATAAAACAAAATGAAATAAAAGCTGTCCTTAGCAAAACAAAGAAACATGCACACACGTACACAGGTGCAGCACCATGCAGGGTCCAAGTGTGTGTTATTAGGCCTATCAGGGACACTCTGGAAGGATTAGAGGACTGTTAAAGGGAGAAGGCTCGCGTGGGCGTGCGCACACACACACACACACACACACACACACACACACACACACACTACACCCTGAGACCTACCACAGGGTTGTCTACACGCTACTGGACATCAAATTATTACTCATGTGTGTGTATGTAGTCATGCACTAGTATCTGGTGTATCATACTGTGAGCACTGAGCATATCAGTGCACCACTGAGACCCTTTCAGACCACACACACACACACACACACACACACACACACACACACACATTATTTTTATAGATAGATAGATAGATAGATAGATAGATAGATAGATAGATAGATAGATAGATAGATAGATAGATAGATAGATAGATAGATAGATAGATAGATAGATAGATAGATAGATAGATAGATAGATAGATAGATAGATAGATAGATATTTGACGGCAACTGATGTTTTAAACACAGTGTGCATCTTACAGCACAACTACACTGAGCAAAGGCATCACTGTTAACGCCATTTTGGGGGGAAATTTTGAACTGGCAGGCGCATGTAAATGACAAGAGAAGACACAATCCAAATTCACGTGACAAGCACTTTGAAACTTTTTGTCTCCACGGCTTTGAATTCCACTTCCACAGATGGCCCTTTAAATCTCGAGGAGGAGTGTCTCCCGACTAACATATGCACTGACAGTCTGTCTCTCTATTCATCCCTTCTTTTCGGTTACACCTGCCTTGTGGGACATCCCCAGCCAGAGAGCGGCACGGTTGGAGAGTGACGGAGGAAACGAGGGTGGCTGCAGCAGGATTTCAAATGCAGCAACCATCCAACCAGGCAGCCAGTCAGTCGGTCAATGGCTTGCCGAAGAAGAGGACACAAAAGAAGTTCATGTGGGTGGCTCTCTTCAAGAATGGCGTTTTGTGTGTTTGGGAGCTGGTGGTGTGTGTGTGTGCAGGGGTGTGGGTGTGGAAGGGGGTGGGGGTACTCCCCTTTTTCAGCGGTAGGGGCGGGGGGCGGGGGGTCAATGGGACCAGAGGGTGCATTAAGCTCCCTTAGAGAGAGCTGAGCACAGTCACCAACCCAAAGAGCTGGTCATTTCGCTGTTTTGACTGAGCGATTGAGTAACGGGGGAGGGAGAGTGGTAAAGGGGGGTCTGTCTCTCTGTCTCTCTCTGTCTGGTGACAATTTCCTCCGTTTTTCTTCTGCAACAATTTTTTCGCTTCTCCAGAGGGTTTTTTTTTCCCCGCCATTGTTAATACTGTCGAGGCTGAACCAGATCTGGTCTGGCCTGGTGGAGGGAAGCACTTTAAGGCCAAACTATAAGCCCCTCAACACTGGCTTTCATTATCACCAAGAACTGTTGGAGCAGTTCAAATTCGACTGAGAGAATGTTTTTTTTTTTTTTGGGAGGATTCCAAAGATCACCAAAAGAAAAGCAGAATTGAGTTTATTTAACTTGCAAAGTCAACATTTTTTCAGGTTAACCAGCAGCTTCACTGCAGGCCTTATTCATATATCCAAAATAGAAATCCTCAAGTTTAATGCAAGCAAATTGTATGGCGCATCAACGAGAGGACAAGAGAAAAAGGGAAAGCCGAGGGATTGAAAAGGATAAAAGCTGTCTCCACTTTAAAGTGGATTAGGGCAACACAGCGCTGAAACAATAGGAGGTGAACCAAATCAAATTAGGCCTTCTGAAGCATCAAACAAGAAAGGCCAATGGCTGGGCTCCCTCTCTTGCTAAGCTGTTGACTCAGTGTAAATGATAGCCACGGCCGGCCCGTTTCTCTTTGGTTCAGACTCGTTTCCGCTGGTTTGGTCAGAACGTAGACAGTATCTTGTAGTGGCGTTGATTTGTCAACGTCTCTGTCACTACATTCGCAAAGACAGAATATTTTCAGAACTCGCATCGCACTTGATGCAGTTTGGTTTGAGAGAATGATTCCATCGAAGTACACTTTTGAGGTGGATTTAGCATCCGAGGCCTCGGCTTCACATACGGCGTTCACATCTGGGTGCGTGTACGCTACATCAGAGATCCCCAACCTTGTTTGCACCATGGACCGCTTCATTCACAATCATGATCAAAAGATCGATTGCTGCTTTATCCCAGACGGCTACTGAGTAGCGGCTAAATTGCTCATGAAACGTCAGCGGCCTGTGCTAGCTTCTCTCGCATTTTCATGTATTCCACGTCATCACTTGATTAATTTCTTCACTTGGCAAACCAAAGTCGAGATGGAAAAGCTGGACTCTGATTGGCCGCTGTTCACAGCCGGTCGCCTTTTTTGTTTTTTTTGTGTCTGTGTCTTGAAGTGGTCCAACACCTAGTGGCCACGGAACCAGTGGTCGGGGACCACCGCAGTCCGTGGCTTTCTTACGCTCGACACCGCTCACGGTTCCCAGTGAAGGAGACGGATACCCCAGTGGCGATGCATGTTCCATTGTTCACGCTCTGCCTCCAATTTGCTCTCCACATTCTGCGGCCTCGGCCGAGACGTTACGCCGGCTTAAGGGACAAATCGCTAACACAAAAAGGAAGAGAAAGGGAAGAGAGAGGTGGGGAGGGGTGAGGAAAAAGAGATGGAGAGATGAGAGCAGAGGGTTTGGGTGGGGGAGGGGGGGAGGCGGGGGTTCAACCCTCTTCACAGCAATGCAATTATGGTGCGCATTTGAAGCCAGTCGGGGTTTGTGGGCAGCCGCTCGGCTTCTTTCCCTCCCCGTCCCTCTCTGTACTTTGGCGGCGAAGCTAATAGCCATAGCCGCAGCAATTTCTACGGTACATGACATTAACATGGTGGCGTGTCACCGACAAAGGGAGCCTTTCAAAGGGACTTAGAAAAGAGCAGTGCTTTCGCCTGGTTAAGTAGGCCTCAACCTGCCAAGCCGGGAAGACACACAGACAGCTAGTGTGTTTATTACTCAGCCACCTACAGAGAAGCAAGAGAAGCCGGCGTGCACGGGAGAGAGGAAAATATACATGAGCAGACTGCGCTTTACAGTAAACGCAACGCTTTGCCTCGACATCAAAGTTAAAAAAAAAAAAAATCATGTTCAAATGGAGCTATTAACTCATTCACTCCCAAAGACGTTTTTATATGTCATTTCAGACTTGGTTTAGAATTGGCTGGTACTGATTGAGTTCAATTGCTATGCAAGCGTGTTGGACACTATAACAGACGCCCATTTCAAATTTGTCATGCAAAAGAAGGGAGTTGGGGGAAATCTGAGTGGCGCCAAACACAATTTCTTTCTTCCATGGGTCTTGCGATGAAAACGAAATTTCATCCCACGCTACACTATGATAATCTCACATGTAAAGCTTGTCATGATATGTCTGAAACATTTCGGGCTTTATTAGCCATACCTTAACATGCTTTGTCTTTTCAATTTATGTCGCCAATTTTACTGTGTGTGTGTGTGTGTGTGTGTGTGTGTGTGTGTGTGTGTGTGTGTGTGTGTGTGTGTGTGTGTGTCTGAGGTGAAAACAGGGGCAGATGAGCAGAAGGCAGAGTTGGTCAGTGGTTGAGGGTTTGACACAAAAGCCATTTCAGAAAGAGAAAAGTTAAGGACACAAAGAGAGAATGAAACGAAGGAGCAAAACGGCTGCCTGGACACAAGGAGGAGGAGGAGGAGGAGGAGGGCGAGAAAGGAGGAGGCGGATGGGGCGAGCCGTCCAAAAGCAGGAGTAAACTCCCACATTCAGACGCACACATAACAAGGGAACCCCTGCTCCATTGTAAGGACCATCTGTGGCCTGAAATGGATGAGAGTGCCCAGTGTGTGTGTGTGTGTGTGTGTGTGGCAGGGGCGCGCCAAAAATCTTTCATTTCTTTAAAATATTTCTCAAGCAGGTGGAAGGAAGTCAGGTAGAACTGAATGTGTTTTTTTTCAACATGGAATATAACTACTTGTCGATCAAACTCTCAACTCCTTTGACAGGATGTCGGATGCATGTGTGTGTGTGTGTGTGTGTGTGTGCACGTGTCTGTGTGCGTGTGTTCGAGAGACAAACTAAATGACAAGGAGCCGGGGCTGGACAGACACCGTCATTTTGGAAAGAAAACAAGTCTGCAACGTGCCATCGGTGAAACCCAGAGTGGCGAGGCGTGGCGGACATTTTAAGATACTTTTGGAAATACAAAAGAAAAATAAAAACATCAACAAAACAAAACTTTCCTACAAAGCTTTCAGTCTCATTTGAGTATTTGCCTCAATTGTTGTGTACCAAATAATCTGTTCTTGTAAATGCGTTACCATTTTAGCTTCACAAATAGTCCTTGAAAAAAATATATATCGTTCAGCTTGAAAATAATGACTGAAGAATCACGGTTTGTACAAAGATTAATAATCAATATCGAAAACCTCCATTAATATACTGCTACAATTCATTTTGACCTAATTCTGCCCCACCTTTCAGCCATCATGTGCCCCCTCTACTCCCCCCTCCTCTCCGGATTGAATGCCTCCAATATACCCCCCCCCCCCATCCCCTCCATGTCAATTAATTAAGTGCACGCTTTTCTTTAGCCACGCACGTCAATTAGCATGAGATAAATATGCATTAGTGGAATGATCTTGTCTTGTCAATTAGCGGCCCCCACCCCTGCAACCCTGTCCTGGTGTTAATGCTAATTTGCATCATGAGTGCTTTTAAATGTGTGTTAATTAGGAACCAGGTATGAGCTTAGACCTCGAGATGCGACTCGAAGAACGTGCTCAAGTGCTTTCTTTACGTGTGAAAGGAGCTTGGCTATTTTGAATAAGGAGCAGAAAATATATTTGGGACCGACCCGCACAGGCAAATGCCTCATTTCATCAAACTGTGGATAAATATATTCTGAATTCAAAACACCCATTCAATGTTTTTTGTTGTTGTTTTATGTCGATTTTTCTTCCCCCAACGGTGGACTTCTTTTATGGTTGAAATGAAACACAACGAGAGCAAATGCAAGAAGTTTAAATATGGCAGCAGTGTTTACAGGACAGGTGACACCGGTATGGGTCAACGTCATCGCCGGTATCGATATGATCCGTATTCGGATGGATCCGCCCACCGCCGATGCCGGTGGCCTTCTGCAAACTTGCAGCAAGGTAATCAAATAATGGGCCTAGAAGTCGATTTTCTCTAATAGGCAGGAGGGCAATTCCAACGATAGACTTCATAAGCGTTACATCACTCACAGAGCACTCTGACAAGCCATTTACTGACAACGAATTACCTCACCGCCCATAAAAAACGAAACTAATGTGAAATATCATATATTTTAATCAACTTGGAGGATGGCGCCAATGCGTTGCTCTTCTTCAAGATTTGGAACAAGGTCGGAGAGTTTGGTGGCGGGCCTTAATTAAATGACCATGGGGCAGTGTTCGATTTGCGCCCATTAAAACCCGAAAAAGTGCCGCGCGAGGTTAACGACTTGGAGAAAAGTGCGCTGCAAGTATTTTAATGATGTGTGGCCAGTGCTTTATTGTCCAAAACTAAATCTAGTCAAGTGATTTTTTTTTGTTCTTTGGGTGCGTGGTGACCTTAAATCAGAAGAGCAGTTTGCTCTGAAGGAGACACGGTTTCATTTAGTGTTTCTGTCAAAGTCCGAGAGGGAGAAAAGGATGGATTGGGTGTCTGCACTTAATGCGTCCTCTCGTGCATATGCACTGGCGGAACACGGAGGTCTCCCAATAAGAACTTACTCTTAACGTCATACAATTATCCCCCTCGAAACTAAATCGGGTTTTTTTTTGGTTTCTTTTTACAAATTGACCCGATACCACAAGGATACAAATATAGGTACCATGACGGCAGTGGATTTCAATGTTTGCATTTCTGGATTATAATGGCGGGTGTTCAGTGAGTTGCTTGTGAGTGGCTGCGAACTTTTCTCGACCATCTTTCAACATTTGATGTTCATTTTTGCGTCGTGAGATACGCTGAAGTCAGGAAGATTTGTTACTGCTGACAACATGACACGACTGCAAGTTTTTTGTGGGACTTTGTTTTCCAGGGGGAAAAAAAAAATCAGTCGGAATTGTACTTAAAGGACCATCCAATTCAGATGATACACGGTGTTTTGAGGATTGCCGTTTATTAAGCGGAGCCCAAACCCCCGCCAAAAACAAAATGATATGCGACGCGCCTACCGTCGTGTATTAAATATGTGGTATTAAAAGGAGGGCAGAGGGAGGCACAATTCTTTCCTTCCCGAAAAACAAGTGTCATCATAATTTTCAGCAAATGCTGCCTGACACTTTTGGTACTATAGTTAATTTTTTTATGACATCAGGATGGCGCATGTGGCTTTGCATAAAGCACAATGCAAATGGTGAGTAACGCATCATCCGGATTTACAACGACGGCTTCCCGGAGGAATTGACACATATATGTTGGGGCCATGCAAAGAAATGACTTGTCACTCTTGGGCTTGCTGAATTCTTTGCATTCCATATCTTATCGTGTTGGGGGTGTGGGGGGTGTAAATGCTTTTTTTTTTTTGCACACATGGGGAAATGCGTTCCCAGCTCACAAACACGCAGCCTGTAAATGATTGATTTGGATTTAATGGCACATGTTTGCGCTATCCCAAGTTAAGGATTGCTTAGCGACTAAAACTGGTCAGTGGAGCACTAAAATTCTCTCACGTACCAAAAGCCTGAATGGTCCAGAGAGGACCTCTTGTGCTGTGCTCTGTGCCGTGCAGTGTGTGTGTGTGTGTGTGTGTGTGCGTGTTGTTATGAGGCCTCTTGTTTCTTGACCTCTGAAGCTCTTCCTCTTCGGCCTAAGCTGACAGGACCCCCCATCTTCTCTGTCCTCCTCTCCATCAATTATCATTTGTCCAGCTTGAGCATGCATCATCTGCCTCAACTTCATGACTGCACTCACTCAAAATGCTAATTTAAAGTCCACCATTTTTCTTGATGAGCAACTAGTCGCTTTGGTTGCGTGCATGAGTGTGTGTGTGTGTGTGTGTGTGTGTGTGTGTGTGTGTGTGTGCGTGTTGGGAGAACAAGGGCTCGGTGACAGCAATTCACATAAAGGAAAGCGCTTGGTCAGCTTTCCATTTTAGAACCAAAGACCGTTAAGTGACACGGGACTTTCAGCACACAATGTGGCGCAGTTTAGTGTCCAAGTGGCCGAAAAAAAAGTAAAAACCAAGTGCTCCTTCCCTCGAACGCGAATGAAAAACACCGCAGACCTCGAAGCGGCTTGATTTTGAATTAATAAGCGGGACACTTTCAGTGTGAAAACTCCAAAACGATGGGGAAACTCTGAGGTATGCGCTGGACAAAGCAGAGTGGATGTGTTAGTGTGTCCGTGTGGGTGGGAGGTTTGCCTGACGGAGGTTGAATGCCACCACCTAGTAGGCCGTGAAATCAGAAACCCTTGCCAACAAGACAGCCACCCCAACACCCGCCATCGCTCATTGTGTGTGTGTGTGTGTGTGTGTGTGTGTAGGGCCCCTCCAGGGAAAATGCAGTCATGCAAGGTATCATCCTGAACCTCCTCCTGCCATCTCCGGCACTCCTCCTGCTCAATGTCCATCCTTCATGAGGTGGAAGAGCGCAAAAGTCAGCGTTGGGGCCCTGAACAGTCTCGCATCTTCGTACTTCAGTCACGGATACTTCATTCAACATGACGCTGCATAATACACACACCAACATGTGAAATTCAACTTTTGAAATGATGCTTCTGTCGCTGCACTGAAATCTGACTGGCATGCTGTGGCATGACCTTAAGAACCCTTTCACGCTCGAAAAGCCTCCGGTGATGTCGAATTCGAGTGGTTGTGCAAGGACGAGTGGGGCGCAATATCTCCAAAGTCGTTGGCAGTTCCAGAAACTGCTTGATTTCAGTTTTTTGTCGTTGAGGGCAGCCCAACCAGTTCTTAGCAGGAGGAGACAAGTACACAGTTGAATCGCTTTTCAATGCACCTTGTTGACAACGTTTGCACCGCCGCTATAACGTTTGCATTTCAAAGCGCCCATTTCACGTGATTCATTTTCCATTTTCCCAATTTTGCTTGATAACGTCAACTTCAGGATTTTTTTTTTTTCAGATTGCTTGATGATCTTCTGAACATTCAAGTGGGGACACGACGCAAAAACGTACGAGACTTTTTCACGGCGCCGTAAGTTTCATCGCAGCAGCCACGTGCCGATGCAAATGTCTATATTTAAAAACACGTGTGAAAGGTGTTCCATATCATTTTTAAATCATGCACGAAATTAAAAGTGATCAGAAGACATGAACTTTGCATTTTTTCCCACCCCAGTAGAAAACCTCCCGCACGTCCTTGAACCAACTTGCCTCTTCGTGTTTTCGTTAGCGGGCCTATTTACTATGCCAGCAGTGACTTTTCCCCTCTTGTCTCACTTTCAGCCTTTGTCTGGGGTACTTAATAAAATTCGAAGTCTAGTCTGCATGTGTGTGATGTGTGTAAGAGAGAGAAAGCGAAAGAGAGAGAGAGAGAGAGACTTTTGTTTTGTGTCTGTCAACCTCTCGAAGGGGACTTCATGAAAGAGAATCCAATTTTGTGTTTTGACCAAAGAAAGTCAGAGAATTTGTACTCACTGAACCAAAAATGAGACAGATGCAGCTGATTTCAGATGATACAAACACCGCCATACAAATGTCTCCGCTTGATTTATGATGACATTCATGTTTTTGGTTTTGGCCCCGCCCCCCCAACTGTTGGGCAGCCATTGTTGACCCACAAGTGGCGGCATGCCGGAATGCATAAAAACAGTGCAACGCTTACTTTGTGACAGTTCGACCTCCTGGAAGACGAACGACTTTAGTCTTAATGAAACTTTCTTTCCTGGGATCAGAAATTAATCAAAGATAAAGGAGGGAGGTATTCAAAGTTTAACCGGGGTAAACTAATTAATAATCTAATCAAAAATCCTCTGATGAAGATGTACTCATCTGCATTAAAATGTCTGCACACTCTTGCGTCTGGCCGAGTACCTCAAACCTGAACATTTGTTCAAGGGAGAGAAAGAAAGATAGAAAGAAAGACGGCAAAAAGGAAAGAAAGGGTTTGGGGAAAGTGATCGATAAGGTCTGGCAGTAGGAAATGGAAGCTAAAGAGAAACATCGCCGACAAATGATTGATCCATCTTTTGAACGACGGCATTCATTCAACGGGGAGATGTTTGACCAACTTGAGCGGCCTCGGATTTCAATTCTGTTTTGCTTTATTTACCGTGAGGTGAAAGATGCGATTTCATTTCCAGGGTTATCGTTTTGACTGCGGAGATGAGTTTGAAAAGGCTTTATGATCAGGATGCCGACTGCATTCCGCAGGTGGATAAAATAACGTGTGGAATTTAGTCAGGAGACGAGACGGTGACCCAAAATAAAATACCCCAAAAACCCAATCGTAAAATAAATCATCGGACGGCTATAACGCCGAGCGTCTGAAAATTGTGGCTTCTCTTGCTCCTTGCGGCCGCTCCTCCTCTTGCTCACGCTCCCTCCCTGTTAAATTATTCAGGGCCACTTCTGCAGCATGCTTGATTAAGTTTTCATTTCTGCAAATTACCATTTGGAAATGCGCTGCGCTACTGAATCAAATCCCCACGACAAACGGCATGACTGTTTACCTGCTGTTAAACAGAGAGAGGCTGACGCGCAAAGAGAGACCAAGGCAGCATAAATCAGCGCCTTATAACTCATTTCGCTCTATTGTTGTCATCATTATGCATTGTGAACCACTTTGTCAACGCCGGGAATTTCGCTGACATTCCAGTCGAGCGTCTTGCGGCTACGTGGAAATGAAGACGCCAAAGGAGCACGCAGAGACCAAACGATGCTGCGGCGGCGGCGGTCGTCGTCTCTCATCCGAGCGTACGCGAAAACCTCCCGATGTACTTTGATTGGAACATCAATAGCTCCCATTAGGAGGAACAATAGAAGCGACTACAAACATTTTACACCCGGTTAAGCCGCCGCATTGGAGTCCTTTTAAGCATCCAATGCCAGAAACCTCCATTCGCGCTTAGACTTCACCTGTGTTACAGAAATTTGGCCGATGATAGAGAAAACAATACCCCAAAAATTTTGCTAAATGTAAAAGTCGTAACTTTTCCCACTTCACTCTGTCCGTACTGATTTTTGCCTGGGCAAAAATAAAATTGTATCGACGGCTCTCAGTTCCGAATATGCATCCGCATACGTGGGAGGAAAGCGGAGTACCGGAAAAACCCACGCAGGCACAAAGAGAACATGCAAACTTCACACAGAAAGGCCGGAGCCGGAATCGAACCCGCGCCCTCTGTACTGTGAATGCCGCGCCGCCAAAAGTCAGGGCAAATAAACAAAAGCTCAGATTATCCGCCATCCCCGTCTGCGGTCTGTGTCCGTTTTCAACGTCACGCAGCAAGTCCAAGGCTCGGTATTCAAATATCAAGGCCTTGTTCGGGATTTTTATCGCTTGACATCTGCGAGTGGCGTCCTGCGGTGCATCGTGCAGGGCACGCAGTTTGCCACCAAACCCCATCCTGACTTTGCTCTGAATCGGGGGGGTGTGGCATAAGGGGCAGTTATGTAAATGGTAGTGCTCAGAACGATAAACATGCACGTTTACTACCTGGGGAAGACCGCGGGAGGTGTGAGCGTGCTGTGGAGGCGCACTGGAAGGTAAGGGACACGTTGTTGGTTTGCGGGGGATAGCGTGTTATTAGGGAAGAGTCGGGGTCAAGACGGCGGCTGTGTCTAATGCATATGTTCATGCCTGAACGTGCTGTGGGTTGGGACCGTGCGGAACAGAGTCGCGTCTGAGGTCCTCGAAGGCGACGGGGGACCACCTTCTTGTGAATTGATTTTCATAAATTCTCCAGGAATGTTGAACTACTTTGGGACCGGATTCTGTAATTATCAACACACGAATAAAAACCACACACATCTGCACTTTGGCTTTTCTTATGCCCCAATCGGCCTCACGCTGGTTTTCATTATCAGATTTCCAAGGAGACGTTGAGAGACAGATCATCAACCATCGCCCACAAAGCAGCCCTCCGTGGCTACAAAGGCCAAGATAAGAAAGACTGGAGCACATGTGCACGCACAACAAACACCTGTAGCTCGCAGATAAGACCTGCGCTTTCATGACAGAAACAAAAGGTTCCGATTTACAACTTTGGTTAACCGTCGCAAAATGTCCGCCGATGACGCTCCCACCGCGGCGGACGTGTGCGTATAAGACGTTGTTGATTTGTGCGCGCTCTCTGATGAAGGCAATTTGTCAGCGGGGGGGCGGCTACATTGCTGTCAGACGGTATCGCGATGGCCCGCATCTGTGTGTATTGTGAAAGCGTTGTGCAAAGGTTGCGAGGCAGATTTACAGCTGTCCGCCGCGGCGAAATAGCCGGCGGCCAAATGCGGCCAACTGACAATGGACGCTTAGATTAACATCTGCCTTCAAGCCTTCCTCTTGCCTCTTCCCCGCACATTTCTCTCAGCATGTTAAAATCGGGCTCCTAATTAGCGCTTGCAGAACATGCTGATAAACAATCGGCTATCTTTCTTACTCGCGCTGAAGAAAGGGGAGACGTTTATTTCCGTGATATTTGGTCTTTGCATCCGATATCTTGTTTGGACGTGTCTTGGCCTGTCATGATTTCTTCTTCGTTTAAAACCACAAACCTTTCCTCTCGCACGTCTGTTAGCAACGTAGCGCGAGGACCAAAGTTAGCGCAGCAAAAATGCGGCCTCTCTCAGTCGGTTTGACTGCTTTTTTCTTTTGGCCCTTGTATCAAAGCACAATTTCAAAAATAATCAATGATACCGTACATGTAGAATGGTCTTAAACCTGGAGGCTTTTTATTTTTTATTTTTTTATGAGAGAAGAAATCTCCTCTCTCTGAATGTACGAGGTAATCATGGATGGTTTGGGTGTCAAAGTTTGACTGTTGCTATGCGAGTAGATGTTAAAATGTACGGGGTAAGTTAAATTAAGATGAAACGATGGTCTATAGATCTCATCCCATCTCAAAGGTTTATGCTGAGAGACAACATCTGCTTGGCACCTGTGAAAATTTGCTCATAAAGCAAAATAAAGCGATATAAAATTGTGTTTTTACATGAGTTGGAGTTTGAAAGATGGACAGAGAGAGAGAGAGAGAGAGAGAGGCCTTGCCTAACGTTTAACGGAAGCTCATTCCATATGGAGGGACCAGCGAGGGAATAAATTAATCAATAAAAATAAAAATAAATAATGACCTGGAGGTCCTTCTCTTAATGTAGCTTTTCACCCCACATTTACTGGGAAAAAAAAGTGACACGCGTGCTAAATGGTTATAGATAGGCTGCGACTCATCTTGGGTCATTCGACAACAAACAATTCCGAGAGCAATCAAGGGCGCCTGATGTCACACTTGATTTCACAAAGCAAAAGTTGACTTTTTGCTTCATAAATATTTGATTTGGCTTCATTTCCTGCAGATTCATTTTATGATTTTTGCCGCCCATTACGACGCTTCTCGCCGCGGGCCGCGCGCCTCTTCTCTCTTTCAGCCCTTCTGTTTCTATCCCGGCGCCGAGGCCGTAGATCTCCGTAACAGGCGCTATCTGCAGCCCCGAGCCCTAATGAGGCATCATAAGGAGAAGCGTTTGCAGCAGCCCGGCGCTGTCTTTTATTTGCCAAACCATATCTCTTCCCCTCGCCGTTCCCGACTGCCCTCTCCGCAGATCTCAATTGCTCCATCAGTCTACCTCGCGAGCCGTATCTCTCCCTCTCTCCTTCTCCCCTTTTCTTGCTCCCGCTTCCTTGTCGCGCCGTGCTTTATCTCTCTTCTCATTCAGCCATTGAGCTCCCCCTCTCCCTTTTCCCGGCCGCGTCGGCTTGAATCATATCTGGCCGTCTACATATGCTAAAGCCTGTGTAATTACAGCAGCTCTTAAATAAAGACACGCTCCTAAAGCTGTCAACTGGAATCACAGCTAAACAAGGCGGGAGGGGCCTCCCGGCAGCTACAAAGCTGTCATACACAGCTACGGATTTATCACCGTCAAGGATGAGGGGGCGGAGGCTAGGATGTGCTCGCAGACTGGCTCAGATAAATCTGCCTTTAATTTTCATCAAAAAGGTGTGTGGGCAGAAAATAAAAATGCAGGAAAAATGACATTGATGTGTGCTCGTGGCCTAAACTATGTCGGGCACATTGGAAGGCCTGGCCGCACCAGATGTGACCTTTTTTTTTTTTTTGGGACGTGTTTAATTTAAAAGACTTGTTCGCAGTTGAAACGGGGTGACGACATTCACTGGCCACGCAGTCAGTTAGTACATACTCGAGCCCTTTGGTATTTTTGCATGGAAGTGTATACGAATTGGATTTAAGGACGCTGCAGCTACAAGACAGGAAGAAATAGATTAAAACACTCTTTAAACAAATAGCGAAGAAGGTCCACAAGATAAATCAATCATTTGGCCAAACTTTTGGTCGCAAATTTGCAACTTCTTTGCTTTTCTCCCTTAGCTTTTCAATGCACACTAATGTGCCGGATTTCTCACATAATCTAAGATTTTGCTCTGGATTCCATCCCTCCAATTTCTGATCCGCTTCTCCTCAGGAGGGTCGCGAGGCGTGCTGGAGTCTATCCAAGCTGTCTTCGGGCAGTAGGCGGGGGGGGGACACCCTGAACTGGTTGCCAGCCCATCGCTGGGCACACAGAGACCAACAACCATTCGCGCTCACACTCACACCCGCGGGACAATGTCGAGTGTTACTCTAGATTCCTCACAAGCATCTTTTGAAATCCCGTGTCGCAACTCTCGCTCCCTATACAGTTGCCACATCCTCCTCCGGTCTTCTACCATCACCCCTCTCCTCACCCCCCTTTTTGGTCTTGACTTCTGTAATTCATCAGCGCAAGCAGCAGTACAGATTGATCAGCCTCTAAAGGCAGTGCGCTGTATGCTGCTGATGTCGCAGGAGCCTCCACTGAATAGTGAGCAGCGAGCGTGTGGGGGTCTGAGCGGCACAGGGCCAAAGTGAAGGGGACGGTTTTTTAAAATGTATTAATCGCAGCGGTAACATGGGAGGCGAGCGGCTGAGACAGGGCGCTTTTTTTTTTTTTTTGCACGTGACATATGCGAGCGCATGCCGACACACACAGACAAACACACGGCGCACACGGTGGCAAGTACTTTGTGCATCAAAAATCTTCACAAAAAGTGAGAACGGTAAAACACACACACAGCACCTGGGGGGAATACAAAGTAATTTGCCAGTAACCACGGAGCCCCTTCCATTTGTATTCATCGGGATTCCGTCTGATTAATAGCTATCAACTGCAAACGTTATTTCTCCTACAACAGTTTTTGTGGATGTTTTGCACGCAGAAACCAGTGCTCAATTGCCTGCTAAGTGTGAACTCTTCTGACGCATCATCACTGCTTTTCTTCTTGTTCATTTTCATGGTTTGTGTTTCCAAAGCGTGTCAGGTAAATATCGTTTTCATTCGCATGCATCACATTTGCATTTGCTCTGCAAGTCCACCGTTTTTTTTTTTTTTCGCAAAAAAAAAAAAAAGACCATTGTCTGCTTAAAAAAGGGGAACTTAAACCTATTTCGCCGACACCGTCTCAAGCAGAAGAGTCTCCGAGTGAACCCAAACACGAGGGATGAACGCATGATTATAAGAGGCAAAACTCAGGTGCTCCAGAGTGTGTGTTTGAGACATTTGCGAGGTCGCCGAGAAGATGACGCAAGAGGAGGCGGAGGGTGAAGGACACAAGTGCGCGCAGAGCAAAGGAGTGGAAGAAGAAATCCAGGAGGGAAAAGGAGACGAAGGCAATGGAGGAGAGGAAAGTGAGGGGCTAGAGAGAGTGGCGGAGAGGTGACAAGGCTTCGGGGACGGAGGCATGAATAATTCATCCACACTTGTGATGGACAGATTAGGGGGGATGAAGAGGGACAGAGTGAAAGGTAGAACAGGGCCAGAGGAAGCGGCCAATGAAAGTGGTGGAAGGGGAGGAATAAAATGACTAACAGAGGAGGGAAAGAAGAGAAGAAGAAAGCAAGTCAAGGGTGGAGGGGCCACACACTGGAGCTCTTTGATCCTAACAAACCTCGCTCACCCTGACACCACCGTGCCATCTGGGGCCCACACTCCATGTGTGTGTGTGCGTGCATGAGACACAGACACAGAGAGGAGACAAAGGAACGGAGTGGAGATGCTATTGTGTCATTTCCATCCAAATTAAGCGTACAGTTTCAGTTACATACGGATCAAGATGATCTGAAAAGGTGCCAGGCTTTTAGTATCTTGTGTTTCCAAAGAACTCATTTTTTTAAATAAGTGCGCACGTGACAACTTGGTATTCTATTGCAAGCGTGTGTACATATAGACCCCGTGTGGTGCCCCAGCAACGGATCTTTGGCCTTCATTCACCAATATTTGCCCCTCGCCCCAAAAATTCATATTAAGAAAAAAAAAACGCTCATACAAAGCGAAATTAGTTCTATTGCCAATGACGTTTCAAATTCTTGATCTATGTGTGGCCGATTCGCGATAGAGCTGCACGTTTGCAGGTTAGTAAAAGGTCACGCCAGCTTTCAGGGCTTGCAGGCTTTTTACCTAAAGTCAGCATGCTCCAAAATGGCGGCGAGGTGGCGGCGTGGGTTTAACCCTATGTTGCATACGGGTTACTTACAGTAACCACAACTTTAACTCATATTGGTTATTCAAGTTACCAGTTTTAGTTTTTAAATCCACCGCGAGATTTCACTAGCGTGCGCAACAGCGGGAGGAAAAGGTGAAAGAGGGTCCACAAAATGTTGAATAATTTCTATCCGTGAGATGAAAAGGTCCAAATACCCTATTGTACTTGTGCAGAAGAGTATATAGAACATATAGAACACAATAAATAACAGTTTCTATGTGTTACCTATCCGTACTGCCATGCTTTTTGGCAAGGTAATTGTAGTGACCATTATGCACACAAGTACCCCCCTATTATGTATTTTTTTCCCAAAATTGTGAATTTATTATGATATTTGGCCATAATCTACCCTAAATGTAAAAACAAATCACAATTGAATAACTCCTGCAGAAGCCATGCAACATAGGGTTAAACCCCGAGTCGGTGGACGGGTGTAGGAACACCATCAGTTGCACATGTGCCCCTTTTTTTACTTGAAGCGCCGGCCCCTCAATGGTCTCTGCACACCCCTGGTTAAATATATCTCCTAGACTGAAGGGAAAAATATTTTGGTTCCAGTGGATCTACTTAATTCAGACATGCACATCAGTTGTGCATGATTGTTTCGCAACAGTCCATGCACTTTAATTTTAATTGTGTTCATTTTTAGTTTCACTCGAGATGTCACAGTTCACTCTAAGCTGTCAAGACGACCGTCATAAAGGAGCAAGACACAAATTTAAAAAAACATATATATATATATATAAATATATATATATATATATATATATATAAATAATATATATATATATATATAAATAATGACATCTGACATCAACTTCACTCAAGATCCCCATGAAGTCCATAAATCATTTCAATCCCGGACATCTTCCGTGACTTTCACACGTTCTTTTTTTTCTCCTTTCCCGTTTTGTCTTTCTCTTCCCGCGACCGACTCCGACGGCACCAAGCTTTCATTATCACAGCCAACACTTTTCAGCTTACGTGGCGCATGCATGTCAGCAGGAGCAGGGTCAGCATGCAGCCTGTCCGCTCCGCATTACACTGTGGCCCCGCCTCGCCGCAGACAACCAACTCGCCTTGTCGGGGTCCACCTCATGCTCCCCTCTGACTCACGCACGCTCACAAAGTGCCATTATTGGTTGGCCTGCGATCGGCTATTACCGGAGACCTTGCGCCGGGCTGCCGCGGCGGGTCCAAAGGCGTGACCCGGACAGCGTCTGATGCAAAGTCGGGGTTATTTTTGTTGCCCTTTATTCAAAATGTGTCATAAAAGCCACAGTGGATATGATATGCTGACATTGTTATCGCCACGGGTCATGTCAAATGTCCCTCATGTGATGCGCTTTTGTTGAAGTCAAATGGGGCATTTTATTGGCATGTTTAAGACACTAAAACACTTTCTTTTGAGTCGCTCTTTTGGCTTCAAATGGATTTTAAAATATGGCACGATATAATTTTGTGAAAGATAAAGCACTTTGAGCACGTCGTCTCCGTAATACGATCCAACATGTTATGACAGGATTTGCTATTGCGTGAAACTAAGCACAGCCCAGAAATGTACATTTCTGCCCTAACTTTCATCCAATTGATTCTGCATTTTCTGCAAGCAAAATAAAGGAGTGGGATGTTTCGACTTGTTTTTGACAGAGGAAGCCGTAATTCTGTGTTGCCGCTCGAATTCCAACAGGTCGAGTTAAGAATCCGTCTTCCCCATGGGAAATAAAAGAAATCACAAAATAATCATTTGAAATAATCTGCCCCCCACCTCCAAAAAACGTTTTCAACTGTGCTGGCAATATTTCAAGTAGCATTTTAACATCCTCCACCGCAAGCAGAGCTCCTAGCTGCACGCGTAGCCTTTATTGATATTGTCCCAGAGGTCATTGGTGCCGTCACAGAGTCGTAGGAAAGTGAATGTGAGGCTTGCCGCGTTTCAAACGCAATTGTCATCCATAACCACGACGAAATGGAAAGAAAGCGGTGAACTCTGTCACCTGCCGTTTCGTGTTTTATAAACCCCGATGGCAAATTGCGATTGGTTCAATCGCTGAAAAACTGTTGAATTGATTATACAATCAACCATATTTTCTCTCATTTAACAATGCTGGAGGAGAACGGATGCGCAGGAGACATCAGGCTGTGTTAAGCACTTGTGCACTTCCACACACATGCACACAAACACACGTCCTCCTCTGTTGGGTGTAGAGGAGAATCAATATGTCTTTGAATGAGGGTCAGAAGGGTTGTCTGCCCGGGGAGAGCTGACAGATTTGCTCTCTTTTGCTCTGCTAAGCCCCTGCCTTCTTTTAACACCCCCTGACACACACTCGTACACACAAATATAGAGATGCACACACACACACACACACACGCACACACACACATGCGCACAAAGACGTGACACTTGTCCCAGAGGGCAGAATTCCGAGCATTTTGCCGGGGGGGTGTGACATTAGTCGCTCTACATCGAAATGAACCCTGCTGCGCACCCCAGCAAACGTGTTAGTGTGTTTACTGTGTTAGCGAAAGCGACAAAGGCCCGGCTTGGACTACACGACGTAATCAATCAGCTAGAACACACACCGTGACACTCAAACTTAGAAGACTAAAAAGGACGGCGGGTTTATTTCAAGGAGACACATCATGGAATCGTTTTTTTGTCATAACATCTGACACGCGCTTACGAGAGGAGGCACGCGGTGTGTGAAGCGCGTGCCCCGTATGTGCATGCATTAACATACTAAAGCAGTAATTCGTAATCACTCGAGTAGCTAATGACATGGATCAATGAGCTTTTAAAAGTAGTCATTTAATAATTACAGCCATCAATGGTCAGCCAGTTGCTGATCCATGATTGCACTGCACTCGCGATTTTCTCGATTTTTCCTCTTCCAATATGATAGTCAAGGAAACCTCATTTCATAAATCAGGAGCCGAGTTGACAGTTGTCCAGTATGGTAAATATCAAGTCAGATCGAGGGTTCCGCTTCCCTTTTTTGTCCTTATTTAGTCCACACAAAGACGAAACCTGCATCCACTGTGCCAAGACCGTACAAACAACAAAAAAAGGAAACCACACGATGACGCTCGGAAAGTCCCAGAAGCCTTTGCGATGGCATTCTTTCTCATGACCTTGACTCTGCAATCGCTTTCACTCAATAAAGATGAAGTCCAGCTGACAGCCACGGAATCTGAATATCAGCTAAGTTGCACATCATAAAGGTACTCCAGTGCGTTTTTGCGCATCCTGTATTGCATGTGTGTGTGTGTGTGTGTGTGTGTGTGTGTGCGCGTGCATGCGTGGCACGGATGCACAATTACCAAGCAGGCGCGAATCGATAGGTGCCTGCTGACAGATGGATTAGCACGGTAAACAGATGATACACACACCGCTAAATTATTCATCTGCTGAACAGCGGGCTGGGATTCCTCACACACGCGGCGACGGGGAGAGAAGAGCCGAAAGACGAAGAGGGGGATGGCAGCATCGAGCAAGTTAGAAGAGCAAAGAGCATGAGGGGATCGCTTCACTCCTTTGAGATTCTCACAAGCAGGACGTTGACTTTGGAAAAGCTCGGATGCAGACTGCTTCAGGACGGCGCGTTTGCCGTTGTTCTGCTTGGCCCGACTTCCCTCCGGCCTGGCTTTTCGGTATGCTGCGGCACCGCGGGGTCAACGTGAAGTGTGTTATGGTGGGGGCCGCTGGCCATGCAGAACACACGGTAGCGTAAGCAAACAGTGACACGCTCATCCTCCACTATATCCGATTCTTTTCCTCGAGTGCGCGACTACTCCGTGATCAGTTGCTGTTCACGCCTTTCACAGCGCCAGCAACACAAATGCAATTTCACACGCGCACAAGTGCACAAGCGAGAATTGGCTGGGCAAACCTGACAATGCCACGGGGGACCATATTTGACGTGACAGTTGGAGTTGATTTTACAAACAGGGATGTTTTCAAATATGGCGCGTCCGAGGGGGGATTGTGTGCGAAAACGGCTTTCAGCTGCTTCATGAGATCAACTTTGAGATGCAGGACAACTCGGGCCACCGCCAAGGCCAAGTGGTCTTAATTTGGTGCGTCAAACTGTGCACCTGAACAAATATCGTGGATGCCTGAATGTTGTCATCACAAGTCATGCTTCATTCTATGAGAAAAAATATTTTTGAAAATGGCTTCTTAAGTAGCCAACAATCCTGGCTATGCAAATTACCCATCCATCTATCCATCCATCCATTTTGCGATCCGCTGTATCCTCACAGGTGTCACGGGGGGGTGCTGGAGCCTATCCCAGCCGTCTTCAGGCAGTAGGTAGGCAGGGGGACACCCTGAACCGGTTGCCAGCCAATGGCAAAATGCAAATTACCACCCAGTCTCCACCCAGTCTCATTGCTTTGTCAAAGCATGTCAGCCAACGTAACCGTCAATGAAAATATAAACCAATAAATGGATTTTTACGGTCTTTTCGACTTGGCCTCTTCTCCGCAGCGGGCAGGAATGGCACAACACCGGGGCTAGGAGGGGCCACAGACCCCCGTCAGAAATCTGTGTGGCCCCAGTTAAGCCCTTCCAGCATTATTATTTGATATTTTCAAAATATTTAGCCATTATTTTCTCAGAGCCCCATGTATCGGTGTAGCCCCGGAAGAGAGGAAAAAAATCATCCTGGAGCCGTCCTTGGCAGTGGGCACTCCTTGAGATCGTTTGCAAATCAGATGAGCAAGCACACGTTCTGGCATGCATATAAAACGTCCACTATTGATTTGTTTCACCTTTCAAAGGGACATTTGGGGATTTTATGCTGCGGATGCTAATTGTTATTTGCAATTTGGGTTAAATATATATATAATAGAAACAAACAAACCAACAAAAATGAAATTGAAAAAAATGGAAGCTCAATGATACGCCTCAAACGTAGTCCTTGATTCGCAAAACTGCACTTCTATAAGTAAATGAAAATCCAGATTTTTTAAATTTTGCATTAAAAATCGACAGGTGCAACCGGTTTAGCGCAACTCGTAAAATCTCGACAAAGTGAGCAGGCATCTGTGTGCCATTTATTGGCCGGCGCAGGTTTGTGAACCGACAGTGCAGTAAGGACAACCGCCAATCTCGAAGCCAGAGCCCCCTCGTCACGTACACACTTGTATGCGCGCACACACAGACGCACACACAAACCGTTGGTTCGCATCATGGCTACCATCAGCAGGAACCAATCAGATTTGATGAATAATTCAATATTAAAGAGGGTGTGACCAGGAGAGGGAGGGGACGGGCCCCTCCGCCAAGCCGGTGGGCCTTTTTGGAAACAGTGTGTTTGTGTGAGTGGGTGCGTTGATGTGCATGAAAAAGTGAGAGAAGAAGGGAAGGGGATGGCGGGAGGGAGGGGTTGGGGGGTCTGTCACACTAGACTGCATCCACAAACCGGCTGCAGATTAGATTACTGAGGAGGAGAGGTGGGGAGGGGTGTCGAGAGGAAGTGAGAAGGATGGAAGGACAGAGATGGAGGGAGGAGCGATGGAGAACAATCAAAGCATGCGGCGGAGGGCTGGAGAAGAACGCCGGCAAAATGAATAGAAAGCAATCTTTGAACTCATCGGGACGAGGACTCTCTCTCGTTACCACGACTCACCGCAGACTGGGGGGGGAGGGGGGGGGGGTTGGAAAAGAAGATCAATAACTTTTGAAACTTTGTTTTTGTTTGCATTCGGTGTACGTTTTTGTGGGCTGACTTGCTAGGCTAAAAGATGATCCGTGTGTGAATGACGATTGCGTTGATTGACCATCGAATCCATTTAGTGGAGAGGGTTTTTTTTTTAATGTCATTTTACTGAAACTAAATAAGAGGCATTAGCGACCATGAAATGTAGACACACAGGTTAATTTTCACATGCACATCTGCATGCACACCGTTATCGGCGTTCAACTGCATCGACTGCTGGGCCAACAAAAGGCTCGACAGGAAGGGACTAATCCTCCAGCCAAACCATCATTGCAACAGTGACCGCGAGACTCGCATCAGCCAACACACGCGCACACGCTCGACGCTACGCTAAGCATGCGTGTTTGCGCCACACGTGCAATTAAGGCTAGAGGGAGGGACGGGTTGATCAAAAGAATGATTACAAATATTTCAATATTTTGCTGAGAGCGCTCATATTTTCAGGGAGCAGCTATCCGTGTACTCTTGGCCTTACGCAAGAGTGACAACCGCCACCCGAACAGCCAGGGTGGGTGTGCGCACGTGTGTGTGTGTGTGTGTGTGTGTGTGTGTGTGTGTGTGTGTGTGTGTGTGTGTGTGTGTGTGTGTGTGTGTGTGTGTGTGTGTGTGTCGCACAGTTGGGGACTGACGGGGGCAACAAGAGAGGGACAACAGAGCTTTTAACATCTGGCTAAGCACCGTCAGGAAGACAGCCACACACGCTCACACACTTTGCTAGGCGGGCGAGTCCCAGTCCTAATTATTAGAACACTCTTACTTAACTTAACCCTGCCAGTGGAGCGTGACAGGCAGAGCAAGAGAGGGGGAGGGCTGCCAAGTTGGAGGGCGACAGATTTTTGACAAGACAAGAGGAAGGATGAGCGTTTCTGTCCCCTACAAGGACTCTCTTGTATGAGGGAAAAAATAAATAAATACATGGAGGGTTTAAAAATGAGGGCCATTTGGAGAACTTCAATTGTGATCCCCAACATGATGTTCCACAGTCCCCTTTTTAATTTTTGTATTCACATCCAAACTTTGCGCTACAAGACCTCCGTCCAAAACGACGACTCTTCTCTGCAAACGTGTGGAAGAAAAGGAGACGAAATAAAGCAAAGAAGCGACAAAAACAGATGAAAAGTCCCAAACGGGCTGACCTCTTGTTCTGCGAGAAGACAGAATGTCTGTGACACCTTTAAAGGGAAAACAAGGAGGGAATGCGACAAGCAACGCAGCGCTGTGCCATATGATGATGACGACAGCGTGAGAAGTCGATCCTTTCTGCAATATCTGCTTTGATACCTTGAGAATTCCTTTGCAAGGAGGCCTACCGACTTCTTTTATTCAACCACCGTCCGGTTCGTTTGTCATAATCAACTCGCCGCATTTGCGCCTCCTTGTTCTCGTACTGTTTCCGAGCCCGATATTCCGAGTGATCCTTCAAAGTGGCAAGACGAGCTGCGCCGGGTTGGGCGGGGTGCATCTGTCGACCTTGTATTGCGATGCGCAGGGAATCCAAACAAACAATCCGCAGCTGTCACACATCGAAAAGGGAGGGAGATGAGGCTCTGATTGGGAACAAGACATCGAGGAAAGATGGAGAGATGTGTAAGATCCCAAAGAAAACAACGACGACGGCAAATGCCGGAGGCCGAGGCATGCGCGTGCAGCGCTGAGACGTACAAAAAAAAAAATCTTGCTGCCAACAAACAAATGCGCCAAAACTCTCAACACTCCAAATCCGATCACAGGCAATTCCCGTATCATGTTTTTCTCTTTTGTTTTGTTTCTCCAAAGAATCCTCCTTTGGATTCGATACGCTTTGTATGAAAGCATGATCATATACATTGAGTGAAAGTAATCCCATTTACATTAATATGACACGTCTTGTCCAAAAAGGGCATGATGGGGCCTTTCGGTGCAGGTTTAGCAGTTGATATGTTGGCGGCTTTGGTTAAAAGCCATCGTGTCTGCCTGTGCATTGGGGGATTTGGGAAGGCTTTGCATACTGGATGCCGCTTGAAGCATTTTGCACCCAGATGACAGACGTGCACGCGGGGAACTTGGAGAGGTCTACTTTTCAAGTCGGTAGATGCGAAGATTTGGGAAAGAATTCCTTCACATGTCTCGGATTATGTGTCATGAGAGATGATTGGACGGAGGGGTTACCAACCACCCATTTGGGAACGGGCCGCACAAAGACGAGCTGCGAGCAAATTGACTGACGTGGCGGACGTGTGCGCGACTCAAGCCCGTCAGGGTCCCCCTTCTAACATTGCTTTGCAAGTTAAGAAAGGGATTGTTACGCAATGACCAAAGGGACAGCAAAATGCGCAGCTGCTGGGCAGCCAAGACTTCCGAAGATGACGCTGTTTAGACAAGAGAACGTCCTCCCTTAGCGACGTTGGAACATTTCCAGTGGGGTAAAACCCCATATGGTGCGCTGACAGAAAATGTGGCTTCTGCCTAAGTAATGCCAAATTGAGCTTGTCTTCTTTAGGTCATTTCAAAATGAAAAACACCAAAATCTGGATGTCCTTCACTGTTGCTGCGTTTTCTAGTTTCACGTCACGTTATACAGCTGTGGACATCCCACCAGCAGCCCTCGCTGGAACAACTTGGACTATTCCAATCGACACGGGCTTGTGTTGTTGGGTCTTTACGCATCTCTGCTCATTGACCAGAACCAGTGAAGGAGAACCCATAATGCTTTGCTGTGAGCGGATCCGCCACACATCCGATTGCATCAGAGGCCGATGGTGAAGGTGGAGGCCGCTTCTGCCTTAAGACTTAACCTGATTAGTTTGGGATTCAGGCGTTCCAAAACACAGCACAGAAGCCCTTTTTCCTCATCGGACACTCGCCATTTGTTCACAATGCTGTCGTACAAACGCCGAGCAGTCACATCTTATGCTACGTTATAAAAATAGATGCAAAATATTTTTCCAAATCTGCCTAGTGGTTGGATGTACAAAAAAAAAAAAAAAAATATATATATATATATATATATATATATATATATATATATATATATATATATTTTTTTCCCCCTCCGTGCAATTTCACCTGGGAAGTCATTGCAAGATTTTTCTCAGTTTCTTCAGCCCTCCAGTTTCAGTCTCATGGTTTGTTTTTATCGGATCAGTCTCAGGTCGTCGCTTTTGCCTCTCATTTATTAGCTCATGGATTCATCCCCCAAAAACACACATCGTCTTAAGCCTTCGAAAGACAGCTGGAAATAAGACAAAGATGAAGATCAAAAGAGACAACGGTGGAAAGGTGAACAGAAACAACCAAGCAGACACATA